>CM061063.1:130569918-131038999 GCA_030762895.1 Sophora flavescens | reverse complement strand
CAACAAGGTTTATTTAAATTTGATTCTACTTACCTATATACTAAACCATATCCCTAAACTTATTAAAGAACATATAAATTTGGGCCATATGTCTCTACGACTTGAAAACCAAGAACATACAACAATATATTAATGATTTCACATGTACAACCCTAAAAAAATTAAACCTTCCCAATCTTGCATCAATTATCACACCCCAAGACATCACTAAGGAAGAGTCAAAAGATTCTATAAATGCATGGAAGTCGGGCTTTGATTAACATGTAAAAAATAGAAAAAGCATTTAAAACACAGCATGGATAAATATTTGATCTAAGTGTTAGCTCTATATATATAATATGAAAAATCTGTGGGGTACAAGGCTATAATATGGATATCACATACACCATAGGTTAGATTATGAAAAGAAAACAAAAGCTAATTATAGACTTTGTTCATGCGGCTTCAAACAAAGATTCCAGAAGAGATTCGATCGCAGGTCCAAAACAAACAACAATCACTCTTATTAGATTCAACGGGAGACAACAGAAATAATGTGCATGTCTATCCATTTTTTTTTACTACCATCTTAAACAAAACACCATCAAAAGTCTAAGACATACAAGGCTAATCCATTCGGTTAAATTTTCTCGGAATAGAAACAATTACTTGGCTTATATATCTTAAAGATAGTGTACTTTCTTTCACATTTCATATCATGTTCAATTTACCTTCATGGTTCTAATCAAAAAGAATGCATCCAGACAAAACACCCAGTTTCACTTTCCTATTCTCAAAACAACAGCATATAATAAGAGATAACTTAACTTGCATTTACCACTGCCAACTTTAAAGGTTACCGTGGTGCAACAAAAGACTGGGGACTAGACACAATCCCTACATTGCTGCTAGCATCTGAGCTTGCAATGTTCCAATGTCCGACTGCTAGGGAGAAACTTGCAAGATCATAAGAGATACTCCCAAGAGCATATAGCAAGACATAACAACAACACACATAAGCATGCAAAGGTTATATTCCATGTGTACTAAAATTACTTCCATACTCAAGTAATCTGGATTATCATTCTTATCACATCTTAGCATCCACTTAGTGAAGGTACCCATTATCCTAGCCTTCAAGGATGAAGAACTTACAAAAACATATCTCACCCACAATTACTTATGGCCTTAATGGCTAATTTGGTTCCCAAACAATTGTCTCACCAAAATGTAGACCATTTTAGATCTTTAATGCTTACTGGCTATACTTCACTTTATAATGATTAAGAGAAATAATCCAAACACAGTTAGGACAAGAGTGAAATTACACATCAAAACCTAAGCCATCAATCTCAATAAACTGAATTTATCACAATTTGAGAATAATGACTAGTTACCATTCCCACCATTTATTCCACTGTCTAAACGTCAAATCTCAGAAGCAGTTACGAGTTCATATAAGACTAAAACTAAACTGTTAAGGGACAATATTTATAAACCAGTCTCGTGTCCAAAATCAAGAAAGATCATGCAAAGATTCAAGTGTTATCAAATTTGAAAATGGCAACAGAATTTTAGTAAATTGAAATGGAAGATTCCCACACCAATACCAACTCCAAATTCAAAAAATTCCAAAGCCTAGGTTGTTACAAATCCTGTCTACTTTCTATTCGCATATGGAATCAACTCAAACCAATATTTGTACAATTTAATACAATTTAAATACTAAGACAGTTCCAGTTCATAATTCTCAGTACAAGCAACAACTTAAATATCATTTTTATCATTCAATACTTAATGAAATTGAATCGTTCCAAAGCCTATTTCAAGGAAATCGAGTCTATTTTCTGGATGGTATAAAGATCACTTAGAAACAAACCCTATGGAGGAAGTTATAGATGAAACACTAACAAGGGTGCATTACGGGTTTGAAGGATGTACAATTAAAACATTTTCAAAAGATGACTTGTACAAAGACTTGTCCTTGTGAGATAATACTCTTTCATCATTCTTCACGCGAATACCTGAGGTGGCCTACCTCATTAATTCACATGAAGAAGAGTGGAACAATATCAGCCCACGTAACTGACATACAAACCCCTAAGTCGGATCTTTCTAGACTCATACTCACAGTCCGATGGGATCGAACTGCTCGATACCATAAATGTAATACCCCAAAGTACATTGAGATACTACTAGATATAAACACATAAGATACCTGAAATTAGCTTTTCGCTAAACATCTCATACATTTTTTTTAAAAAGTCATACTTAGAGACTAAATAATGACAATATGACACTTGACTCCGATCCGAACGCCTTCAATAACAAAAGCTCACATTGGAACAACTGCCAAGTATTTCCCAGATACTTCAGCTCTCCAACATAGGGACTAACCGAAACAAAAGGGGTGAGGGGGTGAGATATGAAATCTCAAGAATTCCCCCGCAGCATGAGGACCTACCACACACATATACATATGTTAGTAAACTTATACATATCATCAAGTATGAACATCATTGCTGCCCCCCACGCACCATGGTAGTTAAGAGGACTAGCTTTGGGTTCAATCCGACATCATCATGTCATTAAAATATTTGTGAACCACTCATTCGAACATCCCATTTTAATTTTGTCGTGAAAAACATCGATGTTCCCCGCACCGAGGTACTTAAGAGGAACTAGCTCTATACTGCAAGGCAGACATACGTCTATGACCACAAGCGGCGCCCACTTGCTTTGCACTTTACCGCTTGCCTTTTACTAACCGGAAGGGACTTCTATACTTGCCTTTCAATATGAAAGGACTTCCGTACTTGACATCCGAAATGTCATTGATAACCATTCTAATTCGAATCATGAATAGAATTAGCATGGTTACTACCTTGGATGACAAAAAAGGTGTTTCACATGCATTTCTTCATAATATTAAATAACTTAACTCACATATCAATTTATAGCTTAAAAACTAATGACCTAAAGCAAAACTTATAAACCATTCACATGAACAATATATGATCTCTCAATCAAGTATTCAACAAAGGATACTGCATCGACAACATAAGCAGAATTTCAGTGAGTTTTCAGCTTAACTTCTATGATTTTTATTAAAATACCAAACGAAGTCGGATTTGGACAAAAGACCACTCCCGGAAAGATAAATAAGTCTAATTTATAAATAAGATTTTAGTTTTGGAATACAGTTTACTAGAACTTACAGTTTTAATAAGCAAGTTTTTGCACCCAGAAAACAGGGCAGTTACAATACTCCAAATTATAACAGGTTTTTCTTCATCAATACTCAGTGTAAAACAGTAAAATAAGTGCCTAAAATGTAGCATTTCGAGTCTATTTTCTAAAAAAACAAGAATCATACCGAACAAAGCCCTATAGAAATAATTATATGCAAAATACTGCACATATGTTTATACGGGTTTCTTACCAGTAACTTCATTTGGAACTTTTCACAAACAGATTACATGCATGCAATTGAAATAATTTATATCATCAACGCACTAATTTACTTCATATAATCAACATGCAGATATCAAATCAAACAATAAAAGCAATCAAATCAAAATTCCTAAGCTTGATTTATGGTTACCAAGCACTAACTAAGGAAACTCACATAAGCAAAGAATGGAGATAGTGTGGTGGAGGTTTATTTCCTTAGAATTCCTCACCGATCTAACTTTGCTCCCTCCTTGCCTCAAGTGTGGTTGCTTCCAAACTCACTTCACAAGGAGAATTGATGTTTGTTTCATGTTGATTTTAGAAGAAAACATAAGAAGAAGAAGAGAGGAGGTCGTAGAGGAGGCCGAAATTATGAAGGAAGAGGGGGAAATGAATGTGTTGTTTCTGCAAGCATAGATGATGATGGTTGTGTTGTCCTGCCCTAAACTCCCCTCTCTGGCCAAATTTATGAGCTTCAAAGGTAGAGAATGGAGGCTTGGTTTAGGTTTAGGGTTTAAGAGGTAAAACATGGAGGTTCCGGGTGAAGGAGAAGAAGGGAGTGTTTAAAAATGGGAAGTGAGAGTGAGGGAGAGTCTTCGTGATTTTTTTTTTAAGAGAGGAGAGGGGTATGCATAGTAAAATAGGGGGTGTGACTAGCAAATTAATAAAATCAACTTTTTGAAACACATAAAACATTTGTGATATCTTAGAGTTATGTACTTTCATAAAATAAATTCTACCCTTTATTAATCTCAAAATAATTATATTTTCTTACTAAAATGTCTCTTAACCAAATAATATGATTTGAAACTAAATTATAAAATATCATTTTATAATTATCAAACACAAATAATTATCACTGTACAAAATAAATTGAACAGTTTAATAATAATTATCCCGCTTCTAAATTTGGTATATGACATAAAGAAAGTTTATTACTTCACTAATCAATAAATTGTAGATCGTACATTTATGTAATATATATAAGGATTCAAAACACCCGTGATAAAGTTATAGAAGTTAAGATACTCTTGAGAAAGGATGTTATAACTATCAATTTATATAAAGTAAAATAATGTTATATTCTTAGAAACAATGTTATTAAACTCGAACCAGACCGATTGGTTTGTAAGCTAAAATTGGTGGATTTAATTGTATATCTTGGAGTGCTAATGGTTTTTGCTGCAATAAGCGAAATTGCAGGTAAACTAAAAATAATGCCACCGGGAGATTTTAAGCTATCAGAACGGTGTGGTTATTGGTCAAAATGATACCAAATGTTAGATAATTAAATCAAGCATGATACAAAACCAATTTGAAGATCACTAGAGTTGTATAGTTTGATTTGAACTTTGACTTACAAAAGGAAGTAGAGTTTGAATTGTATAAAGTGTTTGTAGTGTTTGAATTGGATTCAAAGTATTTTGCTTAGGGATTAAGAAAGTATATATATTATTTTATTGCAAGATTTTGCCAATAAAATGCATATGTTGTTCCTTTGTCATTGCAATAAATTGAAGTGAGATTTCTCTTCCAATTTATTTGTCTTCCACATGCATGTGTGGAGTTAGAGAGAAAATTCTTGGGTGAGTTTTATGTATTTGTGATAACACCATAGATGGTTGGAGATAAAGAGCAGAAAGTGGGTGCGGAAGTTGAGTGAAATATTTTGGGAAGTGAGAGAAAAAAGAGAAGAAAAGAAAAAAGGAGATATACAATATACTCTAATAGAGGGCACGGGTTCCTCTTCCCCTCCCTATAAATTTCGAGGCATGATGTGAAGAAGAAAGTGATCCGAAAATCCTGAGTTTTTAGCTCTCTGGTTAGATAATTTCTCCTTTCTTTATTCTGTAATTTGGGATACGAAAATGGGGTAGAGAATTCCTTTTATTTCTTCTGTTTGTGGAGTCAAAATCCTGAAAATTAAATGGATTTTGAATTTCTTCTCTCCTTTTGGTTTAGGGTTTTGCTTCTGTAATTTGTTGGGAAATCTTTTGGATTGTAATCATAAGAAGAATATCCTAGTTTCAAAGGAAAGGATAAAAAAAAAGAGGATTTTTTATTGCCGCACATCATTGTAAACCACATCTCCAGATTTTGTATTATATCCATCCTCTCTTTATATATACATTGAATTGAATTTCTCAAGATTTGAATTCTGATATATGTTGAATTGAGTGAATTTCTATTTTGTGTTCAATAAATTCTCCTCATCTTGGGATTTTAGTTTTGTTTCATATCCGCTTATGAATTTCAGCCAAGTTGAAAATTCTGTATACCGATAGATATGCTTTCTTCCCTGTTGCTGATTTGTGGATTGCAATATTACGGTTCATTTTTTCCTATTATTTACATAATGAATAATGAATCCTAAGAAATCCTTAATCTTTTCTGTATGAATTTGATCAATATTTAAGTTATGTTCATACCATGAATGTGCAAATTATGTGTGGGTTAGCAGGCTGAATTTGTCCTAAAACGAGAAACTTGTTTTGTTTGTTCTAATTGGTGTTCATCACATGTGCAAATTTGAGTTATGTTCATCACATGTTAGTCTTCTTTAGTGAAGCTAGACACATTCACTCTAATGCCAAGAGAATGAAATCCTCAATGTAAAAATGTTAAAAGGCTAATCTATTTTGTCATGTTGTGTTCATCATGGTTTCAATTGCAAATATTTGATATATTGAAGAGGATTTTCTTAAATATTAACAGCGTAATTATGAAAATAATAATAATGATAATAAAAGTGAGTATAGAAATTGGTTTTTTAACAAATGTTAATGAGTTTAATTTCTATGCACTATCAGTGTAAAGATTTTTACACCGACAATCAATCGTAAATCATGAAATTGATGACTTTTAAGGTGGTTAGGATAAGAATCAAAGATTTGTAATGGTGTGTCAATTTCTAATTGGTTGACAGATAAAAAGACTTTACACTGACCTGTTTTCTATACTTTCTTTAAATAAGTTTTAGTGAGTGACGTCTCTAACATACATTGGCTTCATTTGCACACATATAAAGGGATCAATTTAATCTTTAACGATTTGTTAGTTTCCATTTTGTTCAAACAACTTATCCCTCTTAAAAAAAATAAGAACAATGGAACTCAAAATAAATCTTTGACTTATGCTTCTCTTCAATATAAAAACATCTCTGTGATAATGAGTCAATTTAAGGTACAATTTATTGATTCTCGAAATCTTATATCACATTTATGCCTATTTAGTTGATCATCCAAAGTTTCTTTATATTTAAAAATAAAATAAAATAAATAACAAATAAAATCTTTTTTTACACTAAAGATAGAAGACGACTATTTAAAATCCTTTTTAAAAGATTTACTCTTCAAAATAAAGATCTTTTCAATAAAATAAATAAATAAAAGAGAAATTAATTTAGTTGTATAATTTATTAATTTCATATTTCTTAAAAAAAACTAAACCAAATTTTTCTTTACATTTTTTTTTGAAAGGCTTTATATTAAGAAAATATAAAATTACAAAAACTTGCATACTATAAAAATAACAACAACAAAAAATAAGCGCACCATTTTAATTGCAACATTTCCATAGTTTGAGTCATTTTAACCGAAACAGTTTGATGACTCATCAAATAAAATTCTAAAAATATTTTTAAAGCAAAAGGGGTTAAAATAATAGTTTGCACAATCCAAAGGGTAATAATTGTTATAGATGATGTTCTAGGTGCCGTGAAGTTAGATCTCAGATACCTTTTATTTGGAACAAATCGGATATTCAAAGCTCTTAAATTCTTTCATTCTTTCATTCTTTCATTAATATTTCTGCTCAATCATTTGTATTTATTTAGAGAAGTTATTTATGATGTCAAACAAAACTTCATTAATATTAACACTTTTGAGTGTTACTAGGTTCACATGCAAAGTCGGACTTTGAAGCTTTTGCTTCACAAAACATTATGAACTGAAGCCTAAAGCGACGAGTCAAAAGAATACTTGTGATTGACCATGGAAAGGCTAGGTGTGAAAATAATATTTGTCTGGTGCAATTGTGGCAATACAACAAGAGCTCATCAAGGTCTAAATAATAGAGGAATTTGAATTTGAACTTGCATCTTTTACATATTTGTTCTCTTTCATTTTGTTTCTCCCTTTGTTCCACATCTCTAAGTTACTCACTTCTTTTCTTCTAGATCTTTCTTCAACTGTGCTCACACTTGATCTATATTAATCTCAAGCAAAAAATAATATAATAAAAATGAGGTAGTATTAAAGATGAGTAATTAATTCTACTCTGTATGTATAATAAAAATAATATTTATCTTGTATGTATAACAGTTCTTAAAGATAAGTAATTAATTCTACTGCTAACTTTAATCTATCACAATGGCTCCTAAGTTCTAATTTTTAGCTCGTGTTGCTACAAAGACTTAAACCTTCACTAGTGGAAAATATACATTAGACGGTAAAGGTTTACGCCGCTTAACCAAAAGCTAGACGTTAAAAAGGAGGCGGTGACAGCTTTTGTAAATATCGATTTCATTAATACAATTTTAACGCCGCTGTTTTAAGGACTGACTTTAAAAGTGAAGTGATCTCACTTTTAACGCCAGTTCAATAAACAACCGACGCTAGTGAACCTTTAACGCCGGTTCTTCATTGAACTGACGCAAAAAGTTAGTCACTTCACTTTTAACTGCGCTTTCATCAACTGACGCTAAAGGTTATTTTAATAAAAAAATTTATCTAGTATACGCATCTCTTCCAGCATTGCCTTCCTCAAAGTTTCAGCTTCACAATTACTTTGATGTTTTATGTTTCGTTTTGAAAACTAAAATATATGTGCGAAGTATAAGTTGAATCAATAACCCAAACCGATCTCATTCATTGAAAGGGTTTAAAATCCTTTAAAAATCCTATAAAAAGTTACATTGATAGGGTTTAAAAT
The DNA here is from genome assembly GCA_030762895.1 of Sophora flavescens. NCBI lineage: Eukaryota > Viridiplantae > Streptophyta > Magnoliopsida > Fabales > Fabaceae > Sophora > Sophora flavescens. The sequence continues at coordinate 131,030,635 of CM061063.1, read as the reverse complement.
CCTATAAAAAGTTACATTGAAAGGGTTTAAAATCCTAAACATTTGTTGAGGCTTCGCCTCTTCACGGGTGAGCAAGAGAGGAGAGTCGAGCGACCTAGTTTTCCGTGAGCTTACTGAGCAAGGGGTGCACCCGATCTATTTCAAAGAATGGTCTTGGAACAGCCCATTTGCTTCCAAAGCCGACGCTCAGTGTCAGAGCAAATCGATTCTCCTAAATATGATAAGGTGAGCAACTCACACTATGTGATTTAAACAACCTTATCACCCATGTTATGTTATTTACACATCCTCGGAAGTTGTTTGATCATTAAGACAAAGACCTTTGAGTCTAGGAATAGGAAGAAAGAGTGATGAAGTTAACTCACTACAGAGCCATATTGTGAAGCGTAAAATTAAAAGGATGGAAGGAGGCTATTTATAGGAGCAGGGGATGAAGTTACTAAGCTATTCTCGATTTTCTTGAAAACTTACCTATAAACTTTAATGCTCATTAAGAGGATTAAGTTACAAAGTACATGGGTAAGTAGCACAAGAGTCAAAGGAATGAATTTTGCAGAAACTTATACTATTTTTAACGCCGCTGTTTAATACAACCGACATTAAAAGTGTTTTTAAAATAAAAATATTTATTTTTAACGCCAATTTTTAATACAACCGACATTAAAAGTGTGGTTTTTACTACAAGATAATAAATAACTGACTTAAATAATCCTATAAATTATAAACGCAGCAGAATAATATTGGAAATAATGTAATATACGAGAACTTGGCAGTCATAAATTAAGTTGACGTTAAAAATGAGGTGGTGGCAATTTGGCAATATATTTATTTTTAACGACAGCTTTTTATACAACTCGACGTTAAAAGTGTGGTTTTTTACTTCAAGATAATAAATAGCCGACGTAAATAATCCTATAAATTATAAACGCAGAATGAATATTGGAAATAATGTAATATACAGGAACTTGGCAATCATAAATTATGTTGACGTTAAAAATGAGGTGGTGGCAATTTGTAAATATTAAATCACTATTTGCGCGGCTTGTAAAGAACTTGTGTAAATATTAAACAAGTTTATTTTTACTCTACATTAATTAGCTTGAATTAGAAAACATATTCTTGTGAAAATTAAAATAAATAAACACTTAACATAAAAGTGTTATATGTATAATCAAANCGTATCTCATTGAAGCGATTCATAAGTTACAATTACATGATTAAAAGATAAAAAATTTCTGCAACATAGGACTAAAATATTAAAAATTTATGCTTCAACATCAATTTCTTCTCGCCCATCCCTCGTAAACTCCAATGGATGCATCGATCCCCTCCCCGCTCATTTGAAGTCCTTGATGCTCCATCTCGTGCTTTATCCACACGCTTGGGGAGGAGATGGAATAAAGTGAGGGAGTCATTTTATGTGATTTACTCAACCTCGTAAGTTTTTTGACCATTAAGACAGAAACCTTTAAGTATAGGTATAGGAAGAAATAACAAAAGTCTCAAATGTGATAGAACCATATTGTGAAGGAATAGAAAATGCACGTAAATATAGAGGAAAAGAAGAGGGTGTATTTAAATACCGATACGTAAGAATGACACTTTATATAGAGAATAGTCTCTCTCTCGATTTTCTTGAAAACTTATCTCGTAAACTTAATGCTCATTAAGAGGATTAAGTTTCAAGGTGCAATGGGTTAGCACAATAGTCAAAGGGTTGAATTTTTTTTGTAGATATACACTTTTAACGTCGCTTGTCTTCAAAATCGACGTTAAAAGTGCTTTTAAAATAAAAATATTTATTTTTAATGTCGGGCTTTTGATACAACCGACGTTAAAAGTTTTATTTTTACTTCAATTAAATAAATAGTCAAAGCAATTAATATTTTTGGATAAAGGTATACACTTTTAACGCCGTGGCTTAAGACAATCGACATTAAATATACAACCTTTAACGCCGGCTTACAAATAACTCGACGCCAAATGTTGTTTTATTTTTGGTTTACACCGCTGCGCCTTCTGCATTTCTCTCGACGCCTCTTTTTCTCTTTTCATCACGCTCAACCTCACTCTCAACCCTCACTCACTCTCACCTCACTCTCACTCCGCCCCTAATCGCGAGCTCATCTCCACCGCAACCACCACGAGGGCTTTCTTCGCCACCACCGTGAGGTACACTATTAACCCTAACTTTGTCTTTCCATTCATTCTTTGCAATAACTTTACATCTCTCTTTCCCTTCCCGCACTAACTCTCCTTGTCCCTCTCGCTCTCGCAACCACATCGAACGTTGGCCACCACTCGAGCTCCCCTCCCCCACCACCACGCGAGCACCTATTTCTCGGTGAGTCTTTAGGGCACATTTTTTTTATTTTTGGTTTTGAGTGTATGTTGAAACTGTAGTCTCAATAGTTGAAACTTGAAACCGTGAGTTTGAGTTGTTTGGAATGTACATCTCTATTTTTGGTTTTGAGTGCATGTTGCTCCATGGTTGATCTGTCACTTACTCGGTGATGCTCATCACGGCTAGGCCGTGATCGCCCCGCCCCGTGATGGTCCTGGTTCGGTTGGCACGCTACTACCATGATGGACATCACCGCCAAGCCGTGACCAGTGCTTGGCAATCTTCAAAAACTATAGTTTTCAATCTCTCGTATTGTCCTTATATTGGATATATGTTTTTTATATCTACAAGACCTATCTAGTTATGGATCGTAGTTGGGTGGCTTTGTAAGTTTACTAGTGCCGAGTATTTGAAGGGGGTGGGAGAATTTATATAATTTGCTCAAAGGAATTTTCATAATAGTAATGGAATGTTCTGTTGTCCTTGTGTCAAGTGTTTGAATACGAGGAAATGTACTGTGAAGGATATACGTACTCATTTGATTTGTGAAGGGATTTGCTTGAGTTATACAAGATGGATATGGCATGGTGATGTGTTGTTGAGTAGTACGGCAAGTGTCTCCCAAAGTGAGGACGTTGACGAGAGATATGGAGGATGATCGAGTCAAAGGACATGATCCGTGATATTGGACAAGAATCTTTTCATCGAGCTCATGTGGTATGATAGGTTGTGCGTTGATGCGGATAAGCCTTTATATCCAGGGTGTACTACTCATACACGGTTGTTTGGTGCTAAAATTGGTTTGTGTGAAGGCGAGAAATGGTTGGACCGATAAAAGCTTCACTGGAATTGCTTGAAGTGTTGAAAGACTTGCTTCCTGAGGACAACACATTGCCTGACCGTGAACTATGAGGGCAAGAAGGTATTGTGTCCTATGGGTATGGAGTATAAGAAGATACACGCATGCCCCAATGATTGCATATTGTACACCGGTGTTCATGAAGACAATCACGATTGCCCCAAATGTGGGTTATCACGATACAAAGTGAAGGGTGGTGATGATGATGATGATCTTGATGATGTGAGAAAAAAGGGTCCTCCCCGAAGGTGTTGTGGTATCTTCCAATAATTCCAAGGTTCAAGCGATTGTTTGCCAATGCGAAAGATGCGAAGAATCTTAGATGGCATAATGATGAGAGGAAACGTGATGGAAAGGTTCGTCATCCTCGCTGATTCTATTCAATGGAAGAATATCGATACTATGTTTCCGGATTTCGCCGATGAGCCAAGAAACCTAAGGCTTGGACTTACTACGGATGGAATGAATCCTTATGGTAACATGAGTAGTATTCATAGTTCATGGCCTGCTCTGCTGGTAATTTACAACATGCCCCTTGGTTGTGCATGAAGCGCAAATACATGATGTTGTCTATGATGATTTCTGCCCAAAGCAACCAGGAAATGACTTAGATGTTTATCTAGGTCCCTTGATTGAAGACTTGAAAACGCTGTGGGTGGAAGGTGTTGATGTAGTTGATGGGTATTCTCATGAGACTTTCAAGCTTTGTGCCATGTTATTTTGCACCATCAACGACTTTCCAGCATACGGTAACTTGTCCGGGGCAGTGGTCAAGGGGCATAAAGCATGCCCTATATGTGAAGAAGGCACATGCTACACTCAGCTGCATCATGGAAAGAAGACGGTTTACCTTGGGCATCTGGAGATTTCTTAGACGTGATCACCCATATCGTAAGATGAAAAAAAGCTTTTAATGGATGCCAAGAGACGTAAGAAGCGCCAAGGTCTTAATTGAGAGAGCAGGTTTATCGAGGGTAAAGGGCATCGATGTTATATTCGGCAAGTCCAAAAAGAAAGGTAAAGCTACTGAGAAAAACATATGGAAGAAGAGGTTGATATTCTTTGATCTTCCATACTGGCGCAATCTTGATGTCAGACACTGCATTGATGTGATGCATGTGGAGAAAAAATGTGTGTGATAGTGTGATCGGACGCTTCTCAACATTCAGGGCAAGACAAAGGATGGTGTGAATGCTAATCACGACCTGCTGCTATGGGTATACGAGCAGCGATTAGCTCCAGTTGTTGAAAATGGTAAGCGGACTTATTTGCCGCTCATTGAGTCACCGCAAGTGTACCGGGTCGCCGTAAGTAATAAATAAATACTACGGTAAGAATTTACCGAGGTCGAACACAAGGATTGGGCTACCAATTCAACTAATTCGCGGAAAATCTGATACGCTTGGTCAAGTAATGTAAAGTGGTTGAGAGAGAGAAAATAGGATCGCAATCTAATTAACAAATCAATTAAGAATATGGTATTGAAATCTGAATTAAAGCATCCAAGGTCTCAAATCCACCTACCCAATCATGTATAGTACCCAAGTGATGATGAATTCCTCCCTAAGTTCAATTATAATGTCAACCGGGACCCCCAAATTCTCCTATATCCACCGTCGTGCTCAATAGGACGTATTCGACGATTGGATTAATTACTTACTAGGTCTCATAATCCTAATCTCGAATTCTATTAAATCTTGTTCCCTTATAAGGTTGCACTAATCTCCCAAATCCACTGTCGTGCTCATTAGTCAATTAGTGATTCCAATCTAAGTTCTAAAACGTGAATCGCCGCCGCCTCAACACGCTTAACTAGTTAATCATGCAAAACATATGATCAACACAACCAAATCAGAATTGGAAAACATTCATTGAGATAGGGGAGAAAAACATACATCACATAAACACTATACCGCCATGAGCAGCTTCATTGATCCTCGGACGGGGGGATTAGTTCCTCATGCCCGTGACGACGCACAAACAATCGGCAATAATCTCCATAATAAACTAAGAAAAGAAAAGAGAAGGGAGACGCAGCCTCCGTGAGAGAAAAGGATTCTAAAAGATCAACAATCTGCTCTCCGATCCAAAAAGTCCTCTAAATCTGTTCTGCACCGCCTTATTTATAGGGAGGCCACGCGTCACGGCCGTGATGGTCATCACGGCTAGGCCGGCGACGGCTTATGATTCTCGCACGCTTGTGGAATCTGCAGACCGCGACGCGAGCCTTCTTTTCACAGCCCGTGATGTGAATCACGCCTACGCCCGTGACGGTCTCCGACTTGTGTGGGTTTTAGATCACGGACGTGATGTACATCACGCCTAGGGCCGTGATGGTCTCGTCTTCCGTGGTCTTCAAACTCTCGCGGGTGAGCTTACTGCGGGGCGAGTATCTCCGTAATGGCGCTTCCACTATTTCTTGACTTTCCTTAACTCCTGGAGCTTCACTTCTAACCTGAAACAATAAAAAGACACAAAAAGCGTAATTCTATTCAAAATAGACTAAAAACTACTAAAAATACCTAGAACGAGTCAAAGTCCAATTTAGGAACAAAACAAGGCAAATTTGGGCGAAATCGAGAGTGAACTCGAATAATTTGCACGAAAACCACAGTCCATCTAGTTATAAAACTAGATAAGCCAGAGGCTTATCAAAACACCCCAAACTTAAACCTTGCTTGTCCCCAAGCAAGCTAAAACTCCAAAATGACTCAAGACTTGGCAAGCCTAGGGGATTCAATCGATTTCCCACAAATTTCATGCAATCAAAACAGTTTTTCTCCAATGATTCCCCCCCCCCCCCCCCTTTGCATCAACGTAATCCCCACATTCATTTACTTTAAACAATTGAGAACTTCATCATTCATGCAATCATTAATCTAAGTTGAGGATCAGAGTCACACACAAAAAGAAGATCACCAATTTCAAACAATTGCCTTCCTCACAAAGGTATGTAAAATTTCACTCATTCGCTCAAATTCGTCTAGGCTATCAACTTTTCACTCAACTTCACATATCAAGATCACTTCCCATGAATTTGATTTTCATCTCAAAAATGGTTCCCACGAAAAACATGCATGCACATCAAAAGGTCTTATAAAGGTTGTAATGGGCCCGGTCAAGGTAGGATATTCAAGGATACTCGGCTTAAGTCCCTAGGAACTAAGAGAGCATGAGCATTTGACACATATTCCACTCAAATTCCTTTTTCCATTTTTCTTTTTGCCTCGGGTTTCAACCTTTATTTTTTTTTTCCTTTTCTCAACCCAGAATTACATATCAACCTTGTAGCCACCCCAAACTTAGTTTCTTACAACTCTTCTTTCCCTAAGCTTCCATGCTCTCCTAATCCTAAGATTTGGTTAACATGGTTTTTTCCAGATTTTGGCTTATAATATAGGGTCATAAAGAAACAATAGGCTAATTAGGCTCAATGTGGCTAACTAGGGAACATGCATTAGGGATGGTTCATTTTAGGCCAAGTAGTTATTCAAAGAAAATCGCCTAAATCATTTGATGCAACATATAAACATGCAAACAATGAAGAGATTCAAGCAAATTCGGGAAAGTGCAAATTAATAGTGATTCACACAATCAAAAACAAAGTTGGAGGCTCAAATCCTCACCTGGACATTTTTGCAAATTGTTTGACCGAGATACGATTCCTAGTGTGTGCACACCCCTCACCCCAAACTTATCTTAAATCAAGTAATCACAATAAAATTCTCAAAGTTCAGTTTTCAATTTTTCACATGGGGATCAACTTTTCTACTATCAGAACCTAGGGGGGAATCATCAATGGTCAAAATAATTCATGCAATCAATCTATGCTCAATTTAATTAATATCCAACAAGCTTGCCGACACGACATTCCTACAACAACTCTTGATCTTCTCAAATTATTCAAGAGCGACAAACAAAAACAAAACACAAACAAAAACAAAAGTGAAGAGAGGAGAGGAATACCTAGCTTGGGTTGCCTCCCAAGTAGCGCTTGTTTAACGTCCCGATCTCGACTCAAGTCGCATCCACCGGATCCCATAGCCTCGTGGGCACAAGGGCCAAGAGATGCTTATCATGGGAGATCCTCCACCCGGATCCCATGGTTTGTGAAGTGGCCATTGCAGAAGCATCACGACTCTATCCATACTTCCACCAAGCCCGTGTGTGAAAATTCCATTGACCTCTTCAATTATGAACTCACTTCCTCTCGGGTCAAATGGTGTTTTCACGAGGAAGTGTGCCGCACAAGTGGGAGTGGTCTAACTTACCAATGTCCACACATGCATGTAAGCCAACATAGTTATCCAATGCAGTAATTTCAGGTTGCTTGGCAAGCATGGTGGAGTCCACTACCACTTTATCTTCATTTTCAACTCTACCCCCTTGCTCCAGTGCCTTGTCCCTTGCCAACTCCTCTTCCTCCCGGCTGCTCCTCCTCAACATGTGGTAGTTCTTCCTCAACTTCCCGAGAACTAGTTGCAACCCCGTTAGATCCCAACACCCCACCCGCTTCTAGTTGTTGTGGCATCGCATTGGTTCTTAGGGTGGTTGTCTCAGATCACCCGGGAAAGTCTCTCGGGAGACGCTCATTTAGTTGCTTTGGGAGCTGGGAAACCTTCATCTCTAGATTCTGAATTGCCAACCCTGTATGAGTTGCCAATTTATCAATGGTCAGTGCTTGTATTGATTGCCAACTTCTCAACCGCCGCATTCATCTTCTCAAGAGCCAACTCCCAAGGTTGTCTTCCACCATTCTCGTTGAGGTTGTTGTTGCCAATTCTGTTGAGGTTGTGGGTTGCCAAGCTAGACCATCGCCATCATTACTCCAAGCGAAATCGATGGCCTCCCCCCATATCACCCCAATACTCGATTCTCACTCGATAGTTGTCCCGGGGCATGTCATCATAAAAATTATGGGAGGAGTCCACATATTCTTGAGCGAAGTAAAACGGACAGCTAAGTGTCATGGTCTCCATTACAATATTCGCAACCCTAAGCATTCCTCGTGTACCTCGTGATACAAAAACAAGGCAAGACCAAGTGGAATCAAAGAAGTAGAGAGAGATAATATCAAATAAAATAAAAATAAAAATAAAAATGAAAAGAAAAATAACTTAACCAAATAAACAAACTTCCCTAAAATTAGGAAAATTGGTTGGTGCCAATCCCAAGAACGGCGCCAAAAACTTGTTGAGTCACCGCAAGTGTACCGGTCGTCGCAAGTAATAAATAAACACGTAAGAATTTACCGAGGTCGAACACAAGGATCGGGCTACCAATTCAACTAATTCGCGAAAATCTGATACGCTTGGTCAAGTAACGAAAAAGTGGTTGAGAGAGAGAAAATAGGATCGCAATCTAATTAACAAATCAATTAAGAATATGGTATTGAAATATGGAATTAAAAGCATCCAAGGTCTCAAATCCACCTACCCAATCATGTATAGTACCCAAGTGATGATGAATTCCTCCCTAAGTTCAATTATAATGTCAACCGGACCCCTAAATTCTCCTATATCCACTGCCGTGCTCAATAGACGTATTCGACGATTGGATTAATTACTTACTAGGTCTCATAATCCTAATCTCGAATTCTATTAATTCTTGTTCCCTTATAAGGTTGCACTAATCTCCTAAATCCACTGTCGTGCTCATTAGTCAATTAGTGATTCCAATCCAAGTTCTAAAACGTGAATCGCCGCTCGGCCTCAACACGTTTAACTAGTTAATCACGCAAAACATATGATCAACACAACCAAATCAGAATTGGAAAACATTCATTGAGAGAGGGGGAGAAAAACATACATCACATAAACACTATACCGCCATGAGCGGCTTCATTGATCCCTCGGACGAGGGGATTAGTTCCTCATGCCCGTGACGACGCACAAACAATCGGCAATAATCTCCATAATAAACTAAGAAAAGAAAAGAGAAGGGAGACGCAGCTCCAGAGAGAAAAGGATTCTAAAAGATCAACAATCTGTTCTGATCCAAAAAGTCCTCTAAATATGTTCTCAGACCGCCTTATTTATAGGGGAGGCCACGCTGTTACGGCCGTGATGGTCATCACGGCCAGGCCGTGGACGGCTTATGTTTCTGGCACGCTTTGTGGAATCCAGACCTCGCGACGCTGAAGGGTGTCTCGCGACGCGAGCCTTCTTTTCACAGCCCGTGATGTGAATCACGGCTACGCCGTGACGGTCTCCCGACTTGTGTGGGTTTTAGGTCACGGTCGGGTGATGTACATCACGGCCAGGCCGTGATGGTCTCTGCCTTCCAGGGTCTTCAAACTCGCGGGGTGAGCTTACTCGCAGGGCGAGCATCTCCAAAATGGCAGTTTCCACTATTTCTTGACTTTCCTTGACTCCTGGAGCTTCACTTCTAACCTGAAACAATAAAAAGACACAAAAAGCATAATTCTATTCAAAATAGACTAAAAACTACTAAAAATACCTAGAACGAGTCAAAGTCTAACTTAGGAACAAAACAAGGCAAATTTGGGCGAAATCGAGAGTGAACTCGAATAATTTGCACGAAAACCACAGTCCATCTAGTTATAAAACTAGATAAGCCAGAGGCTTATCAAAACACCCCAAACTTAAACCTTGCTTGTCCCCAAGCAAGCTAAAACTCAAAAACGACTCAAGACTTGGCAAGCCTAGGGGATTCAATCGATTTCTCACAAATTTCATGCAATCAAAACAGTTTTTCTCCAATGATCCCCCCCCCCCTTTGCATCAACGTAATCCCCACATTCATTTACTTTAAACAATTGAGAACTTCATCATTCATGCAATCATTAATCTAAGTTGAGGATCAGAGTCACACACAAAAAGAAGATCACCAATTTCAAACAATTGCCTTCCTCACAAAGGTATGTAAAATTTCACTCATTCGCTCAAATTCGTCTAGGCTATCAACTTTTCACTCAACTTCACATATCAAGAGCACTTCCCATGAATTTGATTTTCATCTCAAAAATGGTTCCCACGAAAACATGCATGCACATCAAAAGGTCTTATAAAGGTTGTAATGGGGCCTGGCTGAAGGTAGGATATTCAAGGATACTCGGCTTAAGTCCCTAGGAACTAAGAGAGCATGAGCATTTGACACATATTCCACTCAAATTCCTTTTTCCATTTTTCTTTTTGCCTCGGGTTTCAACCTTTATTTTTTTTTTCCTTTTCTCAACCCAGAATTACATATCAACCTTGTAGCCACCCCAAACTTAGTTTCTTACAACTCTTCTTTCCCTAAGCTTCCATGCTCTCCTAATCCTAAGATTTGGTTAACATGGTTTTTTCCAGATTTTGGCTTATAATATAGGGTCATAAAGAAACAATAGGCTAATTAGGCTCAATGTGGTTAACTAGGGAACATGCATTAGGGATGGTTCATTTTAGGCCAAGTAGTTATTCAAAGAAAATCGCCTAAATCATTTGATGCAATATATAAACATGCAAACCATGAAGAGATTCAAGCAAATTCGGGAAAGTGCAAATTAATAGTGATTCATACAATCAAAAACAAAGTTGGAGGCTCAAATCCTCACCTGGACATTTTTGCAAATTGTTTGACCGAGATACGATTCCTAGTGTGTGCACACCCCTCACCCCAAACTTATCATAAATCAAGTAATCACAATAAAATTCTCAAAGTTCAGTTTTCAATTTTTCACATGGGGATCAACTTTTCTACTATCAGAACCTAGGGGGGAATCATAAATTGTCAAAATAATTCATACAATCAATCTATGCTCAATTTAATTAATATCCAACAAGCTTACCGACACGACATTCATACAACAACTCTTGATCTTCTCAAATTATTCAAGAGCGACAAACAAAAACAAAACACAAACAAAAACAAAAGTGAGGAGAGGAGAGGGATACCTAGCTTGGGTTGCCTCCCAAGTAGTGCTTGTTTAACGTCCCGAGCCTGACTCAAGTCGCATCCACCTGGATCCCATAGCCTGTGGCACAAGGGCCAAGAGATGCTTATCATGGGAGATCCTCCACCCAGATCCCATGGTTTGTGAAGTGGCCATTGCAGAAGCATCACGACTCTATCCATACTTCCACCAAGCCCGTGTGTGAAAATTCCATTGACCTCTTCAATTATGAACTCACTTCCTCTCGGGTCAAATGGTGTTTTCACGAGGAAGTGTGCCAGACAAGTGGGAGGGTCTAACTTACCAATGTCCACACATGCATGTAAGCCAACATAGTTATCCAATGCAGTAATTTCAGGTTGCTTGGCAAGCATGGTGGAGTCCACTACCACTTTATCTTCATTTTCAACTCTACCCCCTTGCTCCGATGCCTTGTCCCTTGCCAACTCCTCTTCCTCCGGTTGCTCCTCCTCAACATGTGGTAGTTCTTCCTCAACTTCCCGAGAACTAGTTGCAACCCTGTTAGATCCCAACACCCCACTGCTTCTAGTTGTTGTGGCATCGCATTGGTTCTTAGGGTGGTTGTCGGTATCACCTGGGAAAGTCTCTGGGAGACGCTCATTTAGTTGCTTTGCGAGCTGGGCAACCTTCATCTCTAGATTCTGAATTGCCAACCCTGTATGAGTTGCCAATTTATCAATGGTTGTGCTTGTATTGATTGCCAACTTCTCAACTGCCGCATTCATCTTCTCAAGAGCCAACTCCCAAGGTTGTCTTCCACCATTCTGTTGAGGTTGTTGTTGCCAATTCTGTTGAGGTTGTGGTTGCCAAGCTAGACCATCGCCATCATTACTCCAAGCGAAATCCGGATGGTCTCCCCCCATATCACCCCAATACTAATCCTGACTCTGATAGTTGTCCTGGGGCATGCTGTCATAAAAATTATGGGAGGAGTCCACATATTCTTGAGCGAAGTAAAACGGACAACTCCAAGTGTCATGGTCTCCATTACAATATTCGCAACCCGGAAGCATTCCCTCGTGTACCTCGCATACAAAACAAGGCAAGACCAAGTGGAATCAAAGAAGTAGAGAGAGATAATATCAAATAAAATAAAAATAAAAAATAAAAATGAAAAGAAAAATAACTTAACCAAATAAACAAACTTCCCTAAAATTAGGAAAATTGGTTGGTGCCAATCCTCTAACGGCGCCAAAAACTTGTTGAGTCACCGCAATTGTACCGGGACGCCGTAAGTAATAAATAAACACGGTAAGAATTTACCGAGGTCGAACACAAGGATTGGGCTACCAATTCAACTAATTCGCGGAAAATCTGATACGCTTGGTCAAGTAATGTAAAGTGGTTGAGAGAGAGAAAATAGGATCGCAATCTAATTAACAAATCAATTAAGAATATGGTATTGAAATATGGAATTAAAAGCATCCAAGGTCTCAAATCCACCTACCCAATCATGTATAGTACCTAAGTGATGATGAATTCCTCCCTAAGTTCAATTATAATGTCAACCGGGACCCCCAAATTCTCCTATATCCACTTGTCCGTGCTCAATAGGACGTATTCGACGATTGGATTAATTACTTACTAGGTCTCATAATCCTAATCTCGAATTCTATTAATTCTTGTTCCCTATAAGGTTGCACTAATCTCCTAAATCCACTGTCGTGCTCATTAGTCAATTAGTGATTCCAATCCAAGTTCTAAAACGTGAATCGCCGCTCGGTCTCAACACGTTTAACTAGTTAATCATGCAAAACATATGATCAACACAACCAAATCAGAATTGGAAAACATTCATTGAGAGAGGGGGAGAAAAACATACATCACATAAACACTATACCGCCATGAGCGGCTTCATTGATCCCTCGGACGAGGGGATTAGTTCCTCATGCCCGTGATGACGCACAAACAATCGGCAATAATCTCCATAATAAACTAAGAAAAGAAAAGAGAAGGGAGACGCAGCTCCAGAGAGAAAAGGATTCTAAAAGATCAACAATCTGTTCTGATCCAAAAAGTCCTCTAAATCTGTTCTGCACTGCCTTATTTATAGGGAGGCCACGCGTCACGGCCGTGATGGTCATCACGGCTAGGCCGTGACGGCTTATGTTTCTGGCACGTTTGTGGAATCCAGACCCTCGCGACGCGAAGGGTGTCTCGCGACGCGAGCCTTCTTTTCACAGCCCGTGATGTGAATCACGGCTACGCCGTGACGGTCTCTGACTTGTGTGGGTTTTAGGTCACGGCCGTGATGTACATCACGGCTAGGCCGTGATGGTCTCTGTCTTCCAGGGTCTTCAAACTCTCGCGGGGTGAGCTTACTCTCGCGGGGCGAGCATCTCCTGCACGGCGCTTCCACTATTTCTTGACTTTCCTTGACTTCTGGAGCTTCACTTCTAACCCGAAACAATAAAAAGACACAAAAAGCGTAATTCTATTCAAAATAGACTAAAAACTACTAAAAATACCTAGAACGAGTCAAAGTCCAACTTAGGAACAAAACAAGGCAAATTTGGGCGAAATCGAGAGTGAACTCGAATAATTTGCACGAAAACCACAGTCCATCTAGTTATAAAACTAGATAAGCCGAGGCTTATCACCGCCAAAGATGTCATACTTTGTCAAAAAAAAAGAGACAAAGTTTTTATGGTGTCTTCAGTGGCATCAAAGTTCCACATGGTTACTCTTCAAATATGAAGAGGCTTGTCTCTAGTGATCTTAAATTGGTTGTCTTAAAGTCTCATGATTGTCACATCTTGATGCAACAACTTCTTCCCGTTGCTATTCGTGGTATTGCTCCAAAAATGTGAGACATGCCATTACTCGGTTGTGCTCATTCTTCAATTCTATATGTAGCAAAGTCGTTGACCCCCGTATGTTGGATGACTTGGAAGTTGAGGCTGCTACAATCTTGTGCCAACTGGAGATGTATTTTCCTCCTTCCTTTTTCGACATAATGGTTCACTTAATTGTTCATTTGGTGAGGGAGATTAGATTATGTGGGCCGGTTTTTCTGAGATGGATGTACCCAAATGAGCGCTACATGAAGATCTTGAAAGGGCACGTGAAGAATCCTCATCGTCCTAAGCATCTATTGTTCAAAGGTATGTTGCGTAAGAAGCTATTGAGTTTTGTTCGGACTACCTTCATAACACGGATCCTATAGGGGTTCCTAAGCCTCGGCATGATGAGATCTGATGTCAAGGTAAGGGGTACACATGGCTTAAGAATTAATAGGAAGGATCGGGAGGAAGTGCTTGAAGCACATTTGCATGTATTGAACAACATCGAATGTGTTCAGCCTTTTCTTATTTGAACATAAAAGAAAAGTCAATCAAGAAAACCCTCGAATGAGCGTAAGTTGGTTGTTGAACTAGCATAACAAGACTTTCTTACCATGGTTCAAGGAAGAAATGCTTAAGGTTGGTAGTACTGTTTCTGATGACGTAAGATGGCTAGCATGTGGGCCTAGCTTCAACGTCATATGTTGGAGCGGATACGACATAAATAACTTTTCCTTTTATTCAAAGGAACAAGATAACAAGAGTACCATGCAAAATAGTGGGGTTATGATCGTAGCCGAAGCAATGCACTTCTCTAGTGCAAAGGACACAAAACCCGTTAAAGCGCCGAGGCCTTACTTTGGATAGATTGAAGATATTTGGGTGCTCGATTACACTAAGCTTACTACGGTGCTGTATTTAAATGTAAGTGGGTTGATAGTAACGGTGGTGTACAAACCGACGAATTGGGGTTCACGTTGGTAGACCTCAACAAGTTAGGTCATATAAATGAGCCTTTCATAATGGCTTCCCAAGAAAAACAAGTGTTCTACATCACTGATCCTTCTAACAAAAGGTTGTCCGTGGTTCTCCAAGGAAAAAGCATGTATAATGGTAGTGATGAAAATGAAGATTCAAATCTTGATATTCCTAAGACTCCTTCTTTTTCAACAAACATGCCTACTATAATCGAGGAGACACAGGTGGACGATGTACATGCCACTCGTGATGATCATCACGAAGGGATATTGATATAGGTAGTTTAAACTTAGTATACATTTATTTTTATTTATATTTCTGTATTTATTTTGAGTTATAACCTATGTTAATAAATATATATTGTTTCTGAACAGGCATACATATGGATCATTGTTCCATTTTTCCTTTGCAATTCTGTAATGTGTGTGGTATTCTGTGTTACTGGGATATTTACTGAATGCAGGGATAGCTGAGGGGAGTGATATTTTAAAATTGAATTTTAAAAAAAAATACTATTAATGTCAGTTGTATGATACAACTGACGTTAATAGTATTTTATAAAATATACAAGATACTATTAACGCCGCTTGTTTATTACAACCGACGCTAAAATTAAGACCTTTAACGCCGGTTCTTTATAACAATCGACGTTAGTTTTAACAAAATTAACGCCCGTTCTTAAAGAATTAACGCTAATTTTTACAAAATTAACGCCGGTTGGTTAAAAGAACTGACGTTAATTTTGACAAAATTAACGCTCAGTTGTGTTAAAGAACCGACATTAATAGTTTTATATTTAACGCCGCTTCCAATCGACGTTAAAATTTTAACTTTTAACGTCAGTTGTATTTACGTCAGTCAGTATTCTGACGTAAAAAATCAATTTTAATTGACGTAAAAAGCACTTATTGCACTAGTGATTATGTCCAAGTCTTATATATAATAATTACATACCAGGCTTCATATAATCTATTAAAAACCAATCTACTATCTAGAGAAAAAAGTGCTAAAGCTACAAAATATATAGTTTTCTTCTCAATCATGCAATTGATATTTGCAAGTTCATTGAAGCTCTTGGAATATGGAGTAAATTCCTTGCCAATGCACGTCGATTTTCCGCCTTTTCATCCTTCAGTACATTGACATTCATCTTTTCATAAACTATCCCTGCTTGAACTAGATATTGCAAAGCACAAAATTCATCAAAAGTCCCACTAAATCTGTTCACCTCCACCACCTTTAGAGTTCTTATCAAGCACTGGTAAACTGGTTGACGCCCGTGCCATAAATTTTTAAGGTCGACTTTGTAAGGAGCTTTATATTCAGGAAAAAAATTTCAAGCGTCTATCTCTAATGTGAGTTTCTCCAACATAGGACAACTATTAAGAAGGAAACGAGATCCACACAGTTCAGATAGATGTGTATCATCCTAAAATTTCAATATAATTTAATATAATCTTTTTAATAAAAAGATTAAGTTATTATGAAGTTCATTGTAGAAAATTATTAGTACAAAAGTTAATTAGAATTATTTAATAATTTATAAAAGAAACATAAAGTTAAAAAAAAAACTAAGAAACCTAGGTGGTGTGCTATTCACGTAACCACATTGTTTTCAATGTTGAGAAACTGAGCTTTAGCCAAATTCCACTCACAGGGGCAACGTGTTCTCTTTTTAAAATAATAATAATGAGATTTCATAATAAATGTTGGATATGAGAAGTTACTCGAGCTTCTAAGAGGTAAATAAATATGGGCCACCGGGTAGAATTGAAGTGAGGGGTGGGTTTCAACTTTTAAACCTTATCGTGAGAATCTGTGTTGTGTGATATTTTAGGAATTTTTATATTGTATCTTTTACCTTTTAGAATTAGAATCTCTATTTAATTTTGTAATTAGTCAATCCCTAAAATCAAGGGATTTCAAATTAAGGAGATTTAATTTTGTAATTAGTCAATCCCTAAAATCAAGGGATTTCAAATTAAGGAAACATCTGTTGTTTCCTAATGTAGATGCTAGGAACTTGTATATATTTCTGCATCATTGATCAATAGAAATACAATTCAATTCCCAAATTCTGATACTTATAAATATATAAATATATATCTAAGAGTTAGAATTAGAAAACCTGTTGGACATGGTTAGCCAGTTAGCGCTGCCGAACAAGAACAGGGGCATTGAGGAGCTTTTGTGGTGCTTAGTCGGGAGTCAAGCGGATAAAATATATTAGCAAAAAGGAGAAATATTTTTTGTGAGGCACTAATGTTTCTCCTAGATAGTTGTCAGAGCTTTTTGGAGGTCTATAAGAAGTAAGTAAACACCCATTTTCTTAAACTTCCATGGTATATAATTTTAAAGGGTGTTTGATTATGAAATTAAGAGTAATTATTTAGGGTTTTGTCTTCAAAATAATTTTGTTGTTTTATTGGTTATTAATTATTATGAGAGTGAATATTCACATGTTGAGTGATATTATTGTCTTATATGCTTTTTGTGATATGTGATGCCTTAGTATTGTTTTGATATGAACTTGATGAATAATAAAGCATGTGACGTGATGTTATGTATTGAGGTTATTTTGATATTTATGAGTTGTTTATATGATGATATGGAATTGTAGTGGTTATATGCTTTAAAAAGTTTGTCAATTGTGATTGATGGTTCTATGCTTCGGAATATGGATGAATGGGTATATGCATGATGTGTGGAATTTGTTGATATGCCGCCTAAGAATGGGGCATTGACTTGTAACATCACCATTTAATGGGATGTCGAAAAATAAGATATGGGGCAAGGAATCCATTTTCTGAACGAGGCTCTCGGGTCACCGTTAATGGGAGGCAAGGAACCAATTTAATTACGAGGTTCTCGGGTCACCATAGGGGCAAGGAGTCAATTCTAAAATGGGATTCCCGAGTCACCATGGGGGCAAGGAATCAACTCTAGAACGAGGTTCTTGGGTTACCATAAAGAGGGTGGCAAGGAATCAATTCTAGAACGAGATTCCCGAGTCACCATGGGGGCAAGGAATCAACTCTAGAACGAGGTTCTCGGGTCACCATAAAGAGGGTGGCAAGGAATCAATTCTAGAACGAGGTTCCCGAGTCACCGCAGACAAGGGGCAAGGAACCAATTTAATGAGGTTCTCGAGTCACCGAATTGGGCAAGAAACCAACACAGAGTGGGGTTTCCGAGCCACTTGAGGATTGTGTTGTTGTGTGATGTGTGATTACTTTGTTTAATTAATATATGATGTTTGATTATGATGTCGTTATATGATTGTTGCAATTAAATGTATTTTTTTTTAATGAACATTATTTTGGAAAATTAGCGGGTACCATGGGCAGTTTTTCCGGTTACTGCACTACTGAAAGCAACATCTTTTCGAAAACCTTTTAGAATTGTGTTTACTTACTGGGATTATAAATCTCATTAGTGGTGTTGTCTTTCAGAGTTTACAGATGATGAGATACATGATGCGGGTTTTTGAGAGAGTCTTGAAGATATTAGTTATAATTTATTTATTTATTTTGGGTTTATTAGATGTCGTGTTTTGAGACAAAAACAATTGTAAAAGGATTATGTGGATTTTATTAATTAATATTTATGAGTCTTTATTTTATTTGGATATAATGGTTCATTTAATATTATTACTTTATTTAATTATTTTGAAAATACGAGATACTCGCAGACTTAAATTCATTGTGAAAAATAGAATTTTATGATTCGGTTATTTAATCCAAATATTTTAAAGGTTTTCATATAAAATTAATTTGGGCAACTAATGTAACGAGGGACGTTACATTTATGGTATTAGAGCAGTTCGATTCTAAATCGGACTGTGGTAGTGGTGCTTTTCCTAAAATAAAAACTTGGGCGCATAGGACTGTTGTTAGAGTTATAAATACTGCATGTTATTCTTTTAGATGTTGGGCCTGACCAACCCAATATTTGATTGATGGTGTACGGATTTATGGCGACTGACATGCAAGGGTATGAGTTTTGTTAGTGAGATTTTTTTTTTAATTTGTTGTGTGTGAGAAACTTTGGAGTTGACAGGTGCCTTTTTTTTTTTATTTGTGTTGTTTACCTCCACTCCCTATTTAAATTATTCTCTGGTGTATAAGAGTTGTTCTATATTGCTGATTTTGACTTATTATTGATTACGATTGAATTTACTTGAGATTGTTTGTTATGCTGAAATTTTATTTTGATAATCATAATTCATGTCTCTATAGTGTATGTAAATAAAATTATTTTCTTGTTTCCGGTTTATTTATTTATTTTATTTTATTTTATTTTTATTTTCTTTTCTATGAGTGCTTAGATGTTAAAATTTCGGGGACGAAATTTCTTGAATGAGGGGAGAAATGTAACATCCTAAAATTTCAATATAATTTAATATAATCTTTTTAACAAAAAGATTAAGTTATTATGAAGTTTATTGTAGAAAATTATTAGTATAAAAGTTAATTAGAATTATTTAATAATTTATAAAAGAAACATAAAGTTAAAAAAAACTATAAAGAAACCTAGGTGCTGTGCTATTCACGTAACCACATTGTTTTCAATGTTGAGAAACTGAGCTTTAGCCAAATTCCACTCACAGGGGCAGCGTGTTCTCTTTTTAAAATAATAATAATGAGATTTCATAATAAATGTTGGATATGAGAAGTTACTCGAGCTTCTAAGAAGCAAATAAATATGGGCCACCGGGTAGAATTGAAGTGAGGGATGAGTTTCAACTTTTAAACCTTATTGTGAGCATCTGTGTTGTGTGATATTTTAGGAATGTTTATATTGTATCTTTTACCTTTTAGAATTAGAATCTCTATTTAATTTTGTAATTAGTCAATCCCTAAAATCAAGGGATTTCAAATTAAGGAGATTTAATTTTGTAATTAGTCAATCCCTTAAATCAAGGGATTTCAAATTAAGGAAACATCTGTTGTTTCCTAATGTAGATGCTAGGAACTTGTATATATTTCTGCATCATTGATCAATAGAAATACAATTCAATTCCCAAATTCTGATACGTATAAATATATAAATATATATATGAGTTAGAATTAGAAAACCTATTGGACATGGTTAGCCAGTTAGCGCTGTCAAACAAGAACAGGGGCATTGGGGAGCTTTTGTGGTGCTTAGTAGGGAGTCAAGCGGATAAAATATATTAGCAAAAAGGAGAAATATTTTTTGTGAGGCACTAATGTTTCTCCTAGATAGTTGTCAGAGCTTTTTGGAGGTCTACAAGAAGTAAGTAAACACCCATTTTCTTAAACTTCCATGGTATATAATTTTAAAGGGTGTTTGATTATGAAATTAAGAGTAATTATTTAGGGTTTTGTCTTCAAAATAATTTTTCTGTTTTATTGGTTATTAATTATTATGAGAGTGAATATTCACATGTTGAGTGATATTATTGTCTGATATGCTTTTTGTGATATGTGATGTCTTAGTATTGTTTTGATATGAACTTGATGAATAATAAAGCATGTGACATGATGTTATGTATTGAGGTTATTTTGATATTTATGAGTTGTTTATATGATGATATGGAATTGTAGTGGTTATATGCTTTAAAAATTTTGTCAATTGTGATTGATGGTTTTATGCTTCGGAATATGGATGAATGGGTATATGCATGATGTGTGGAATTTGTTGATATGCCGCCTAAGAATGGGGCATTGACTTGTAACATCACCATTTAATGGGATGTGGAAAAATAAGATATGGGGCAAGGAATCCATTTTGTGAATGAGGCTCTCGGGTCACCGTTAATGGGAAGCAAGGAACCAATTTAATTACGAGGTTCTCGGGTCACCATAGGGGCAAGGAGTCAATTCTAAAATGGGATTACCGAGTCACCATGGGGGCAAGGAATCAACTCTAGAACGAGGTTCTTGGGTTACCATAAAGAGGGTGGCAAGGAATCAATTCTAGAACGAGATTCCTGAGTCATCATGGGGGCAAGGAATCAACTCTAGAATATTTGAAATACTTTTGAAATATGAAACACAAAACAAAAGATCCTAATTAATTATAAGGTATAATGTTCTTCACTTGGTTTTAATTGGAATGGTAAGAATGATACGTGATGGCAAGAAATTTCTTACCATTTGGCTCCCATGGGATCTTCACGAACTTGTTTTCCATAGCCAATTGCCTTATTGCACTTGGGTTGCAATAACGAAGACCTAATGATAAAATATAATTAACGAAAATCGAATAAATGAATCAATTCAAGAACTTTAAATTAACAAATAGAAGAAACTAATAAAATAGAAAGCAATAAAGAGAATCATTCAAAGAATAAACACTAGAAATAAGAAGAAAAAAGGAAAGAAAATTACCTCTATTGTTGTCCGTGAATGTTTGCATTCATGAACCAAACCACAGAGTAACTTGTAGAGAGGAAGAAAATAATTTTTTCACTTAAGAAACTTAGGCCCAAAATTATGTAATAGGCCCAAGTACAAGATTTTGTGGATGAATCAAGCATTTGAGGATCAGTTGTTTTTAATGTAAAATGAAAGGGATAAAGTTCTAGAGTGATTCGATGTGGGACTAGCATACACACTTATGGACATTTATATGCGAGGAACGAAGGTTCAAGCGAGAAGTCTTTACTAGGAAATTACAAGGGGAAGTGAATAGGTAAAATTATGTAAAATCTCAAGTTTGCTACAACCTACAAAACTAAACATGGGCTGCTTTGGATGTTCTAGCAATGGCTTACAAGAAGATCCTTTCCAAACCTTGAGTTTAATATGTGTTCATTAGTATTGTTAATCGCATGTGGGGTAGAGGAATATGTAGATATAATTGGTATAAAATGACCGGGGCCTCATGGTACAAAACTTGGAGGTTAGACTTTAGACTAGCATTTCTATATTCCGTAAAAAAATATGCTATTCTGTATTCTAAGTTAAACCCTCCAAAAATCAAGAGTAGGCATCCTTCAAAATGCACATGAGAATCAGAAAGATCCTTTTCAATCGAGTTGGAATTTGTTCGTTTGGAATCTGGACTTTTCTACTGCATTTTTATTTACTTAAATTGTTTTTCCTTATTTTCTTCCATCATTCCTTAAGTCTCAAGTATGGATGTTAAACCTAATTATGTTACTTAATTTAATGAGAGCTTTTCATCTCAAAGTTGTCATGTAATTTTTTGTATTCTAATAATTGATTATATATAATAAATATATTTGAACATGTTTTAAAAAATGTGTATGTTTAAATTTATTGAAGTTTAAACATATAGTCAATTATTTTTAGAAGAAAATAATGCTAAAAGAGGAAAAAAAATATAGCTTTAATATGATGAATAATCTCTTAAAAAACTTAATGTTACTAATGTTCAAAAGCATCAGCAAAAGCATTTGCCTCCCTAAATATATGACTCCACCTAATCTGAGTGAAGTCGGACCGCATACACATGATATGTGCACAATAGGTGCACATGAAGTCTAAGAATCAAAGCACTCTAAGAATCTGATTCCAAGTGAAGTCTCTGCACACCATGCTCTAAAGCCAGCTTCATACCAAACCAAATGCCATATAATTCAGCAAGCATAATGGAGCAAGAACCAATATTGCCCAAGAACCCAATAACAAAATTTCCTGAAGCATCACAGACAAGACCCCCACAAGCTGCACTACCCATCTCATGAAAAACTAAGCCATCTGAGTTAAAGTTTAAACCAGTTCAACTTGAGCGGGGTGGGACTAGCCAATACTAGAGATGATTAAGCCCGACGAGACGTCCTTTACAGAAACATCAATGCTAAAAATCGTCATGCACTCTCTAGATCTGGCTTGTGTCATCATAAACAAATCCCCATTCCTATGCGCGGGACCATCAAACATATGCTTATTTCTATCATACCAGAAAATTGAGACAGCTGCAACCACTAGTGCAAAATATGCTTTTAACGTCAGGATTTAAAATCAGTTCAAATTTAACCGATGTCAACAATGAGGCGGTGACATTTTTGCAATTAATCTAAACACTTTTGACATCGATTCTTAAATTAACCGATTTTAAAAACTTTTAACATTGGTTGTTTATATCAAACGATGTCTAAAATATAAAACAAAAAGGAAATTGTAAAGTCTGTCTAACTTTTAACATGGGTTATTTTTACAATTGATGCCTAATGTCAAAGCAATTCAAAACATTTTCTGCATCATGCATTGAAAAATAAAAAATGAAAAAATCATCATTGTTTTAATCAATCATAAAAAGCATCTTCTGCATCATGCATTGAAAAAAAAATCATCATAATTTTAATCAATCATAAAAAGCATCTTCTGCCTAATACATTAAAAAAAAGTATTATGCATCATGATATGCGTCTTTTGCATCATGCATTCCCATATCATTTCATGCATCATTGAATCATACTTGCTACCTAATTCATCGCTCTGCTCAGTTCTAACAGGCACATGGCTCATAAATTGTGAGTTTGCAAGCTTTCACAGACATATGGTCTCTATAAGCTTCTTTATCTTTTTATTTGCAAGCTTCGGCAGATACCCGACTTCACAAGCTTCTTTTTTATTTCCAAGCTTCAGTGGATACCCGGCTATGCAAGCTTCTTTCCATTCCATTTCCAAGCTTCATTGGATACCCGACTCCGCAAGTTTCTTTTTATATTTCATTTGCAAGCTTCGGCGGATACCCGGCTCCGCAAGCTTCTTTTATTTTCAAGCTTTGGCGGATATCCGACTCCACAGACTTCTTTTCATTCCATTTCCAAGCTTCAGCGGATACCCGGCTCCGCAAGCTTCTTTTGATTTCATTTCCAAGCTTCGACAGATACTCGACTCCGCAAGCTTCTTTTTATCTTTCTTTTAAAGCTTCTATGGATACCCGACTCCATAAAGCTTCTTTTTATCTTTCGCCTCAAGCTTCATGCGGATACCCGACTCTGCAAGCTTATTTATCTTTCTTTTAAAGCTTCGACGGATACCTGACTCCACAAGCTTCTTTTTATCTTTCGTCTCATGCTTCAAAGAGATGCGGTATGTAGCTTCTTTTTATCTTTCATTTCAAGCTTCAACGGATACCCGACTCTGCAAGCTCCTTTTTATCTTCTTTCAAGCTTCGGTGGATACCCGACTCTACAAGCTTCTTTTTATCTTTCTTTCAAGCTTCGGCGGATACCCGACTCCACGTGCTTCTTTTAATCTTTCCTTGCAAGGTTTGGTGGATACCTGATAATCCTTCGGCTTATCTAGTTTTATAACTAGTTGGATTGTGGTTTTTGTGCAAATTATTCGAGTTCAATCTCGTTTTCACCCAAATTTGGCCTTGTTTTATTCCTAAGTAGACTTTTACTCGTTCTAGGCATTTTTAGTAGTTTTTAGTCTATTTTGAATAGAATTACGCTTTTTGTGTATTTTTATTGTTTCAGGTTAGAAGTGAAGCTCCAGGAGTCAAGGAAAGTCAAGAAATAGTGGAAATTGCCATTCTGGAGATACTTGCCACGCGAGAAGATGCTCGCCTCGCGAGCCTGAACATCAGATAAAGCAAAGAATAGTCATCACTCTGGCTCGCCTCGCGAACAATCTGATCGCCTCGCGAATCATGAAGACCTGCAAGACAGAGACCATCACGGCCTAGCCGTGATGAAGGTAACGGCTGTGACAGATTAAGGTTTGAAGTCTCGCCCCGCGAAAGGAAGCTCGCCCCGCAAGAGTTTGAAGACCCTGGAAGACAGAGACCATCACGGCCTAGCCGTGATGAAGGTCACGACTGTGACAGATTGAAGTTGGAAGGCTCGCCCCGCGAATACACTCTCGCCTCGCGAGAATCCAAAATTGAAAGCACGCCAAAACTAGTGTTCGCCTCACGAAAGATGGTTCGCCCCGCGAGCGGCCGAGAACCAGAATCCCTATTTATAGGCTGTTTCAGATCAGTTAGAGGGAGCTTTTGGATCCAGATCTGAATCTGAGTTTTTCCACTTGTTTTAGATCAGTAGTTACGAATCCTTGTCTTCTCTGGAGCTGCGTCTCCCTTTTTCTTATTTTATTTTATTATGGAGATTATGTCGGATTGTTTGTGCGTCGTCACGGGCATGAGGAACTAATCCCCTCGTCCGAGGGATCAATGAAGCCGCCCATGGCGGTATAGTGTTCATGTGATATATGTTTTTCTCCCCTTCTCTCAATGAATGTTTTCCAATTCTGATTTGATTGCGTTGATCATATGTGTTGCGTGATTAACTAGTTAAACGTGTTTGAGGCCGAACGGCGATTCGCGTTTTAGAACTTGAATTGGGATCACTAATTGAATAATGAGCACGACAGTGGATTTAGGGGATTAGTGCAGCCCTATAGGGAACAAGAATTAATAGAATTCGAGATTATGGTTATGAGACCTAGTAAGTAATTAATCCAATCGTCGAATACGTCCTATTGAGCACGACAGTGGATATAGGAGAAATTGGGGGTCCCGGTTGACATTGTAATTGAACTTAGGGAGGAATTCATCATCATTTGGGTACTATACATGATTGGGTAGGTGGATTTGAGACCTTGGATATTTTAATTTCTGATTTTAAAACCTAAGCTTCATTTGATTTGTTATTGAATTGCGATAATAATCTCTCTCTCTCTCAACCACTTTGTCACTTGACCAACGTATCTAATTTCCCGCGAATTGGTCGAATTGGTAGCCCAATCCCTGAGTTCGACCTCGGTAATTACTTACCGTGTTTATTTTATTACTTGCGATGACCCGGTACACTTGCCGGTGACTCAACAATACCCGACTCCACAAGCTTCTTTTTATCTTTCGTTTCAAGCTTCGGTGGATACCCCGACTCCGCAAGCTTCTTTTCCTTTCCAAGCTTTGACGGATACCCAGCTCTGCAAGCTTCTTTTTATGTTTCTTTTCAAGCTTCGGCGGATACCCGACTTCGTAAGTTTCTTTTAAAATAAGAGGGACTTTAGGGTTTTCAGGAGAATGAAATTGAGAGGAACCAATAGAATGTATAGGCAAACCTTGCCCATTACCAATGAAGATTTGGTCAGGGCCCTCAAAAGGTGTCATCTGCTGTATGTTTTTATGATCACCTATCACATGAAATGAAGCTCCAGAATTAGGAGACCAACTCGAGGAGCAACTTGCTGGAAAATTAGTCAGCATAGCACTAGGATTGGAACTCTATGGTGGATGTTGCTGATATTGAAGTTGTTAAAGGCTGGATTCTGATGTGGCTGAGCATATCCTTGGGAGTAACTCTATGATGGAGGCTGCACATAGCCTTGTGGAGGTTGATTATAACCTTGAAAACTAAAGGGAACTTGGTGAAGTGTGGGAGGCACCATAGGTTGACGTGGTGGTTGATATTCCTGATCGAAGCGATGATAGCAAACAAAGGCAGAGTGTCCACACTTGTAACACACTTGGCATTGCACCGAGGATTTGCCACCACGACCTCGTCCTCTACCATAGCGGCCCCCACGGCCTCGATCGGAGCCACGATAACCGGAGTAATGATCCTCTGAGACTTGAGACGCATGCACTAGGGCTTGCGGTTGAGAAGAAGAAGAAGAAGATGAAGATGGATTGGTGGAGGCCGGTACCCGAGTTACATTAACAGAGGCCGATTATTGAATCGTGAGCTTGCGATATTTCTGAACTCGCATTTCCTGAGCTAGCAGAAGTCCATCAGCTTCTTCAATCGGGATTTCTTTGTCAAATTTGATTTCGATGATGGATATGATGGAGTCAGACTCTTGCGGCAGACCTTCCGAGATAAAATCTAGGTGTTCTTTTGCTAAAACCGGATCACCAACCGAGGCCAAACAATCAACAAGAGCCTTGATCCGAGCAAGAAATTCTGAGATCGAACGATCTTCAAGTCACTACTACAGAAAAGGACTTCAGTAGCGCTTTTTTTTGGCCTTTAGTAGCGCTTCAAAGCGCTATCTATTCACCCGCTACTGAAGGTGGGAGAGATTCAATAGTGCTTAAAAAAGCGCTACTGAAAGTAGCAATAGGTAGCGCTTCCTTGAGAAAGCGCTGTCTAAAGTTGGTAATAAGACAATCTATTACATACTTTAGATAGCACTTTCTCAAGGAAGCGCTATCTATTTGTCACTTTAGGCAGCGTTTTTTCAAGAAAGTGCTACTGAAAGTAGGAATAGGTAGCGCTTCCTTGAGAAAGCGCTGTTTAAAGTTGGTAATAAGACAATCTATTACATACTTTAGACAGCGCTTTCTCAAGGAAGCACTATCTATTTGTCACTTTAGTCAGCGTTATTTCAAGAAAGCGCTACTGAAAGTAGGAATAGGTAGCGCTTCCTTGAGAAAGCGCTGTCTAAAGTTGGTAATAAGACAATCTATTACATACTTTAGACAGCGCTTTCTCAGGGAAGCGCTGTCTATTTGTCACTTTAGACAACGTTTTTTCAAGAAAGCGCTGTCTATTTGTCACTTTAGACAGCGTTATTTCAAGAAAGCGCTACCTATCGCCCCCCCCCCCCATCATTATTCACTGTTTTTCTACATTTCCCACCTGCACAACCATCCCTCATCAATTCACAGTAACACTGCATTTAGGTACATCACACACACACATATATAATGTACAAAGCTTACATACAATATTGGTAAGCATATATATATATAAACCAAACCAAATATCAAAATCATGCATATATAACCAATTAATTAAGTAATATACTTTAACACAATTCACAGTAACGCTTACACATAACCAATTCTACTATTGAAGTCCATAGACCAAAAGGTTGCTAACCTACACTAGATAATAACCATGCATACTAACAATGTATACAAGCTAATCAACACACTAGTAATTATAAACAATTTGTGCATGTTGCTTCCATCTTCTACTTGATCGCACAAAGTCCTTGTTGTCAGCCTGCATTTGGTCCTGAATGATGATATCCTTGATAAATTTCAGAACGTAGTAGCCACAGTCATTGTCATTCGGTTGACGGGGGCACTATAAAACCAAAATTAATAAATTAATTCTTTTAATTTTTTAATTTAAAATAAAAAATTGCATAAGGATTTTCGTAAATACCATTAAAGATATCAATTTAGTCTCACCATATTATTACAGCCACAATATGAAACCAAGAGTATAGAAAATGTAAAGAGATTGAAATTAACCACAAAATGGATAGACAGTAATACGTGTTTTGGACTTTCTGAGGAACAAGATTAAAGTGAAGTATGTATACTCCCCGCATGTAAAGCTTTATATACCCTGCAAATTATATTTGTATGTACCAGTTCAAAGTGCATGTAATATATATATATATATATATATATATATATATATATATATATATATATATATATCATCTAGCTATTAATAGTACTCGACAAAGAGAGGTAAAAAAACAACATTAACAATTTTAGATACAAAGCTAGCCATCATGTTCAAAACAAAGAAAGATGAAAGGAAAATCAAGCCATCTTTGATGTTCCTTTCTTTTCAATCAAGGAGGACGTCTTGTCTTGGAGATAATAAGAATCTATGCTGCAACTTTGTATGGCATATGTTAATTAGTGTACATATGTAAGAGTCAATGAAGGAGAACACTGAACAATTATTTTTCATTTCAAGAATGACATGAAATTGTGAAATTTGGGATAAAATCTTAAAGGTAATCTAGTATCTATGTTAGAGATCACAGGTAGTGTGTGTACCTTAGAGCAAACCTTGCAGAAATCTAGTATGTTAAACAAACTCATATGATAGAAAGCAACGTACACCACATTTATCACCACTGTTTTCAAATCTATATACAAAACTAAGAACAAATTAATCTGAGATTTCAAAAAAAAAAAAAAACAATATCCATGACCTTCCCCAAAGATATATAACATGGACATCATGTAGAAACTTGATTGCAAGATAATTTTGTTTACTTGTGACGGCAAGCATATAATCTAAACAATTTTTTTTACTTCCTTGAAATAATGGAACCAGGAACCATCAAATGAAAGAAACTTTATAGTCTAGTCTATAAATGTCAGAAAAAAGGAACACCTTACTTGGAAGTTGGAACTTCGATTTACTTATTTTTCTTATATCAGCTTTGTGGGACGCAGATTAATAACTTTCAACAAACACTTTATTAGTTAACACAACCAATAAGGAATAAGGGTGTAAGACTCTTGCTCTTGACTCTTGAGCATGAAAGATTGAAAGTTTATCAAGAACACATACCTTTATTGTTCGATGCAAAGCAAAGGAACAACATCCAAGATCCCTATATTGAAAAGATAGAAATTCTTGAATCATTTATTGCTAATGCAGCATCATCAAGATTCTCAACATCAAAGACATCCTGGGAGGTAGAATTTGTGTGTGAATCTTGATGCTGCTGCACCTGCAAAAAACGACTGTGGTAAATATAGAAGTGAACAAGGGATATATGAACACACAAACTAACCAAAACCAAGATTCTCTTTGAGCAGAGGATGTATAAAAATGAAAGACCACAATAATTTGAAGGAATTAGGGATTACCTAGAGAAGAGCTTCTGAGTTCTCTCTACCGGCGGAGCTTCTGAGTGAAACACGCCAGTGAGAGACGGCGGTTGTGTGGTGGCCGTGAAACGCACCAGTGGTCGTAGAAGGTCAATTGAGGCAATCAAAAATCAAGGTCATCAAAATATCCATCCAAAACAATAACATCACCTGATATTGATTATTTAGAGTAAGCCAAGCCACAATAGGAGTGTATGTTGTTTCCCTCTCAGCTGCAAGACGTTATGCATTCGGGAATTCTTTCAATACTTCCTGAAAATCTTTAGCAAGCTTAGCATCTGCTATCTTCTTGTTTGCCTGCAAATTTGAGAAAGGCCTTCAATATATCCTTTTTTTCAAGGTAAAAGAATTTAAGATCACGTCACCTAATAAATCAAAAGAATATAGAACAAACATTCATTCAAAAATGAATCCAAAACTATTTTAAGCTATCCACATCCACTCTAAGAAGTAGCAGCAACAAATAGAGTAAAATTTATAGAAATTGCAGATATAAGAAAAGGTTTGCATATGCAATTGAAGAATAGACATCCAAACCTACATTAACATTAGAATGATAGTCAATTTCACTAGCTTCCTCAGTGGGGAAAAACTATTTATGAAATTATAAATCACAGTATTCAATTTAGTGGGTTCTATCCTATGTAATAGCAGAATCCACTGTAAAAAAACAGAAATGATATAATCAGAAATGATGCTTTGCATGTTGAACATGATTGTACTCAGATGAACGGCCACGAACCTTACTCCAACAGCTCCAGCTCTCGGAACTTGTGTCCACTTCATGGCAATTTCAGCTACCATGTCCTAAAATCAAGCATGAAAAATAATGGTTATGGGGCTTAACATAACATTCATCCAAAAGTTCATTCCAGAAATCTCCCACATAACAAAGTAAATTATAAGACATCAGGTAGAAATTAAAAAGTCAACCTCCTCTAGTTTAAAACATGTACAAATATTTTATCGTAACCCAAATCAGCAAATTGCATAGATGAAAAAAACGCAGCACCACCACACAAAGAGACAAAACCAGCTTGCATCACATGAAAGATTATCCCCAAAGCAGCAACACGCAGAAAATTTGAAGGAATTTACTTACATACAGGGCATCCGATACAGCAAGAAGAAAAGTAAAGTGGAGTTTAAAGACTCAGCACCACATTGCAGTAGCCAAAAACCAGCCAGCAACACATGAAAGAATTACCAGGACTTCCAAGCCATCCACCAGAATAGACAAACACAAGTTTCTGATGAAAGCATGAAAAGCTGTATAGATAAGAGTTATCCTGCTATAAAATGTAATCCTTTATGAATAGGCAGCCACCCAACATCCGAAAGTAAGACTAACACAACAACAATGTACACAAAGAAGAACATTTTTTTAGCTTCCAACAAATATACTCTCAAGCAAAAGAATTACAGCAGACATGGATTTATAGCCCCCACCACCGAAAACATCACCCTGTTACATGACACTGAAATAGACAGAGTTCTAGATTTGTTTTACACAATCCAATGGACTAATGCACCAATCGAGAGAATTGAAAACATCCATCAATAGAGACAGAGAACCAACTCCATGACCTGCACACAATCAAGTCAAGAATAAACCAAGATCAAAAGAAGAACCACTTGTATTTAAAATGCTACACTCTAAATTGCCCAAAGATTGGCATTACAAAGCAACCTTTACTCAAAACCACCTAGAAACAGATAGACAAAGAACAGAACAGGAAAAGGTCATACAATGATAATAAATAGCCCAAGAAATAACTGCATCAACCGTACAAGGATAATAAAACAGCCCAAGATATAGCTGCATCAACCGCAAATTGGCCACACTTATATACATATGCAAGCCTCCTGGATGGTCAACCTAGATGTGCAAGCTTCATATCGTCCACCTAAAATTTCTGACATCCAATCTCAAAAGTCTCGAGGCTTAAAAATGAACACTACTAGAGCAACCATGATGTACATCCACACCAATTGAAGAAAGCAAGTGACCATATAGCGCATAGTGTTGAAACCCTGCCCCAACAATATCAAATTTCCAAGCAAGAGGAGAAACCACAAATAACACACCATTCTTCAATAAGCAAAGCCCAACTGACACAAGGAGCAATCTGGTCAAAATCATTTTGTCCATCTGCTCAGCCGTGCGCATACTGAGGAGAACATCTCCTTCGACCAACAATGGTGGACATCCATCCAAATTCTCCATTTGTAAAAGTATTGTGAATCTGGAAATCGCAGGGAAGGGTTCGAAGATGAATGAGGGATGAAAGAGGGATCCTTAATCTGAGGGTCGCAGCGGGAGAAGAAGGTCGTGGAGGAGAAGAACAGATGGGGGTTCGAATGTGGTTCGACAGTAGTGCAGCGGCTGTTCTCGAGGTATAGGTGTTGCGGCGGCGTAGAAGACGTACAACAGCGGCGGCGTAGAAGACGTACGACGGTCGCGAGGCAGTGAGGGTTTCTCTGAGCGAACGAGGGAGACGGCATAGAAAACCTGATGTGTTGCCGTGGTGGAGGCGCGATCGAGGGAGGCGGCACCGTGTAAGCAATCGCGAGCAGTGAGGGAGCGAGGTTTGAGTGTGGCCGTAGAAGCGATCGAGGGACTGAGAGAAGAGGTGGGGCGAAGTTTTGAGAAAGAGGGAAGGAACAATTTTTTTTTTTTTTTTGGTGCTTAAGGGAGGGGACAATTTTATTTTTATTTTTTAGTGTAAAAGAATAGATAGCGCTTCCTTGGTAAAGTGCTATCTTATGCAAAGAATAGTTAGCGCTCCCTCGAGGAAGCGCTATCTATATGCAATGAATAGATAGCGCTCCCTTGAGCAAGCACTATCTATTCTTACCCATCAATTTTTAGCAGTGTTTTCCTAAGGAAGCGCTGTCTTAGGGTGTATCAAAGATAGGGAAGCGCTATTAAATGTGTTCCGCCTCTTTTTCAATAGCGTTTTCCTGAAAAGCGCTACTGAAGGTGTGCTGTTAAAGCCTTTTTTTGTAGTAGTGAGTCTTGTGTTGCGAAGTTCGGTGCGTAATTGCCTAGCTCGCGCACAAGTGAGTTTCTGAAAGTACACATGGATCTTGTCCCAGAGTTTGAACGTGTGAACACATCCTAAAACCCTAGATTGAATCGTACTGGAGAGAGATGATTGCAACCAGGAGAACAACATTTGATCTTGACATTCCCAAGCTTGGTATTCTTCGCTTTCACGATTCCTGGCTCGATCTTGCGAACTTGCGAATCTTGGAGGAATTCGAGGTGAAACTAAGAAGCTTTGAAGATGATGAGATTTGATTACTGTCTCAACTTGCTGACGCCATAGTAGAAAGTTTTTGTCATCCAAACGCTCTGTGAACGTGTGAGAGAACGTAACAGGACCTTTCGCGGGGATCGGTGGAGGAGGAGAAGATTCACTACCGGAAGCCATGGCTTAGGATCTTGGAGCTCTATGATACCATATTGAGATTCAAAGAGCAGAGAGAAAACGATAGAAAGAAGAAAATATGAAGTGATTCAATTGTATTGAATTAGCTCAATCTTTACAAGAGTATCTAAGCATTATATATAGGTAGTGCAGGGGTATAACTACCTAACAGAATCAGTTCTAGCCTAACTGATTTTCAACATTATGAAATTACATTTCATCTATATTTGCATTTCATTTACAATATGCAATATATACATACATTAACCATAACCAATTTGGTTCCAATAGAAGTGACGACTGACGAGGGAGACAGTCGAGAAAAAAAGGAATAACGACTGGTAGTGGTTGCGATCGTTGCCAGAGAAGGGGACCAGGCGATTGAAAGAGGAGAGTAGTTACAGAGCTGCGGCGGCTAGGGTGGTGGTGTAGGGCGGAAGCTTCTAGGGTTGTTCATGTGGGGAAGGAGAGACTATGAGATATTGAAATTTGAGAGAGAAAGAGAGAGGGAGGGGAGAGAGAGGAACGATTGAAACGTGAAAGAGAAAAATATTGGGTCTTTGGGGAACGAAAACAAGAGTTAGAGAGATTTTTAGAGAAATGTTTGTAATTAATGGGGAATGGGAAAGGATAATATATGATTTATAACCAACCAATGAGATTGATGAGAAATCAAAGGGCAGCCATTGAAGTAAAAAGGGTATCAGTTATTTCAAAAATATATATTAATTACATTCGAGCGGGTTCAGGCGAAAGTGGAATTTTTTTACCACACCCGAACACGCCCACCCAAATCCGGGTGAAACTAACCAATGCAACCAACGTCCCGTGAACTCGCCTATACTCGGTAGCCCATCTGATGCTGGTTGCGGATTAGGCGGGTCTAGGTTAGTAAAAAATTTTTGTCCACCTTTAGACACCCAGTAGAGGGCAAAGACGTGAATGGTGACAGACATCAGAGGGACTTCAAACTGTAGCCAAATAGAGAACCCATTGATTGACCAAAATTTGTGTATAAACCAAATCCTCAGAGGTAGTGCATAGTAATAATAGCAACTTTTAGATGACCCAGCATAGGGGTTTACAGTTTCTCCAGGTGCCATTGACCATTCTCCCAAATGTCTCACAGACGCATATGGGTGTCCGAAATGTGAATGTAATCAAGCATAAATTAAAGGTGGTTATATCTATAAATTAATTTTGATATTTTGTTCACTACTAGAAATCTTCTAATTACCTGCGGATTTTTCTATAGATTTTACTCAAAAATTCACAAGGAACCATGTTTCATGCGAATTTTCCTACAAGTTTCTATCCCCAAGTAATAACTTAGTAGGTAATTTTTTCCTACGAAATTTAAAATCTGCAGGAAATTTCATGCTGATTTCTTGGGAACAATTTAAATCCGTAGGAAAATTCGCAGGAAATGTCAAAATTTCCTCCAAATTTTCCTACGAATTAAAATCCACAGGAAAAAACCTTATTTCTAAAAAAAAATACAGCAAAATTCTTAGGAAATTCTTGCTAAAAAATCCGCTAGAAATTGATGAATTTCGAGTAGTGGTTAGTATAAAGTTTTTATATGGACAACAAATCACAAATAATGTATGAATGACTTTAAAGATGGTTAACTAAGAGTCAAACATTTTTAATGTGGTAGCAACTTATAATTGATTGACAATGTAAAAAATTCTTATAGTAACAATATATATCAACTAAATCCATATACCAATAAAAAAAACTAAATCCATATACATATTGTATAAATTAAAATAATGTTATATACATAAAAAACTAGAATGAAGGAAAAGATTTCTTTGAAGTAAGTTTATCTAAAAGTGAGTAAATAAGTATAAGAATGTAATTACCTTTTAATATTTTTAAAATACTCAGAAGATAATTGCTAATAAAAATTTAAAATAATACAAATCTATAAATATTCTAAGACAAAAACCATGGATGGAAAGTATTGACACATATCATCTTTAGAATAACTATAAAATTTAAATTATTTTGACATTTGGCAAAATATTCCACTTTTAGAAATTTTATTTATAGTGGTTTTTTTTCAATATAACTATAATGACCGATCATAATTCTTCTCTCAATATTTAATCATTCATACATCTTTTCAAAATAATTAAAGCATTTCAAGATAATTAATAATTATTTTCAAATTATCATGGTAATCATAATTCATGTTTACTATTATAACCCTCAGTTGTTTCACTTGCTAATATTACTCATAAAAAAATTAACACTCCTTAATTTGGTTCACTTTCCAAAAACTACTTACATATGAAATAGTTTAATAATTTATTCAAATATTAATAATTACAGTTACAAGTTTCTCAATAACTAAGTGCAGATTTTTTTTTTTTTTTGATGAATAATTAATGCATATTAGATAAAATGATATTTAAGTGTTACCATCTATAGCAATCTAATAAAATGACATATTTAGATAAATAACTAAATTAAATTATTAGATAAAAAAATATAGTTGATCATCAAATCCCTTTCAAAATATAAATTATAAATTATAAAAAATTTATTCTCCCATTTGCATTGGATAGATATTTGCAATTTCAAAATGTGCTACCCATTCCAATGTAAACCAAATAAAATAATTTATGATATTTATAGTTTTTTTGGATATATATTTATAAGATTTTCGGGAAAATAAGATGTTTTTTATATAGAAAAATACATGCCTTTATATTTCATTAACGGTAACGATAATTTCTAAAAGTTTCTCACTAATGAAGCATTACATACACATTTCTATATAAATATATCAATCATGTACACATTTTCATCTTCACATACACATCTAAAAGATAGAGCACAGAGATATTCTTCCTTTTTTTAGAGTTTTTTTTCGAGCAACAACAAAGATTTAGTTATGGCTACACCTGTTACTTTGGTTAGTGATCTTTCTCCATCCAAAGATGAATGGACGATCATAGTTGGAGTTATATGACTTTGAAAACAACAAATTTCTTGCAACAATTATTTAGCATATTTGTTTCCTATATATTTTATAACTTTCATGAATGATATTTGAACTAACTAATTTTCTTTGTTATAGGGTGGGAGGATCCAAGCCACTGCTACAGGTACTCTTCGAATAAAGGAATTTTTGGTTGAAGGCAACGTTTATGAAATCTTTATCTTTGGAGTGACTTTGAATACCCAACTTTATAAAATAGTAAGGCATGCATACAAGTTGACCTTCATCTTAAAAACAATTGTTTCTTTGGTACGAACGTCAACTATTCTCATGAATGGATTTTCCTTTATCAGTTTTGAGAAAATTCTAAATGAAACAAAGGAAGATGCTTATTTGGTTGGTAAGGTCATCAAATCATATTAAATTTAATACATCTTTATATGTGAACAGACAATTTCCTATGAAATATTTTCTCACTTTCTCTTAATCATTTGAAGATGTAATTGATTTGCTGACTGACATTGGTAGTTTGAAAAAGATTAATGTTAATGGAAAGCCAACAAGTATGATTGAAGTGCATTCTATGGGAAGATTATGCTGATCAAATGGTTAAGTTTAGGGATAAAAATGTTGTTGGACCTATTGTTATTATAATTAAATTTTATTAACAGCAACAATAATTCCTAAACGTTTTGAAATCTACTAATGAAGCATTACATATTTTTATATAAATATATCAATCATGATAACTGGTATATAAATTTACCAATTACTTTTTACAGTTTCCAAAACATTTCACATTTATAAAATAAATTATATATATATATATATATATATATATATATATATATATATATATTGGGTGGAATTTGTTTTTCCATGATATAAATTATAAATTATAAAAAATTTATTCTCCCACTTGCATTGAATAGCTATTTACAATTTCAAAACGTGCTACCCATTCTAATGTAAACCAAATAAAACATTTTACATTTGTCTTTCTAAAGTAATATTATTTGTATGATTTTTCGGGTAACATATTTATGCTACTTTGATAAAAAAAACTCCTTCTAAAAATATTTTTTAATATCTATTTATTAAAAATTATTTATATATAGATATATTTTCAAGGCAATAAATCATTTCCAGGTGACAATTTATTGTTATAAACAATTTAAAACCATATTTTAGTAATTAAGTGAATGAGAAAACAATATTACAATGGATAAGAAGGCAACAAGAATGAGAAAAAACTGTAACATATCTCACAAATATCCAAACAAGCAAGAATCAAATCACTCAAACAATATGTTTCTACCTATAACAATTTTGCAAATAATTTTCACATCCTTCATTTCAATTATTGACAAAATAGATATATTTTAAAATAACTTTAAGTTACTTTTAACTGAAACAAATAAATAAGAAAATATAAGGCCCATTTCACTATTATTCATTTTTCATTATGTTATTTCTTTATTTTTATTAGCAACACGATGAAGTGTAAATAATACTATTATATCATGTTTAACATAGAATTTGTAACTTTCAACATCTTCTTAAATGATTGAAAATATGATAATAGTTAGAAAATAAATAACACATAGTTGTTATACTTTATTTTTTCTGAGTACATGCATGGGACTCCTTATCATGAGCTTATTAAATCTAACAAAGTGTGAATCCTCTTATTTTTCTCAAGTCTTTTAAAATTAATTCATTTTTTTTATTTACAGGATACAAAGTTTAAAACAAGCATTGCAAGGTTGAGGATTTATTTTTGTGAATTTATCACATTAATATTAAGTGTTTGTTTCAAAATGACAAAGAAAATACAATTTAAATTGCCAAAAAATAAATATTTATATCAACTATTTGTTTTAAAAAAATTATATGTTTTCGTGCTAGGGCATTGAATAGTTATCTTATAGATAAAGTATGGGAAACATTCAATACATCTCTATCTTTGTCAAATTGTACAACGGCTTGTGTATATTATACCGTATTATTATTTAGATAATTATTTAATTTAATTAATAAGTATTTTCACTCATTCAAGATAAAGATAGCATAGATTATTTTTTTAAAAAAAAGATATAGACCATATGATTACCACAAAAAAAAAAAGATATAGAGCATATAATATTATAATACATAGGTGTCAAATAACAAGTCAAATTAAAGTATATTATTTAAACACTTGAATTTATGATCCGCCAGAGAACATATCTACACATAATCTTGTGAGCAAATATCTCGTTCGGAACAAACATATTTCGTTATTCCTTAATTTTTTAAACTTGCAAGTTACATTTCACAACAAACATATCAGGATTTGTTAAACGTAGATAACTATCATCAGAATAGATAACTAATAGTCAACCCAAAAAAAGGAAAGAATAAATAAGTCATAGCACAGGGTGATAAAGATGATTAGATGAACCAATAGGAAGAGAGATTGTGTAAGAGAAACAAACTTGTTTCTTCTCATTGTTGGCTTATAAATACACACACCCACTTCACATAATAGACCTATAGCACTCGGCAAGTTCATTCATATATTCCTAAGCTTAGACGTGTGAGGTTTTAACGATGGCAAAGCTTGCATTATTTACTGCAGTATGTTTGTTGATTTACATCAGTAGTAATACACGAAGTGAAGCGGCGAGGCCATTGCATCAAAGTGGTTATCAACGTGAAGGTCCAATACTTCTAAGCATGACTGCTCCACAATTCTCAGATTCAAAGCCGAAGGAGTGCTTCCATCGCATGGAGCACAGATGCATGAGAGGAATTTCGAGCCAAACTGTGAGTGTGGAACCAGATTGTTCCCAGATGCTAGCGGAGTTCGATGATCAAGAATGTTCTCATGATACAGATATTGATCAATGTTCTAAGACAGTTTGTGCACGTTTGCGGAAACCGTCCTTTAAGCTCCTTTTGAAGTACTATTGTAGCAATACAGATGAAGACAAGTTTTTGGATTTAGACTATTTTATTAGTTTTCCGAGGTTTGAGAGAAATATTAAATAATAATTGCTGTAGAATGAGAATGAAAGTTAGAAGTGAAGTTACTGGATAAAAGGTTTTGTAATACCGGAAGCGT
Organism: Sophora flavescens; assembly: GCA_030762895.1. NCBI lineage: Eukaryota > Viridiplantae > Streptophyta > Magnoliopsida > Fabales > Fabaceae > Sophora > Sophora flavescens. The sequence continues at coordinate 130,991,713 of CM061063.1, read as the reverse complement.
CTCCCAGTACTTTTTTACTTATATAATGTTTAGGCTTTTAATTTTTCTTTGGTTTTTTTTTCATAGGAGGCATATAAGCCTTATACAAATGGGAAAAATGGGAGGTACAGCGGAATCGAACCCGCAACCTCACTTGACACCAAATGTTCTTGACCTCTACCGCATAAGCTATATTTTCTTTGGTTTTTTTTATTGTACGTCATAAGGATCAGAATTAATTGTAAAAGAATCATAAATTCATTGGAATCTATTCATTTGCAGTGTTATGCTTCAGTTCTTTTACAGTTACCTTCGATTCTTAAGGCTAAAGCTATTCTTAAAGTAGAAAATTTGGGAACTAATGTTTCCTAAGATACGAGAATCCATTGCTTATCATAAAAAAAAAATGTTTCCTAAGAAAGGAAACTATATACGAATGGAGTGGGTGGAATTTTAGCCAATAGTTTTATGTTGTTTTAATTAATATTTTAAACAATATTATTAGATGAAAAATAAGGAACTAATGTTTCCTAAGAAACCAAACTATATATACGTATGGAGTGTATGGAATTTTAGCCAATAGTTTTATTTTATTTTAATATTTTAAACAATATTAATATTAGATGAATATTTAACACAAGTTTTGAATATCGGTTTTCCTCACAATTTGGTACAGAGAGGCATCATACCATTTAGTAGAAAAATATCCATAACTAGATGTTACAATTGAATTGTAAGTATATACAATCTATATTGAAATATGAATTATTTGAATATAAGGATTGGAAAAAGAATAATTATTTATAAAAATTCGGATCCATGAAAGTGTGAGGCATTGTCTGACCAGTGGAATAAAGGAAATTCAAAAAAAATCCCTGAAATTGTAAATTGTCAGTCATTTTAGTCCAAACTGACCAAACATTATCTTGTTTTCAAATTAGTCCCTAAAGTTTTTTTTTAAAAGGAATTAGTCCCTAAAGTTGAATACTTTAAATCAAATTAGTCCTTAAAGATTAATTATGAACATCAACTTAGTCCTCAAAAATGTTAATTTGTAAGAACCAATTTGAAAAATTATGAATATCAATGTGACAGCCGGGGCTGACGAGGGCGGGGAGTGGTCGCCGGTGCAAGAAGACAAGGACAAGGAGCGGCTCTTGGCAGGCTTCTAGGTGGAGGGACATATGAATGAATCGATAACACACCAGAATGAGAGGGATCTTGAGGCTGTAGTTATGGGACTGCTGATGATGGCTTAAATGAATTGATTGATACTATCTATACCAACAAGATGCATCTTCTTTTCGGGAGCCCATCACTTAAGAACTCCACAGTTAAGCATGCTTAGCTTGGAGCAATTCTGGGATGGGTGACCTTTAGTCGTCAATCAATAGAGCAGTCAAAGATGTTTCAATCAACCATTTTGGAGAAGGCTTTACCTAATTACTATTGCTGACTCGAGGGAAAGTACTATATCCTTAACAATTATTTATTAAACTTCCACAACTAAAACTACTGCACATGTTTAATTTTAGTAGCTGTGTACCTTTTTTGTTGTATATATTACTTATTACTTGATACTTGATTTTATCATAGAGTTCAATTTGAGTACATTGTAACACTATTATTGTAATAATATTTACACAATAAACTAAACACAAATCATCACTTGTGAAACTTTCAAGGTATTTTATTATCAGAGTTTAATATTTTTAATTATGTGACATTCTAAGATTGATTAACATTGTGAAAAATTATGTACTCTCAATGCATACCAATTAAATTCTTATTTAAGTTAATTTAAATGTTTGTATTAAAAAATATTTAATTTTGATATACTATTGTAATTGTGACACCCTAACTCGGGTCGTCACATTGTTACCCGTTTGCAGAAATAAAACTTAATTTGCTGGTTGCTTTCGGAAAATAATGTTTTCTCAACGTTCATCTTTTCAAAATATGGTGATAAAATTTTTTCCTTTTCTTTTAACCTCATAACCTCACAACCACAACAACATAATCAAATCACACTTAAATACATAATGTATATAAGTTATACAACTATACTGCCTCATATATTTTCACACCTAGATCACTATCAGTTTAGTTTATCCCCAAAATATCATATAACACAATAGGACCTAAGCTGGTCGTCACTAACAGACACTACACCCGACAGGAGCAGCACAGTATGTCTCGAACTAGACGGCCTTCTCCTTCTTGTAGAGATCATACCCCCTTGTGCGACTCTGATATGGTTGTAAGGGTGAGACGCAAATATATGGATTTAACAAAATAACTAAATGCGCGACACAAAAGAAGGCACATGTACAATTTCATGTTATAACAACATAAGCATCAATACTATAGCATACAGTTTATCAATGGGTTTCACACCCCAAACATCAACGTTGGAAAACTATGCATGAACACTTCAATACATCATCTAACTTTTTCCTAATCTCCGGAGATCCCACAACACCGCATAAATGAGTTGATCAAGCTCAATAGCCAAATATATTAGGCACTTCGTGGCATGGAATACTTTATTAATCAAAGCACCATACATAACTTCGTAGCCAAAATACCCTATCATCAAGGTATCGACATAACTTCGTAGCCAAAATACCCTATCATCAAGGTATCCGACATAACTTCGTAATACCCTATCATTAAGGTATCCGACATAACTTCGTAGCCAAAATACCCTATCATTAAGGTATCCGACATAGGACATCGTGGGCACGTCTGCCAATGCATGCATATAAAATATTTTGTTCTCATCGTTTTCTTCGTGTGTAATCTTTCCTTTGTCAAAGCTCAAAAGCTTACGACCAACGTAGTTTTCAATATCTTAAAGTCTTTTATTAACAACACAGGACACGCAGTCCGAGTGCTTAGTCACGAAACCCTAAACCTTGCAATCAGTCTTAGGTACGTGGGAATAGAAAACATCATAAATCCTTTACCGTCGTTTATTACGTCGTGAAGTAGACACACCGTCTACCTACTAGACACCAAGTCTATAACGTCATAAGAACACTAGTACTCCGACGTCTCGGTTACTAAGTTCCATATCGTCGTTTTACATCGTTTTTGTCTGTGAAACACAAATCCAAAATAGGATAACGTCATAAGAACACTAGCACCCCGACACCTCGGTTACTAAGTTCTATATCGTCGTTTACATCGTTAAGTAAAGCTTATTTACAGAAAATCATTTCTACTTGAAATTCGTTTGTAAAATGTCAACTCATCAAAAACTCTTTTACTGAAACTTCAGCTTTAAAAATTAAATCAATTCAGATTAAATCTCTTCTCAAAACAAGTACTGCTATTTTTAAACTTTCACCGTAAATAATTTCAAAACTTGCCATCGTTTATCATTTTCCAAGAAAATATTTTTAAAGTCAAACTTTGACTTTTATATTTTTATTTATATTATTATTATTATTTAATAAGGTATTTTCGAATATTAATTTCACAAAATAACTTTTTATAATATTTCAGAATTTCTTGCGTAAAAATTAGTGGTACTAAAAAAATTTCACGGTTACGCTATCACCGTGGCTCATAAATTACTTTTACACTAATAAATTATTAAAATAATAATATTTCTCAAAAACTCATTATTTTTCCAAAATAATATTTTTCACCATTATTATATTCCAATATTTCCCATAAAACATTGAATATAATTTTTCACAAACTTATTAAAGCTTTTATCTTATTAATCGGTTGTGCACTGACCACTGTCAGGCCTTTCAAACAACATTCAACAACATCATCAAACTTATATCACCAGGAAGATCATGCATCATAGCAATATAATATACTACTGCAGATAATTAAAAAATTTAAAAGCAGATAAATCACCGATACACAGATAAACAACACCACGTAAACAACATAAACAAATAACCACAACCACATAGAAATCATATAAACCACAATTAAAGCAATTAGTTATTGACAAAAATCCCTCAGGTAAGCTCCCCTTACCTCTTGGAGACTTGAACTAACGGTTTCAAATAATCTCCCGATTTGATCCGGCTTCCTCCGTCGGCTTTTGGTCAAACCAACCTGATCGATTCCTTCATAACGAATTGCAACCAAAATAAATCAAATAAAAAAAAACAAACTTGACTCATGGAGGTTAAGGTTCGGCCTCAACAACTTTTCTAGGTTAGGAAAGTTAAAATTTTGTTAACTTAGGGATTTATGATCCATAAGTAACTTAAACATGATTAAGCACTTAAACCAAGATTATGAACCAAGAACATGAACTAAAACTCATCTAGTTCCAAGAACTAGGGTTTCGGCCAAGGGCTGAGTTTGGGGTTAGAAATCTCTAAAATTTCTAAACTCTTGGATTTAATCAACATACAAAACCTAGAGTTGGATTAAAGTGTTACTAGACAACATTTGAATCAAAAATCCATCAAATATTCATAGCTATGGTTTCGGTCTTAATGAAACAAATAGGTTAGGATTTGATTGTTGATCTTATATATAATTAATTACAAGAACTATCAAGATACTAGAAGATTGAATCATGAATCAAGACATGAAAATGAAACAAAACCTATGAACACAACATTGACCTAGGTTCGGCCCAGTCCAGAAATTAGGGAAAGAAATTTCTCATGATCTTATGCTTATAGATTATGAAAATAGAGAATATTATAAGATCATAGCAATTGTTTTCATGTCAAAAGGATTTTTCTAGAATTAGTTATGAATTTTTGAATCTAGCTCCATAAACTTTGAGTAAAATGAAGAACATATTGATCTAAGCCATGAATCTACAAAATTTGTGAAAAGAAATGATTTAAATGACAAGATAAGAAGTTGTTACCTCTTGATGATTCAAGGAAAACAAGATTTGGATGATGTTCTTCACAAATTTCTTATGGAGTTCTTGAGAAACTTAAGGAAAAAGATGAACATGGTGAGGGTTTAGAACAGTTTTAGTAATTTGGGTAGATCTCTCAACATACTTGTCCGTTTTGGATGATATTTATGTCGTTGAAAAGAAGAGAGAAATATGAACAACTTTAATGTTGAAAGTTTTTCGAAATTCAGAATAGAAAATGGTCAGAATTGCTAGGCAAAATCTGACAAATTATGAACACTTTGGAGTTCTTAAGGCAAAAGCTTAGGTTTTCAAGAAGAAAAACATGGAAATGGAAAAAAATGCCGTAAATGAAGAAGACAATGATGGAGCCGTGAGTTTTGTGTGACATTTGGTCAAATTTTCCAATGGCATGGCTTGTAATTGTCATAAAAAGACAAGGGTAAAATGGTCATTTCATAGCAAAAATTCCCTTTGCCATAAATGCGTCATTATGGCCATTATGACTCGGATAAACTCGTCATAAATTCTTGTCAAGTCGGTCAAATCCATTATCTCAGCTCTGTTGCCGACTCCGGGTTTCATCTGGCGCAAGCTTTTCCTAGAGAAATCTCGACGTATATGCCCGCAACAAATATAATATTTTAATTTTTTTTACCAAAATTTTTAAAACTTCCAGTATCGTAGTAAATACGATAAAAACATTTTTCATCTTATTCACGAATTAAAATTAGGTCTTCTGAGCAATAAACTTTTACTGTCAGTGAAAACGCAGATCGGGTTCTGCGGCACCCTACTCTAGGGTCATCACATTAATACCCAAATACAAAAATATAATTTTTATAACGCTGGTTACTTTCGGAAAATATAATTTAGAGTGACTAACCTTATATAAAAATAGTGCTGAAATTTTTTTTTTCTTTAAACATACAACATAAAACCATTATAAACATAAACAACATATATGTACATCTATATATATATAATTCATCGTTTATATACACCACACCTATATTAGGAGATAACAAAAAGGCCTTTATAAGCATAGACTATTCTCCATCCAACTAAGCAAAGGAGATAAAGATATATACATATCAACAACAACTAGTTCAAAACTATCTCAAAAACTAATGGCTCTCCGAAGCCAAAATAAAATTATCAAGACTCACTACCCCCGAAAACTATACCTAAAGCTGGTCAAGCTAGTGAAACCCATTGGGAAGACCATAATGATCAATCCCACTTACAACTGATGAGTCTGATGATGATGTCTCCGCTTCCGCTGCGCCATCTGAAGAATCTTCCTCATCAACCGCAGGAGGTTGAAACTCAGGATCATCCTCCATGTATTCCTCTGGATCTTCCTCACCATCAACTAACTCCACTTCAGCTGGAGGTTCCCCAGGTCCTAACATCTGAAGAGGTTGTGGTTGAGGTAAAGGATCCATCATTCCATGCTCTTCCAGGTATTGAAGATACAACCAAACTGGTGGTAGCGATACCTCGACTGTTTCCACTACATGAGTTCTCTGATGTAGTCCTTCTTCTATTGTTCCAATAACTTCCGTACTAGGGCCATGGTAGGTGGCTCTAAGTGCCCCAGGATTTATCTCCCAGGCACCACCAAATTGTGCCCGATCAAAAGTGATCGTACGAATCCTCGACTGCACCAACGGTACGTCCGGATTCATCTGAATATGTTGTAAGAGTGAGAAACCAATACATGGATCTTACTCAATAACCACACTCTAGCCATCAAATAACACATCAACATTTATCACGTACAATTAGTTATAAACGAACAGTTTATCAGTGGGTTCAACACCCCAAACATCATCCATAAAATTATGCATGACACTTCTATTCATCATCTAATTTTCGTCCTAATCTCATGAGATATCCCAACATCATATGAGTTGATCAGACTCCATAGCCACACTGGCTAACTTGTCCAACTGCCAACAGGTGCGCAACCTCTTCCCATCTTAAAAAGGCATACACAGCCAGGCACACACAAGGCCAAACACATTGCTAATGTCCACAACCAGTGACCCTACCATTAGCAAGTAAGATGGGGTCTCCATGTCCTCCCTAGGCACATGAGATAAATGCACATCGTAATTACCTTTCACCGCTGGTAATTAATGCATTATGTCACAAACCGCAGGCACGTCTGCCAAATGCATGCAAAACACTTTTGTTTTGTTCTTTTCTTTGTGCTCAATCTTTCTTTTATCGAAGCTCAAAATGCCTTACGACTCACATAGTTTTAAAATACTTTTAAAACTTTCATTACAACAAGGGACCTTATTGTCCGAGTGCTCAATCACGACACCTCTCGACCTGTGCACCAGTCCCAGGTTCGTGCTACTAGAAAACATCTTCAATGTTTCATCACAGCATACCTCATGTATACAATATAGGCCCTCAAAGTCCAAATGACTGAGTCCATCACAACACAGAACATTAGTACCCCGACGTCTCGGTTACTAAGTCCAACTGTATTTTCAACATTTTTAAATCAACTTTTGATTTTTAGAAATTCCTTTTCCAAGGTAGAAATTCATTATAAAATCCTTAAATAATAAAACTTAGTTTATTACAAACCAATGAGTCACTTGAGGTTTAATATCCTCGAAATAAGTACTGCCGTTTTGAAAATACTTGCCGTCTACACTTTTCCAAATTTGCCGTCAAATATTATTTTTAAGGCTTTTGAGCCAAAAACTTAACTTTTTTTCTACTTAATTAATTTTCTAAAATCATGATTAACTTATTTTCACCAATTAATTTCATAAAAGAATATTTTGTAATATTCTGGGTTTTCTTACATAAAATTTAGCACTACCAAAATATTTTCACAGTTTCGCACTTGTTGTGACTCATAATTCAATTTTCCAAAAATAAATTATTAAAATAATAATATTTTCCAAAAACTCTTTATTTTTCTCAAAATAAATTCCCTTTAATATTATATATCAATATTTGGTCGTTAAAACATTGAATATAATTTGCGAAGCTTCTTAAAGCTTTTATCCGACTTTCTTAATTTTTTTTTCCACTGACCACTGTCAGGCTTCTCACACATCAAACAACAGTTATATCACAGATATTTCCCAGGCAGATCATGCATCACAGTACATAGTATAATTGCAGATAAACAATTAAAGCAATTAAAACCACACAGATACAAATAACACAACAATAAACAACATAAATAAATACTAACAAACAAATAATTACAAACAACCACTGGATAGCATATAGCCATTGAATAGAATCCTCTGGTGTTCTCCCCTTACCTCTTGAAGACTCCTTGATGAACTTACAGACTCCTTCGGAATTTCAGTTACCTTGTAAATGTCGTACTCAACTAACCTTCATCCATTACAACCAATAATTACAAATCAAGAAACTAAAACATTCTAAACCCTAATACATAGTCACGGCCTCTAGGGTTTTTGAATAACTAAAACTTCTAATTGTGACACCCAAACTCAGGTCATCACATGGTTACCCGTTTACGGAAATAAAACTTAATTTGCTGGTTACTTTCGGAAAATAATGTTTTCTCAACGTTCATCTTTTCAAAATATGGTGATAAAATTTTTTTTTTTTTTAATCCTCAAGACAACAACAATGAAATCAAACCACACATAATTACATATTGTATATAAGTTATACAACTATACTGCCTCATATATTTTCACATCTAGATCATTATCAGTTTAGTGACTCTTAAAACATAACATAACTCAATATAACCTAAGCTGGTCATATCTAACTGACACTACCGTCAACCTGAGCAGCACAGCATGTCTCGAACTAGACTGCCTTCTCCTTCTTGTAGAAATATCATCCCTTGTGCGGCACTGATATGTTTGTAAGGGTGAGACGCCAATATATGGATTTAACAAAATAACTAAATGCTCGCACAAAAGAAGGCACATGTACAATTTCATGTTATAACAACATAAGCATCCATACTATAGCATACAGTTTATCAATGGGTTTCACACCCCAAACATCAACGTTGGAAACTATGCATGAGCACTTCAATACATCATCTAACTTTTCCTAATCTCCGGAGATCCCACAACACCGCGTAAATGAGTTGATCAAGCTCAATAGCCAAATATATTAGGCACTTCGTGGCATGGAATACTTTATTCATTAAAGCACCACACATAACTTCGTAGCCAAAATACCCTATCATCAAGGTATCCGACATAACTTCGTAGCCAAAATACCCTATCATCAAGGTATCCGACAAAACTTCGTAGCCAAAATACCCTATCATCAAGGTATCCGACATAACTTCGTAGCCAAAATACCCTATCATCAAGGTATCCGACATAACTTCGTAGCCAAAATACCCTATCATTAAGGTATCCGACATAGGACATCGTGGGCACGTCTGCCAGTGCATGCATATAAAATATTTTGTTCTCGTCGTTTTCTTTGTGTTAAATCTTTATTTGTCAAAGCTCTCAAAAGCTTATGACCCATCATCGTTTTAAACATCTTTACAACTTTTATTAACAACACAGGACCTCATAGCCCGAGTGCTCAATCACGAAGCCCTTAGACCTTGCAATCAGTCTTAGGTTCGTGGTGATAGAAAACATCATAAATCGTTTACCGTCGTTTATTACGTCGTGAAGTAGACACACCGTCTACCTACTAGATACCAAGTCTATAACGTCAAAAGAACACTAGTACCCCGACGTCTCGGTTACTAAGTTCCATATCGTTGTTTTACATCGTTTTTGTCTGTGAAAAACAAATCCAAAATAGGATAACGTCATAAGAACATTAGTACCCCGACATCTCGGTTACTAAGTTCCACATCGTCGTTTACGTCGTTTACGTCGTTTACGTCGTTTCTCGTCTATGAAAACATATCCAAAATAATATCTCCGTAATTTATCCAAATTACCGAAAATACGTCATTGAGTAAACTCATTTACAGAAAATCTTTTTCCAAGGTAGAAATTCATTATAAAATCCTTAAATCATAAAACTTAGTTTCTCACAAACCAATGAATCACTTGAGGTTTATTCTCCTCAAAATATGCACTGCCGATTCAAAAATACTTGTCGTCTACACTTTTCCAAATTTGCCGTCAAATATTATTTTTAAGGCTTTTTAAGCCAAAACTTAACTTTTTCCACTTAATTAATTTTCTAAAATCATGATTAACTTATTTTCACCAATTAATTTCATAAAAGAATATTTTGTAATATTCCGGGTTTTCTTATATAAAATATAGCAGTGCTAAAATATTTTCCAAAACTCCTCATTTTCCTCAAAATAAAATTCCTTTAATATTATATATCAATATTTTGCCGTTAAAACATTGAATATAATTTGCGTAGCTTCTTAAAGCTTTTATCCAATTAACTTTAATTGAGCACTGACCACTGTCAGGCTTCTCACACATCAACCAACAGTTATATCACAGATATTTCCCAGGCAGATCATGCATCATAGCAGTAGAATATACAATTGCAAATAATTAAATAAATTAAACACAACTCCACACCAACACACAGATAAACCACACCACGTAAATAACAAAACCAACAACCACAACCACAACCACATATAAATCATATAAACCACACCACTAACAAAACCAATAGCCACAACCACATATAAATCACATAAACCACACCACAAGCAAATAGTTATTAAGAAAAATCCCTCAGGTAAGCTCCCCTTACCTCTTGAAGACTCCTTGATGAACTTACAGATTCCTTCGAAATTTCAATTACCTCGTAAACGTCGTACTCAACTAACCTTCATCATTTACAACCAATAGTTACAAATCAAGAAACTAAAACATTCTAAACCCTAATACATAGTCACGGCCTCTAGGGTTTTTGAATGACTAAAACTTCTAATCATGATTAAGTTATGGATTAATGATCCTTGATTAACCTAAATCATAAATTAGTGACTAAATAACTAAGTTTAAAACTCAACACTTTCTAACTCTTTTATACATAGATTCGGCCTCACTAGGTTCATAGAGCTAGGGTTCTTAGTTTAACAAATCAACTTGGATTTATAAAGCATACATACTAAGAGATTGATTTCTAAGATCATTTATGAAAACCATTAACAAAACTCACCCACTTAGGGTTCGGCCAACATAAAGATATTTTGAGAAAAATATTCATTTTAAGAGACTAACATGGATTAGAGTGTTTATTCATACATGCCAAATAGAATACATGATCATACATGAAAACACATGAACAAAACTCTACCAACCCTAAGGTGATAGATTCGGCCAAAGCTAGGTTTTCAAGAAAAATATTTTTGATTACTTCATGCTCTTGGATTTATATAGTAAACATGATTTCTAGAAGATAGAAAGTAGTTTCATCATCATTAGATTTTCCTAGAATTTATTATGATTTTTCAAAGTTCTAGGGTTAGAAACTTTAAAGTGATAAACAACTATGATACAAGCCTTGAATCAAGAAACTTACTAAATAACATAGACATGATTAAGAATGAAGATTAGGATTTACCTCTTGAAAATCAATGACAAAGGAAATCCAAGAACTTGCTTTACAACTTAGAACTAAGGAACTTGTAAACTTTAGAGTTTTGGAAGCAAATGACCAAAGAAACTAAATGAAAAGTGAGAGTAGGGTATTTATAGTGAGAGTGGTGTCCTATTAGGAAGACTCTAGATGATGGTGAGTTGTCATGTTAAAGGATCAAAATGCAATTAAGTTCTAAAGACCAAATTGCAAAGATTCCAATAGTTGAAGGACTAGTTTGCAAATAGTCAATAAAGTGTCATGATGACCATTTGCCACATTAAATGCTATCTTATCTTGACTAACTTGACTATTTTGGGCTGATTTGTGACATTAGATATTTTAGGAAAACCTAACTTGTTGAAGAAGTTTTGAGAATGTTAAAGAATAATGTGGAAGAATGTAGAACATTCTAGAATTTTCTTGAATCATCCAACAAATAAGAAATCCATCTATCCTAATGGGCTTGCGCATTTGGGCTTGGCACATTTGGGCTTGATTTCATTTTCTTGCTTGTTGTGGGGCCCACTTGAAGATTTAAGCATTTAAGCTTAATGATAGGAAACTTAAATGGGCTTTTTGAACTCAAACTATGAACTAAAAATTTTGGGCTTCTAAGCCACGACCATTTGAGATTGGAAACAAGAATTCTAGCCCAATCCACTTGGAAAAACTTAAAAAACTAATTTAGGGACAAAAGGGTAATTTACAGAAAGTTCGGGGACTTAACCGTAAAATTTCTAAATTTTCTATTTAACCCTGAAAAACCTTCTAGACTTAAAATATGATTCATCCCCTTGAATCATCTCAAAATCCTAAGTTAAAACCTCTATCGGCTCTTAGAAACTCTAATTTCCCTTCCGTCGTCTACCCGATTACGCTTTCCGCTCGTAATACGTAAATTATTTTATGTTTTCTGAAAAAAATTCTAAAAATACAGAATTGTAGAAAATAAAATACTAAACTTAAGTCTTTCGTTCACGAATTAAAATTAGGTCTTTTGAGCAGTATACTTTTACTGTCAATGGAATTCACAGGCCGGGTTTCGCCTGACTTTCCAACCTAAATTTTAATCGTAGCTTCCTACATTCAAGTAGGATTGAGTGGTAAACTCCGTTTATTTAAAATAGTTTTCTAAGTCTCAGATAAAAATATAAACATAATTATATAAATTTTAGATATTAGAAAACAGCGAAAAGTCGGGGTGTTACACTAATCATGATTAAGTTATGGATTAATGATCCTTAATTAACCTAAATCATAGATTAGTGACTAAATAACTAAGTTTAAAACTCAAAACTTCCTAACTCTTTTATTCATAGGTTCGGCCTTAATAAGTTCATAGAGCTAGGGTTCTTAGTTTAACAAATCATCTTGGATTTATAAAGCATACCTACTAAAAGCTTGATTTCTAAGATCATTTATGAAAACCATGAACAAAACTCAACAAAACTCACCCACTTAGGGTTCGGCCAACATGAATATTTTTGAGTAAAATAGTCATTTTTAAGGAACTAACATGGATTAGAGTGTGTAGTCATACATGCCATATAGAATACATGATCATACATGAAAACACATGAACAAAACTCTACCAACCCTAAAGTGATAGATTCGGCCAAAGCTAGGTTTTCAAGAAAAAGATTTTTGATTACTTCATGCTCTTGGATTTAGATAGTAGACATGATATCTAGAAGATAGAAAGTAGTTTCATTATCATTAGATTTTCCTAGAATTTATTATGATTTTTCAAAGTTCTAGGATTAGAAACTTTAAAGTGATGAACAATCATGATATAAGCCTTGAATCAAGAAACTTGCTAAAGAACATAGGCATGATTAAGAATGAAGATTAGGATTTACCTCTTGAAAATCAATGACCAAGTAAATCCAAGAACTTGCTTTACAACTTAGAACTAAGGAACTTGTACTTCAGAGTTTTTAGAAGCAAATGGCAAAAGAAACTAAATGAAAAGTGAGAGTAGGGTAATTATAGTGAGAGTGGCGAAATCTCAAGAAAATTCTAGATGATGATGAGTTGTCATGTTCAAGGATCAAAATGCAATTAAGTTCTAAGGACCAAATTGCAAAGATTCCAATAGTTGAAGGACTAATTTGCAAATTATCAATAGAATGTCATGATGATGATTTTGCCACATTAAATGCTAGCTTATCTTGACTTTGTTGGCTGATTTGATGAGTCAAAGACAAGTTAGGATAATTCAATGTATTTAGGAAGAATCAAGAACATTGTGGAAAATCTAGGATAAGGTAGAAACTTGTAGAAACTTATGGAAAATTCTAGATTCAACATGATGAATCCAACAACAATGAGGCAGCCACATTTCACATGGGCTTGCGCATTTGGCTTGGCACATCTAGGCTTGATTTCATTTTCTTGCTTGTTGTGGGGCCCACTTGAAGATTTAAGCATTTAAGCTTAATGATAAGAAACTTAAATGGGCTTTTTGAACTCAAACTATGAACTAAAAATTTTGGGCTTCTAAGCCACGACCCTTTAAGATTAGAAACAAGGATTCTAGCCCAATCCACTTAGAAAAACTTAAAAAACTAATTTAGGGACAAAAGGGTAATTTACAGAAAGTTCAGGGACTTAACCGTAAAATTTCTAAATTTTCTATTTAACCCTGAAAACCTTCTAGACTTAGAAATATGATTCATCCCCTTGAATCATCTCAAAATCCTAAGATAAACCCTCTATCGACTCTTAGAAACTCTAATTTCCCTTCCGTCGTCTACCCGATTACGCTTTCCGCCCGTAATACGTAAATTATTTTTATTCTTCCCAAAATAAATCTAAAAATACAAAGTTGTAGAAAATAAAATACCAAACTTAAGTCTTTCGTTCACGAATTAAAATTAGGTCTCTTGAGCAGTATTATTATACTGTGAATGGAATTCACGGGCCGGGTTTCGCCTGACTTTCCAACCTAAATTTTAATCGTAGCTTCCTACGGTCAAGTAGGATTGAATACTAACCTCTGTTTATTTAAAACAATTTTATAAAATTCTAATAAATTTATAAACACATTTATATGTATTACTGTTATTTAAAACAGTGAAATACAGGGTTTTACAGGTTCCGTCTGAATTTTCAGCCCAAAATTTCATCGTAACCCTAAGATATAAAACATGACGGGAAAATAACAGTATTTCGCCCAAAATAATTTTCTAGGTCTCGGATAAAAATATATTTTTATATATTAATTACCGACACTAGAAAGCAGTGAAAATCGGGGTGTTACGGTAATACCCCAAAGTACATTGAGATACTACTAGATATAAAACATAAGATACACTGAAATTAGCTTTTCGCTAAACATATCATACATTTTTTTTAAAAAAAAGGTCATACTTAGAGACTAAATAATGACAATATGACACTTGACTCCGATCCGGCAACGTCTTCAATAACAAACAGCTTACATTGGACCAACTGCCAAGTATTTCCGTGGATACTTCACAGTTCTCAAACATAGGAGGGACTAACTTGAAACAAAAGGGTGAGGGGGTGAAATATGAAATCTCAGTGAATTCCATGCAAACAGAGGACTCAGTCCCACACATATACATATATTAGTAAACTTATACATATCATCAAGTATGAACATCATTGCTGCCCCCCACGCACCATGGTACTTAAGAGGGACTAGCTTTGGATTCAATCCTGACATCATCATGTCATTAAAATATTTGTGAACCACTCATTCGGACATCCCATTTTAATTTTGTCAATGTAAAAAACATTGCTGTTCCCCGCGCACCGAGGTACTTAAGAGGAACTAGCTCTATACTGTAAGGCAGGACATACGTCTATGACCACAAGCGGCGTCCCACTTGCTTTACAATTACCTGTTTGCCTTTCCTAACCGGAAGGACTTCTATACTTGCCTTTCAATATGAAAGGACTTCTGTACTTGACATCTGAAATGTCATCGATAACCATTCTAATTCGAATCATGAATAGAATTAGCATGGTTACTACCTTTGGATGCCAAAAGGTGTTTCACATTCATTTCTTCATAATATTAAATAACTTAACTCACATATCAATTTATAGCTTAAAAACTAATGAACTAAAGCAAAAATTATAAACCATTCACATGAACAATATATGATCTCTCAATCAAGTATTCAACAAAGGATAATGCATCAACAACATAAGAAGAATTTTAGCAGTTTTCAGTTAACTTCTATGATTTTATTAAAATACCAAACGAAGTTGGATTTGGACAAAAGACCGCTTCCTAGAAAGCTAAATAAGTCTAATTTATAAATAAGATTTTAGTTTTGGAATACAGTTTACTAGAACTTACAGTTTTAATAAGCAAGTTTCTGCACCCAGAAAAACAGGGCAGTTACAATACTCCAAATTATAACAGGTTTTTCTGCATCAATAATCAGTGTAAAACAGTAAAATAAGTGCCTAAAATGTAGCATTTCGAGTCTATTTTCTAAAAAAAACAAGAATCATACCGAACAAAGCCCTATGGAAATCATTATAAGCAAAATACTGGACATTTGTTTATACGGGTTTCTGACCAGTAACTTCATTTGGAACTTTTCACAAACAGATTACATGCATGCAATTGAAATAATTTATATCATCAACATGTACTCAATTTACTTCATATAATCAACACGCAGATACCAAATCAAACAATAAAAGCAACCAAATCAAAATTCCTAAGCTTGGATTTATGGTTACCAAGCACTAACTAAGGAAACTCACATAAGCAAAGAATAGAGATAGTGTGGTGGAGGTTTATTTCCTTAGAATTCCCTCACTGATCTGACTTTGCTCCTCCTTGCTCTCAAGTGTGGCTGCTTCAAACTCACTTCACAAGGAGAATTGAGGTTTGTTTCATGTTGATTTTGGAAGAAAACAGAAGAAGAGAGGAGGTGGTAGAGGAGGCCGAAATTATGAAGGAAGAGGGGAAAGGAATGTGTTATTTCTGCAAGTATAGATGATGATGGTTGTGTTGTCCTGCCCTAAACTCCCTCTCTTGGCCGAATTTGTGAGCTTCAAAGGTAGAGAATGGAGGCTTGGTTTAGGTTTAGGGTTTGAAGAGGTAAAACATGGAGGTTCTGGTGAAGGAGAAGAAGGGAGTGTTTTCAGAAAATGGAAAGTGAGAGTGAGGGAGAGTCTTCGTGATTTTTTTTTTAAGAGAGGGGAGGGGTATGCATAGTAAAATTTAGAGTTGGGTACTTTTATAAAATAAATTCTACCCTTTATTAATCTCAAAATAATTATATTTTCTTACTAAAATGTCTCTTAGCCAAATAATATGATTTGAAACTAAATTATAAAATATCATTTTATAATTATCAAACACAAATAATTATCACTGTACAAAATAAATTGAACAGTTTAATAATAATCATCCCGCTTCTAAAATTGGTATATGACATAAAGAAAGTTTATTACTTCACTAATCAATCAATTATAGATTGTACATTTATGTAATATATATAAGGATTCAAAACACCCGTGATAAAGTTATAGAAGTTAAGATACTCTTGAGAAAGGATGTTACATTTCTAACCCCCTACAAGAAATTTTGTCCTCAAAATTTAGTAAAACCTACCTGAGAGAAATGCATTAGCAATGATTTATCAAACAATAACAGTCGTTGCCTTAGCAACCTTCCCACCTCATGACATTTAAAAGCATGCAAGTGATAATTGAAAACACAAAACTACTTCAGTTTGCATTTAGGTTCCTAGGATGGTTTCTACAAGATCCTTCGTTTAGTAGCTACTAAACTTCTGGGTTTCAGACTGTGGTCAACCACTTGAACCAGCATAGTTTTGAAAGTTAAGCTGAGTCTTAAACTCATTTAGCTTCTGCCGCGGACTCTGATTTCTAAAGTCCTGAAGTCCTCGCTCTTTGAATACGAAACTAGAACTTTAAAATGTAACTACCGATATGGGCTTCAACTCTACTAACCCAAACCTATGTGCCCTTGTCTAAAACTTGATATCACATATACTATGATTCAATTTGCATTAAACATCAAATTTTATTTATTTATTTATTTATTTATTATTTATTTTTTTTACTTTCAAAGAAACCAAAGACAGTCAATAACATGCTGGACTATGGTTGCTAGTCTCATCAATGCTAACATAGTATGTCAAGTTTTAAACAAAAGGAGTTGTGCAATGCTGCTCGGTTACCAGAAAAGATACTACTAGTGAACATGCAATCAATAACATAACCACTATGCAGTTAAAACATGCAAGGATCCATTTACAAATCTTGAAGCCTAGAACAATTTCACTTTTCAAAACAGGTAACAAAACAGTTCAAAGGAATGTTATAATAAATAGTGAGTCAATCGACACCACATTACAGCATACAACACAACTGCTAATCTGATTTAATTAGATGTCCCAAACATCTTATGAGGTTCACATTCTCAAAATAAAAGTCTTATGAACTCATCAACTAGTTCAAGAACAAACAAGCATCATGCGGTCCTCTTAAATAATATTAAAAAGAATTAATCAGGTACAAGTCATGTATTTGCATGCATTCATTCTTTTCCATTAATAATATAAATCAAGTAATTAACAAGCTCGTTACCATTTACAAAATATGGCATGTAATATCCTCCTCAACAAGGTTTATTTGAAATTTGATTCTACTTTACCTATATACTAAACCATATCCCTAAACTTATTAAAGAACATGATAAATTTGGGCCATTGATGATTCTCTGACTTGAAACCAAGAACATACAACAATGCATATTAAATGATTTACATGTACAACCTAAAAAATTAAACCTTCCCAATCTTGCATCAATTATCACACCCCAAGACATCACTAAGGAAGATTAAAAGATTCTCATGCATGGAAGTCAGTTTGACTTAATGTAAAAAAAATAGGAAAGCATTGAGAAAACACAAACATGGATAGATATTTGATCTTAGTGGTAGCTCATATATATAATATGAAAAATCCTAGGGTACAAGGCCATAATATGTATATCACATACACCATAGGTTAGATTATGTAAAGAAAAACAAAAGCTAAATTATAGACTTTGTTCATGCGGCTTCAAACAGGTCGAGAAGAATTCGATCAGAGTCCAAAAACAAACAACAATCACTCTTATTAGATTCAACGAGAGAAACAGAAAATAATGTGCATGTCTATCCATTTTTTTTACTACCATCTTAAACAAAACACAATTCAAAAGTCTAAGACATACAAGGCTAATCCATTCGGTTAAATTTCTCAGATAGAAACAATTACTTGGCTTTATATATACTGAAAGATAGTGCATGCTTCTTTCACATTTACATATCATGTTCAGTTTACCTTCATGGTTACAATCAAAAGAATGCATCGAACAAGGCAACCAGTTCCCTTTCTATTCTCAAAACAACAGCATATAATAAGAGATAACTTAACTTGCATTTACCCTGCCAACTTCAGGTTACCAGGGTGCAACAAAAGAATTTGGGAATAGACACAATCACCTATTCTTTGCAAGCATCTGAGCTTGCAATGTTCCAATGTGTCCGACTAGAGGGAGAAACTTAAAGATCATAGTAGATACTCCCAAAACATATAGCAAGACAATAACAACAACACATAAGCATGCAAAGGTTATATTATTGCTACCAGTATTTATTTCCATACTCAAGTAATCTGAATTATCATCTCTATCACATCTAGGCATCCCTTAATTGCTAGTACCATATCCTAGCCTTCAAGGAATTGAAGAACTTACAAAAACATATCTCACCCACAATTACTTATGTGGCCTTAATGGCTAATTTGGTTCTGAAACAATTGTCTCACCAAAATGTAGACCATTTTAGATCTTTAATGCCCTGCTATACTTCACTTTATCATGATTAAGAGAAATAATCCAAACACAGTTAGGACACCAAGAGTGAAATTACATCAAAAACCTAAGCCATCAATTCAATAAAACTTAATTTATCACAATTTGGAGAATAATGACTAAAGTTACCATTCCCACCATTTATTCCACTGTCTAAACGTCAAATCTCAAACAGTTACGAGTTCATATAAGACTAATCAAAACTAGGCATGTGGACAATACATTATAAACCAGTCTCAATTGTCCAAAATCAAGAAAGATCATGCAAAGATTCAAGTGTTATCAAATTTGAAAACTGGCAGCAGAATTTTTAGTAAATTGAAATGGAGATTCTTACACCAATACCAACTCAAATTCAAAAATTCCAAAGCCTAGGTTGTTACAAATCCTGTCTACTTTCTATTCGCATAGGAATCAACTCAAACCAATATTTGTACAATTTAATACAATTTAAATACTAAGACAGTTCCAGTTCATAATTCTCAGTACAAGCAACAACTTAAATATCATTTTTATCATTCAATACTTAATGAAATTGAATCGTTCCAAAGCCTATTTCGAAGGAAATCGAGTCTATTTTCTGATGGTATAAAGATCACTTAGAAACAAACCCTATGGAGGAAGTTATGGATGAAACACTAACAAGGGTGCATTACGGGTTTGAAGGATGTACAATTAAAACATTTTCAAAAGATGACTTGTACAAAAGACTTGTCCTTGTGAGATAATACTCTTCATCATTCTTCACGTGAATACCTGAGGTGGCCTACCTCATTAATTCACATGAAGAAAGTGGAACAATATCAGCCCACAGAACCTGACATACAAACCCCTAAGTCGGATCTTTCTAGACTCATACTCACAGTCCGATGGGATCGAACTGCTCTGATACCATAATGTAATACCCCAAAGTACATTGAGATACTACTAGATATAAAACATATAAGATACACTGAAATTAGCTTTTCGCTAAACATCTCATACATTTTTTTTAAAAAAAGTCATACTTAGAGACTAAATAATGACAATATGACACTTGACTCCGATCCGGCAACGTCTTCAATAACAAACAGCTTACATTGGAACAACTGCCAAGTATTTCCGGGGATACTTCACAGTTCTCCAACATAGGAGGGACTAACCTGAAACAAAAGGGTGAGGAGGTGAGATATGAAATCTCAGTGAATTCCCTGCAAACAGAGGACTCAGTCACACACATATACATATGTTAGTAAACTTATACATATCATCAAGTATGAACATCATTGCTGCCCCCCACACACCATGGTAGTTAAGAGGGACTAGCTTTGGGTTCAATCCTGACATCATCATGTCATTAAAATATTTGTGAACCACTCATTCGAACATCCCATTTTAATTTTGTCAGTGTAAAAAACATCGATGTTCCCCGCGCACCGAGGTACTTAAGAGGAACTAGCTCTATACTGTAAGGCAGGACATACGTCTATGACCACAAGCGGCGTCCCACTTGCTTTGCACTTACCTGCTTGCCTTTCCTAACCGGAGGAACTTCTATACTTGCCTTTCAATATGAAAGGACTTCTGTACTTGACATCTGAAATGTCATTGATAACCATTCTAATTCGAATCATGAATAGAATTAGCATGGTTACTACCTTTGGATGACAAAAGGTGTTTCACATGCATTTCTTCATAATATTAAATAACTTAACTCACATATCAATTTATAGCTTAAAAACTAATGACCTAAAGCAAAACTTATAAACCATTCACATGAACAATATATGATCTCTCAATCAAGTATTCAACAAAGGATAATGCATCAACAACATAAGCAGAATTTCAGCAGTTTTCAGTTAACTTCTATGATTTTTATTAAAATACCAAACGAAGTCGGATTTGGACAAAAGACCACTCCCTGGAAAGATAAATAAGTCTAATTTATAAATAAGATTTTAGTTTTGGAATACAGTTTACTAGAACTTACAGTTTTATTAACCAAGTTTTTGCACCCAGAAAAACAGGGCAGTTACAATACTCCAAATTATAACAGGTTTTTCTTCATCAATACTCAGTGTAAAACAGTAAAATAAGTGCCTCAAATGTAGCATTTCGAGTCTATTTTCTAAAAAAACAAGAATCATACCGAACAAAGCCCTATAGAAATAATTATATGCAAAATACTGCACATATGTTTATACGGGTTTCTTACCAGTAACTTCATTTGGAACTTTTCACAAACAGATTACATGCATGCAATTGAAATAATTTATATCATCAACGTGTACTCAATTTACTTCATATAATCAACATGCAGATACCAAATCAAACAATAAAAGCAATCAAATCAAAATTCCTAAGCTTGGATTTATGGTTACCAAGCACTAACTAAGGAAACTCACATAAGCAAAGAATGGAGATAGTGTGGTGGAGGTTTATTTCCTTAGAATTCCCTCACTGATCTAACTTTGCTTCTCCTTGCTCTCAAGTGTGGTTGCTTCAAACTCACTTCACAAGGAGAATTGATGTTTGTTTCATGTTGATTTTAGAAGAAAACAGAAGAAGAAGAAGAGAGGAGGTCGTAGAGGAGGCCGAAATTATGAAGGAAGACGGGAAATGAATGTGTTGTTTCTGCAAGTATAGATGATGATGGTTGTGTTGTCCTGCCCTAAACTCCCCCTCTTGGCCAAATTTGTGAGCTTCAAAGGTAGAGAATGGAGGCTTGGTTTAGGTTTAGGGTTTGAAGAGGTAAAACATGGAGGTTCTGATGAAGGAGAAGAAGGGAGTGTTTTCAGAAAATGGGAAGTGAGAGTGAGGGAGAGTCTTCGTGATTTTTTTTTTAAGAGAGGAGAGGGGTATGCATAGTAAAATAGGGGGTGTGACTAGCAAATTAATAAAATCAACTTTTTGAAACACATAAAACATTTGTGATATCTTAGAGTTATGTACTTTCATAAAATAAATTCTACCCTTTATTAATCTCAAAATAATTATATTTTCTTACTAAAATGTCTCTTAGCCAAATAATATGATTTGAAACTAAATTATAAAATATCATTTTATAATTATCAAACACAAATAATTATCACTGTACAAAATAAATTGAACAGTTTAATAATAATTATCCCGCTTCTAAATTTGGTATATGACATAAAGAAAGTTTATTACTTCACTAATCAATCAATTGTAGATCGTACATTTATGTAATATATATAAGGATTCAAAACACCCGTGATAAAGTTATAGAAGTTAAGATACTCTTGAGAAAGGATGTTATAACTATCAATTTATATAAAGTAAAATAATGTTATATTCTTAGAAACAATGTTATTAAACTCGAACCAGACCGATTGGTTTGTAAGCTAAAATTGGTGGATTTAATTGTATATCTTGGAGTGCTAATGGTTTTTGCTGCAGTAAGTTTAAATTGCAGGTAAACTAAAAATAATGCCGCCGGGGAGATTTTAAGCTATCAGGAACGGTGTGGTTATTGGTCAAAATGATACCAAATGTTAGATAATTAAATCAAGCATGATACAAAACCAATTTGAAGATCACTAGAGTTGTCTAGTTTGATTTGAACTTTGACTTACAAAGGAAGTAGAGTTTGAATTGTATAAGTAAGCTTGTAGTGTTTGAATTGGATTCAAAGTATTTTGCTTAGGGATTAAGAAAAGTATATATATTATTTTATTGCAAGATTTTGCCAATAAAATGCATATGTTGTTCCTTGTCATTGCAATAAATTGAAGTGAGATTTCCTCTTCCAATTTATTTGTCTTCCACATGCATGTGTGTGAGTTAGAGAGAAAATTCTTGGGTGAGTTTTATGTATTTGTGATAACACCATAGATGGTTGGAGATAAAGAGCAGAAAGTGGGTGCGGAAGTTGAGTGAAATATTTTGGGAAGTGAGAGAAAAAAGAGAAGAAAAGAAAAAGGAGATATACAACATACTCTAATAGAGGCACGGGTTCCTCTTCCCCCTCCCTATAAATTTCGAGGCATGATGTGAAGAAGAAAGTGATCCGAAAATCCTGAGTTTTTAGCTCTCGGTTAGATAATTTCTCCTTTCTTTATTCTGTAATTTGGGATACGAAAATGGGGTAGAGAATTCCTTTTATTTCTCTTTGCTCAGAGTCAAAATCCTCGAAAATTAAATGGATTTTGAATTTCTTCTCTCTCTTTTGGTTTAGGGTTTTGCTTCTGTAATTTGTTGGGAAATCTTTTGGATTGTAATCATAAGAAGAATATCCTAGTTTCAAAGGAAAGGATAAAAAAAAAAGAGGATTTTTTATTGCCGCACATCATTGTAAACCACATCTCCAGATTTTGTATTATATCCATCCTCTCTTTATATATACATTGAATTGAATTTCTCAAGATTTGAATTCTGATATATGTTGAATTGAGTGAATTTCTATTTTGTGTTCAATAAATTCTCCTCATCTTGGGATTTTAGTTTTGTTTCATATCCGCTTATGAATTTCAGCCAAGTTGAAAATTCTGTATACCGATAGACATGCTTTCTTCCTGTTGCTGATTTGTGGTATTGCAATATTACGGTTCATTTTTTCCTATTATTTACATAATGAATAATGAATCCTAAGAAATCCTTAATCTTTTCTGTATGAATTTGATCAATATTTAAGTTATGTTCATACCATGAATGTGCAAATTATGTGTGGGTTAGCAGGCTGAATTTGTCGAAAACGAGAAACTTGTTTTGTTTGTTCTAATTGGTGTTCATCACATGTGCAAATTTGAGTTATGTTCATCACATGTTAGTCTTCTTTTAGTGAAGCTAGACACATTCACTCTAATGCCAAGAGAATGAAATCCTCAATGTAAAAATGTTAAAAGGCTAATCTATTTTGTCATGTTGTGTTCATCATGGTTTCAATTGCAAATATTTGATAGATTGAAGAGGATTTTCTTAAATATTAACAGCGAATTATGAAAATAATAATAATGATAATAAAAGTGAGTATAGAAATTGGTTTTTTAACAAATGTTAATGAGTTTAATTTCTATGCACTATCAGTGTAAAGATTTTTACACTGACAATCAATCAGAAATCATGAAATTGATGACTTTTAAGGTGGTTAGGATAAGAATCAAAGATTTGTAATGGTGTGTCAATTTCTGATTGGTTGACAGTATAAAAAGACTTTACACTGACCTGTTTTCTATACTTTCTTTAAATAAGTTTTAGTGAGTGACGTCTCTAACATACATTGGCTTCATTTGCACACATATAAAGGGATCAATTTAATCTTTAACGATTTGTTGGTTTCCATTTCGTTCAAACAACTTATCCCTCTTAAAAAAAATAAGAACAATGGAACTCAAAAATAAATCTTTGACTTATGCTTCTCTTCAAAATAAAAACATCTCTGTGATAATGTGTCAATTTAAGGTACAATTTATTGATTCTCGAAATCTTATATCACATTTATGCCTATTTAGTTGATCATCCAAAGTTTCTTTATATTTAAAAATAAAATAAAATAAATAACAAATAAAATCTATTTTTACACTAAAGATAGAAGATGACTAGGGTGCCGTGAAGTTAGATCTGTATACCTTTTATTTGGAACAAATCGTATATTCAAAGCTCTTAAATTATTTCATTCTTTCATTCTTTCATTAATATTTCTCGTTCAATCATTTGTATTTATTTAGAGAAGTTATTTATGATGTCAAACAAAACTTCATTAATATTAACACTTTTGAGTGTTACTAGGTTCACATGCAAAGTCGGACTTTGAAGCTTTTGCTTCACAAAACATTATGAATCCGTAAGTCTAAAGCGACGAGTCAAAAGAATACTTGTGATTGACCATGGAAAGGCTAGGTGTGAAAATAATATTTGTCTGGCGCAATTGTGGCAATACAACAAGAGCTCATCAAGGTCTAAATAATAGAGGAATTTGAATTTGAACTTGCATCTTTTACATATTTGTTCTCTTTCATTTTGTTTCTCCCTTTGTTCCACATCTCTAAGTTACTCACTTCTTTTCTTCTAGATCTTTGTTCAACTGTGCTCACACTTGATCTATATTAATCTCAAGCAAAAATAATATAATAAAAATGAGGTAGTATTAAAGATGAGTAATTAATTCTACTCTGTATGTATAATAAAAATAATATTTATCTTGTATGTATAACAGTTCTTAAAGATAAGTAATTAATTCTACTCTGTTAACTTCAATCTATCACAATGGCTCCTAAGTTCTAATTTTTAGCTCGTGCTGCTACAAAGACTTAAACCTTCACTAGTGGAAAATATACATTAGACGGTAAAGGNTTACGTCGCTTAACCAAAAGCTAGACGTTAAAAAGGAGGCGGTGACGTTTTGTAAATATCGACTTCATTAATTCAATTTTAACGTCGGTTGTTTTAAGGACCGACTTTAAAAGTGAAGTGACTCACTTTTAACGCCGTTCAATAAACAACTGACGTTAAAAGTGAACCTTTTAACGTCAGTTCTTCATTGAACTGACGTTAAAAGTTAGTCACTTCACTTTTAACTTCTGTTCTTTCATCAACAGACGTTAAAGGTTATTTTAATAAATTTTTTTATCTAGTATACGTACCCTTCCGCATTGCCTTCCTCAAAGTTTCAGTTTCACAATTGCTTTGATGTTTTGTGTTTCTGTTTTGAAAACTAAAATATATGTGCGAAGTATAAGTTGAATCAATAACCCAAACCGGATCTCATTCATTGAAAGGGTTTAAAATCCTTTAAAATCCTATAAAAAGTTACATTGATAGGGTTTAAAATCCTATAAAAAGTTACATTGAAAGGGTTTAAAATCCTAAACATTTGTTGAGGCTTCGTTCCCTTCACGGGTGAGCAAGAGAGGAGAGTCGAGCGACCGAGTTTTCCAGAGCGGCTGAGCAAGGGTGCACCCGATCTGTTTCAGCAATGGTCTTGGAACAGTCATTTGCTTCCAAAGCTGACGCGTCTTTGTCAGAGTAAATGATTCTCCAGAAAGATGATAAGGTGAGCAACTCACACTATGTGATTTAAACAACCTTATCACCCATGTTATGTTATTTACACATCCTCAGAAG
The DNA here is from genome assembly GCA_030762895.1 of Sophora flavescens. NCBI lineage: Eukaryota > Viridiplantae > Streptophyta > Magnoliopsida > Fabales > Fabaceae > Sophora > Sophora flavescens. The sequence goes on along the minus strand of CM061063.1, from coordinate 130,965,377 downwards.
TTGTTTGATCATTAAGACAAAGACCTTTGAGTCTAGGAATAGGAAGAAAGAGTGATGAAGTTAATCTCCACGGCAGAGCCATATTGTGAAGCAGAAAATTAAAAGGATGGAAGGAGGCTATTTATAGGAGCAGGGGATGAAGTTACTAAGCTATTCTGATTTTCTTGAAAACTTACCTATAAACTTTAATGCTCATTAAGAGGATTAAGTTACAAAGTGCATGGGTAAGTAGCACAGTAGTCAAAGGAATGAATTCTTGCAGAAACTTATACACCTTTAACGTCAGTTGTTTAATACAACTGACATTAAAAGTGTTTTTAAAATAAAAAATATTTATTTTTAACGTCAATTTTTTATACAACTGACATTAAAAGTGTGGTTTTTACTTCAGTATAATAAATAACTGACTTAAATAATCCTATAAATTATAAACGTGCAGAACGAATATTGGAAATAATGTAATATACGAGAACTTGGCAGTCATAAATTAAGTTGACGTTAAAAATGAGGTGGTGGCAATTTGGCAGTCATATTTATTTTTAACGATAGTTTTTTATACAACTGACGTTAAAAGTGTGGTTTTTTACTTCAGTATAATAAATAGCTGACGTAAATAATCCTATAAATTATAAACGTGCAGAATGAATATTGGAAATAATGTAATATACAGGAACTTGGCAGTCATAAATTATGTTGACGTTAAAAATGAGGTGGTGGCAATTTGTAAATATTAAATCACTATTTGCGTCAGATGTGTAAAGAACTTGTGTAAATATTAAACAAGTTTATTTTTAATCTACATTAATTAGCTTGAATTAGTAAACATATTCTTGTGAAAATTAAAATAAATAAACACTTAACATAAAAGTGTTATATGTATAATCAAATCGTATCTCATTGAAGCGATTCATAAGTTACAATTACATGATTAAAAGATAAAAAATTTCTGCAACATAGCACTAAAATATTAAAAAATTTCTGCTCCAACATCAATTTCTTCTCAGTTCTGTCCTCAGAAACTCCAATGGATGCATCGATCCCCTCCCTGCTCATTTGAAGTCCTTGATGCTCCATCTGTGCTTTATCCACAGTCGCTTGGGGAGGAGATGGAATAAAGTGAGGCAGTCATTTTATGTGATTTACTCAACCTCAGAAGTTTTTTGACCATTAAGACAGAAACCTTTAAGTATAGGTATAGAAAGAAATAACAAAAGTCTCAAATGTGATAGAACCATATTGTGAAGGAATAGAAAACGCACGAAATATAGAGGAAAAGAAGAGGGTGTATTTAAATACTGATACAGAAGAATGACACTTTATATAGAGAATAGTCTCTCTCTGATTTTCTTGAAAACTTATCTGTAAACTTAATGCTCATTAAGAGGATTAAGTTTCAAGGTGCATGGGTTAGCACAGTAGTCAAAGGGTTGAATTTTTTTGCAGATATACACTTTTAATGTCAGTTGTCTTCAAAAACTGACGTTAAAAGTGCTTTTAAAATAAAAAATATTTATTTTTAATGTCAGTTTTTTATACAACTGACATTAAAAGTTTTATTTTTACTTCAATTAAATAAATAGTCAAAGCAATTAATATTTTTGGATAAAGGTATACACTTTTAACGTCAGTTTCTTAAGACAACTGACGTTAAATATACAACCTTTAACGTCAGTCTTTACAAATAACTGACGTCAAATGTTGTTTTATTTTGGTTTACACCCGTGCGCCTTCTGCATTTCTCTCTGTACGTCTTTTTTCTCTTTTCATCACTCTCAACCCTCACTCTCAACCCTCACTCTCACTCTCACTCTGCCCTAATCGCGAGCTCATCTCCACCGCAACCACCGCGAGGGCTTCTTCGCCACCACCGTGAGGTACACTATTAACCCTAACTTTGTCTTTCCATTCATTCTTTGCAATAACTTTACATCTCTCTTTCCCCTTCCCGCGCACTAACTCTCCTTGTCCCTCTGCTCTCAGTAACCACATCGAACGTTGGCCACCACTCGAGCTCCCCTCCCCACCACCACGCGAGCACCTATTTCTGGTGATTCTTTAGGGCACATTTTTTTTATTTTTGGTTTTGAGTGTATGTTGAAACTATAGTCTCAATAGTTGAAACTTGAAACTGTGAGTTTGAGTTGTTTGGAATGTACATCTCTATTTTTGGTTTTGAGTGCATGTTGCTCTGCTGGTTGATCTGTCACGACCGTGATGCTCATCACGGCTAGGCCGTGATCAGTTCTGCCTGTGATGGTCTGGTTCAGTTGGCACGTTACGGCCATGATGGACATCACTGCCAGGCCGTGACCAGTGCTTGGCAATCTTCAAAAACTATAGTTTTCAATCTCCCGTATTGTCCTTATATTGGATATATGTTTTTTATATCTACAGGACCTATCTAGTTATGGATCGTAGTTGGGTGGTTTGTAAGCGTACTAGTGCTGAGTATTTGATGGGGGTGGGAGAATTTATATAATTTGCTCAAAGGAATGTTCATAATAGTAATGGAATGTTCTGTTGTACTTGTGTCAAGTGTTTGAATACGAGAAAATGTACGGTGAAGGATATACGTACTCATTTGATTTGTGAAGGGATTTGCTTGAGTTATACAAAATGGATATGGCATGGTGATGTGTTGTTGAGTAGTACGGCAAGTGTCTCCCAAAGTGAGGACGTTGACGTAGATATGGAGGATGATCGAGTAAAGGACATGATCCGTGATATTGGACAAGAATCTTTTCATCGAGCTCATGTGTATGATAGGTTGTGCGGTGATGCGGATAAGCCTTTATATCCAGGGTGTACTACTCATACATGGTTGTCGGCGGTGCTAAAATTGGTTTGTGTGAAGGCGAGAAATGGTTGGACCGATAAAAGCTTCACGGAATTGCTTGAAGTGTTGAAAGACTTGCTTCCGGAGGACAACACATTGCCTGACCGTAACTATGAGGCCAAGAAGGTATTGTGTCCTATGGGTATGGAGTATAAGAAGATACACGCATGCCCCAATGATTGTATATTGTACACCGGTGTTCATGAAGACAATCACGATTGCCCCAAATGTGGGTTATCACGATACAAAGTGAAGGGTGGTGATGATGATGATGATCTTGATGATGTGAGAAAAAAGGGTCCTCCTGCGAAGGTGTTGTGGTATCTTCCAATAATTCCAAGGTTCAAGCGATTGTTTGCCAATGCGAAAGATGCGAAGAATCTTAGATGGCATAATGATGAGAGGAAACGTGATGGAAAGGTTCGTCATCCTGCTGATTCTATTCAATGGAAGAATATCGATACTATGTTTCCGGATTTTGCCGATGAGCCAAGAAACCTAAGGCTTGGACTTGCTACGGATGGAATGAATCCTTATGGTAACATGAGTAGTATTCATAGTTCATGGCCTGTTCTGTTGGTAATTTACAACATGCCCCCTTGGTTGTGCATGAAGCGCAAATACATGATGTTGTCTATGATGATTTCGGGCCCAAAGCAACCGAGAAATGACTTAGATGTTTATCTAGGTCCCTTGATTGAAGACTTGAAAACGCTGTGGGTGGAAGGTGTTGATGTAGTTGATGGGTATTCTCATGAGACTTTCAAGCTTTGTGCCATGTTATTTTGCACCATCAACGACTTTCCAGCATACGGTAACTTGTCCGGCATGCGATGTCAAGGGGCATAAAGCATGCCCTATATGTGAAGAAGGCACATGCTACACTCAGTTGCATCATGGAAAGAAGACGGTTTACCTTGGGCATCGGAGATTTCTTAGACGTGATCACCCATATCGTAAGATGAAAAAAGCTTTTAATGGATGCCAAGAGACAGAAGAAGCGTCGGCGGTCTTAATTGGAGAGCAGGTTTATCAGAGGGTAAAGGGCATCGATGTTATATTCGGCAAGTCCAAAAAGAAAGGTAAAGCTACTGAGAAAAACATATGGAAGAAGAGGTTGATATTCTTTGATCTTCCATACTGGCGCAATCTTGATGTCAGACACTGCATTGATGTGATGCATGTGGAGAAAAATGTGTGTGATAGTGTGATCGGGACGCTTCTCAACATTCAGGGCAAGACAAAGGATGGTGTGAATGCTCATCACGACCTCGTTGCTATGGGTATACGAGAGCAGTTAGCTCCAGTTGTTGAAAATGGTAAGCGGACTTATTTGCCGTCTGTTGAGTCACCGGCAAGTGTATCGGGTCGTCGTAAGTAATAAATAAATACGGTAAGAATTTACCGAGGTCGAACACAAGGATTGGGCTACCAATTCAACTAATTCGCGGAAAATCTGATACGTTTGGTCAAGTAACAGAAAGTGGTTGAGAGAGAGAAAATAGGATCGCAATCTAATTAACAAATCAATTAAGAATATGGTATTGAAATCTGGAATTAAAAGCATCCAAGGTCTCAAATCCACCTACCCAATCATGTATAGTACCCAAGTGATGATGAATTCCTCCCTAAGTTCAATTATAATGTCAACCGGGACCCCCAAATTCTCCTATATCCACTGTCGTGCTCAATAGGACGTATTCGACGATTGGATTAATTACTTACTAGGTCTCATAATCCTAATCTCGAATTCTATTAATTCTTGTTCCCTATAAGGTTGCACTAATCTCCTAAATCCACTGTCGTGCTCATTAGTCAATTAGTGATTCCAATCCAAGTTCTAAAACGTGAATCGCCACTCGGCCTCAACACGTTTAACTAGTTAATCATGCAAAACATATGATCAACACAACCAAATCAGAATTGGAAAACATTCATTGAGAGAGGGGGAGAAAAACATACATCACATAAACACTATACCGCCATGAGCGGCTTCATTGATCCCTCGGACGAGGGGATTAGTTCCTCATGCCCGTGACGACGCACAAACAATCGGCAATAATCTCCATAATAAACTAAGAAAAGAAAAGAGAAGGGAGACGCAGCTCCAGAGAGAAAAGGATTCTAAAAGATCAACAATCTGTTCTGATCCAAAAAGTCCTCTAAATCTGTTCTGCACTGCCTTATTTATAGGGAGGCCACGCGTCACGGCCGTGATGGTCATCACGGCTAGGCCGTGACGGCTTATGTTTCTGGCACGTTTGTGGAATCCAGACCCTCGCGACGCGAAGGGTGTCTCGCGACGCGAGCCTTCTTTTCACAGCCCGTGATGTGAATCACGGCTACGCCGTGACGGTCTCTGACTTGTGTGGGTTTTAGGTCACGGCCGTGATGTACATCACGGCTAGGCCGTGATGGTCTCTGTCTTCCAGGGTCTTCAAACTCTCGCGGGGTGAGCTTACTCTCGCGGGGCGAGCATCTCCAGAATGGCAGTTTCCACTATTTCTTGACTTTCCTTGACTCCTGGAGCTTCACTTCTAACCCGAAACAATAAAAAGACACAAAAAGCGTAATTCTATTCAAAATAGACTAAAAACTACTAAAAATACCTAGAACGAGTCAAAGTCCAACTTAGGAACAAAACAAGGTAAATTTGGGCGAAATCGAGAGTGAACTCGAATAATTTGCACGAAAACCACAGTCCATCTAGTTATAAAACTAGATAAGCCAGAGGCTTATCACCGCCAGCATGTCATACTTTGTCATAAAAAGAGAGACAAAGTTTTTGTGGGTGTCTTCAGGGCATCAAAGTTCCACATGGTTACTCTTCAAATATGAAGAGGCTTGTCTCTAGTGATCTTAAATTGGTTGGCTTAAAGTCTCATGATTGTCACATCTTGATGCAACAACTTCTTCCCGTTGCTATTCGTGGTATTGCTCCAAAAAATGTGAGACATGCCATTACTCGGTTGTGCTCATTCTTCAATTCTATATGTAGCAAAGTCGTTGACCCCCGTATGTTGGATGACTTGGAAGTTGAGGCTGCTACAATCTTGTGCCAAATGGAGATGTATTTTCCTCCTTCCTTTTTCAACATAATGGTTCACTTAATTGTTCATTTGGTGAGGGAGATTAGATTATGTGGGCCGGTTTTTCTGAGATGGATGTACCCAGTTGAGCGCTACATGAAGATCTTGAAAGGGTACGTGAAGAATCCTCATCGTCCGGAAGCATCTATTGTTCAAAGGTATGTTGCAGAAGAAGCTATTGAGTTTTGTTCGGACTACCTTCATAACACGGATCCTATAGGGGTTCCTAAGCCTCGGCATGATGAGATCAGATGTCAAGGTAAGGGTACACATGGCTTAAGAATTAATAGGAAGGATCGGGAGGAAGTGCTTGAAGCACATTTGCATGTATTGAACAACATCGAATGTGTTCAGCCTTTCTTATTTGAACATAAAAGAAAAGTCAATCAAGAAAACCCTCGAATGAGCGAAAGGTGGTTGTTGAACAAGCATAACAAGACTTTCTTACCATGGTTCAAGGAAGAAATGCTTAAGGATGGTAGTACTGCTTCTGATGACGTAAGATGGCTAGCACGTGGGCCTAGCTTCAACGTCATATGTTGGAGCGGATACGACATAAATAACTTTTACTTTTATTCAAAGGAACAAGATAACAAGAGTACCATGCAAAATAGTGGGGTTATGATCGTAGCCGAAGCAATGCACTTCTCTAGTGCAAAGGACACAAAACCAGTTAAAGCACCGAGACCTTACTTTGGATAGATTGAAGATATTTGGGTGCTCGATTACACTAAGCTTACGGTGCCGGTATTTAAATGTAAGTGGGTTGATAGTAACGGTGGTGTACAAATCGACGAATTGGGGTTCACATTGGTAGACCTCAACAAGTTAGGTCATATAAATGAGCCTTTCATAATGGCTTCCCAAGCAAAACAAGTGTTCTACATCACTGATCCTTCTAACAAAAGGTTGTCCGTGGTTCTCCAAGGAAAAAGCATGTATAATGGTAGTGATGAAAATGAAGATTCAAATCTTGATATTCCTAAGACTCCTTCTTTTTCAACAAACATGCCTACTATAATCGAGGAGACACAGGTGGACGATGTACATGCCACTCGTGATGATCATCACGAAGGGATATTGATATAGGTAGTTTAAACTTAGTATACATTTATTTTTATTTATATTTCTGTATTTATTTTGAGTTATAACCTATGTTAATAAATATATATTGTTTCTGAACAGGCATACATATGGATCATTGTTCCATTTTTCCTTTGCAATTCTGTAATGTGTGTGGTATTCTGTGTTACTGGGATATTTACTGAATGCAGGGATAGCTGAGGGGAGTGATATTTTAAAACTGAATTTAAAAAAAAATACTATTAACGTCAGTTGTATGATACAACTGACGTTAATAGTATTTTATAAAATATACAGTACACTATTAACGTCAGTTGTTTATTACAACTGACGTTAAAATTAAGATCTTTAATGTCAGTTCTTTATAACAACTGACATTAGTTTTAACAAAATTAACGTCCGTTCTTAAAGAATTAACGTTAATTTTTACTAAATTAACGTCAGTTGTGTTAAAGAACTGACGTTAATTTTGACAAAATTAACGTCAGTTGTGTTAAAGAACCGACATTAATAGTTTTATATTTAACGTCAGTTCTCAATTGACGTTAAAATTTTAACTTTTAACGTCAGTTGTATTTACGTCAGTCAGTATTCTGACGTAAAAAATCAATTTTAACTGACGTAAAAAGCACTTATTGCACTAGTGATTATGTCCAAGTCTTATATATAATAATTACATACCAGGCTTCATATAATCTATTAAAAACCAATCTACTATCTAGAGAAAAAAGTGCTAAAGCTACAAAATATATAGTATTCTTCTCAATCATGCAATTGATATTTGCAAGTTCATTGAAGCTCTTGGAATATGGAGTAAATTCCTTGCCAATGCACGTCGATTTTCCGCCTTTTCATCCTTCAGTACATTGACATTCATCTTTTCATAAACTATCCCTGCTTGAACTAGATATTGCAAAGCACAAAATTCATCAAAAGTCCCACTAAATCTGTTCACCTCCACCACCTTTAGAGTTCTTATCAAGCACTGGTAAACTGGTTGACGCCCGTGCCATAAATTTTTAAGGTCGACTTTGTAAGGAGCTTTATATTCAGGAAAAAAATTTCGAGCGTCTATCTCTAATGTGAGTTTCTCCAACATAGGACAACTATTAAGAAGGAAACGAGATCCACACAGTTCAGATAGATGTGTATCATCCTAAAATTTCAATATAATTTAATATAATCTTTTTAATAAAAAGATTAAGTTATTATGAAGTTCATTGTAGAAAATTATTAGTACAAAAGTTAATTAGAATTATTTAATAATTTATAAAAGAAACATAAAGTTAAAAAAAAAACTAAGAAACCTAGGTGGTGTGCTATTCACGTAACCACATTGTTTTCAATGTTGAGAAACTGAGCTTTAGCCAAATTCCACTCACAGGGGCAACGTGTTCTCTTTTTAAAATAATAATAATGAGATTTCATAATAAATGTTGGATATGAGAAGTTACTCGAGCTTCTAAGAAGTAAATAAATATGGGCCACCGGGTAGAATTGAAGTGAGGGGTGAGTTTCAACTTTTAAACCTTATTGTGAGAATCTGTGTTGTGTGATATTTTAGGAATGTTTATATTGTATCTTTTACCTTTTAGAATTAGAATCTCTATTTAATTTTGTAATTAGTCAATCCCTAAAATCAAGGGATTTCAAATTAAGGAAACATCTGTTGTTTCCTAATGTAGATGCTAGGAACTTGTATATATTTCTGCATCATTGATCAATAGAAATACAATTCAATTCCCAAATTCTGATACTTATAAATATATAAATATATATCTAAGTGTTAGAATTAGAAAACCTGTTGGACATGGTTAGCCAGTTAGTGCTGCCGAACAAGAACAGGGGCATTGAGGAGCTTTTGTGGTGCTTAGTAGGGAGTCAAGCGGATAAAATATATTAGCAAAAAGGAGAAATATTTTTTGTGAGGCACTAATGTTTCTCCTAGATAGTTGTCAAAGCTTTTTGGAGGTCTATAAGAAGTAAGTAAACATCCATTTTCTTAAACTTCCATGGTATATAATTTTAAAGGGTGTTTGATTATGAAATTAAGAGTAATTATTTAGGGTTTTGTCTTCAAAATAATTTTGTTGTTTTATTGGTTATTAATTATTATGAGAGTGAATATTCACATGTTGAGTGATATTATTGTCTGATATGCTTTTTGTGATATGTGATGCCTTAGTATTGTTTTGATATGAACTTGATGAATAATAAAGCATGTGACGTGATGTTATGTATTGAGGTTATTTTGATATTTATGAGTTGTTTATATGATGATATGGAATTGTAGTGGTTATATGCTTTAAAAAGTTTGTCAATTGTGATTGATGGTTCTATGCTTCGGAATATGGATGAATGGGTATATGCATGATGTGTGGAATTTGTTGATATGCCGCCTAAGAATGGGGCATTGACTTGTAACATCACCATTTAATGGGATGTCGAAAAATAAGATATGGGGCAAGGAATCCATTTTCTGAACGAGGCTCTCGGGTCACCGTTAATGGGAGGCAAGGAACCAATTTAATTACGAGGTTCTCGGGTCACCATAGGGGCAAGGAGTCAATTCTAAAATGGGATTCCCGAGTCACCATGGGGGCAAGGAATCAACTCTAGAACGAGGTTCTTGGGTTACCATAAAGAGGGTGGCAAGGAATCAATTCTAGAACGAGATTCCCGAGTCACCATGGGGGCAAGGAATCAACTCTAGAACGAGGTTCTCGGGTCACCATAAAGAGGGTGGCAAGGAATCAATTCTAGAACGAGGTTCCCGAGTCATCGCAGACAAGGGGCAAGGAACCAATTTAATGAGGTTCTCGAGTCACCGAATTGGGCAAGAAACCAACACAGAGTGGGGTTTCCGAGCCACTTGAGGATTGTGTTGTTGTGTGATGTGTGATTACTTTGTTTAATTAATATATGATGTTTGATTATGATGTCGTTATATGATTGTTGCAATTAAATGTATTTTTTTTAATGAACATTAATTTGGAAAATTAGCGGGTACCATGGACAGTTTTTCCGATTACCGCGCCGGCTGAAAGCAACATCTTTTCGAAAACCTTTTAGAATTGTGTTTACTTACTGGGATTATAAATCTCATTAGTGGTGTTGTCTTTCAGAGTTTACAGGTGATGAGATACATGATGCGGGTTTTTGAGAGAGTCTTGAAGATATTAGTTATAATTTATTTATTTATTTTGGGTTTATTAGATGCCGTGTTTTGAGACAAAAACAATTGTAAAAGGATTATGTGGATTTTATTAATTAATATTTATGAGTCTTTATTTTATTTGGATATAATGATTCATTTAATACTATTACTTTATTTAATTATTTTGAAAATACGAGATACTCGCAGACTTAAATTCATTGTGAAAAATAGAATTTTATGATTCGGTTATTTAATCCAAATATTTTAAAGGTTTTCATATAAAATTAATTGGGGCAACTAATGTAACGAGGGACGTTACATTTATGGTATTAGAGCAGTTCGATTCTAAATCGGACTGTGGTAGTGGTGCTTTTCCTAAAATAAAAACTTGGGCGCATAGGACTGTTGTTAGAGTTATAAATACTGCATGTTATTCTTTTAGATGTTGGGCCTGACCAACCCAATATTTGATTGATGGTGTACGGATTTATGGCGACTGACATGCAAGGGTATGAGTTTTGTTAGTGAGATTTTTTTTTTTAATTTGTTGTGTGTGAGAAACTTTGGAGTTGACAGGTGCCTTTTTTTTTTTATTTGTGTTGTTTACCTCCACTCCCTATTTAAATTATTCTCTGGTGTATAAGAGTTGTTCTATATTGCTGATTTTGACTTATTATTGATTACGATTGAATTTACTTGAGATTGTTTGTTATGCTGAAAATTTATTTTGATAATCATAATTCATGTCTCTATAGTGTATGTAAATAAATTTATTTTCTTGTTTCCGGTTTATTTATTTATTTTATTTTATTTTATTTTTATTTTATTTTCTATGAGTGCTTAGATGTTAAAATTTCGGGGACGAAATTTCTTGAATGAGGGGAGAAATGTAACATCCTAAAATTTCAATATAATTTAATATAATCTTTTTAACAAAAAGATTAAGTTATTATGAAGTTTATTGTAGAAAATTATTAGTATAAAAGTTAATTAGAATTATTTAATAATTTATAAAAGAAACATAAAGTTAAAAAAAACTATAAAGAAACCTAGGTGCTGTGCTATTCACGTAACCACATTGTTTTCAATGTTGAGAAACTGAGCTTTAGCCAAATTCCACTCACAGGGGCAGCGTGTTCTCTTTTTAAAATAATAATAATGAGATTTCATAATAAATGTTGGATATGAGAAGTTACTCGAGCTTCTAAGAAGCAAATAAATATGGGCCACCGGGTAGAATTGAAGTGAGGGATGAGTTTCAACTTTTAAACCTTATTGTGAGCATCTGTGTTGTGTGATATTTTAGGAATGTTTATATTGTATCTTTTACCTTTTAGAATTAGAATCTCTATTTAATTTTGTAATTAGTCAATCCCTAAAATCAAGGGATTTCAAATTAAGGAGATTTAATTTTGTAATTAGTCAATCCCTAAAATCAAGGGATTTCAAATTAAGGAAACATCTGTTGTTTCCTAATGTAGATGCTAGGAACTTGTATATATTTCTGCATCATTGATCAATAGAAATACAATTCAATTCCCAAATTCTGATACGTATAAATATATAAATATATATATGAGTTAGAATTAGAAAACCTATTGGATATGGTTAGCCAGTTAGCGCTGTCAAACAAGAACAGGGGCATTGGGGAGCTTTTGTGGTACTTAGTAGGGAGTCAAGCAGATAAAATATATTAGCAAAAAGGAGAAATATTTTTTGTGAGGAACTAATGTTTCTCCTAGATAGTTGTCAGAGCTTTTTGGAGGTCTACAAGAAGTAAGTAAACACCCATTTTCTCCTAGATATTTTTTGTGATATGTGATGTCTTAGTATTGTTTTGATATGAACTTGATGAATAATAAAGCATGTGACATGATGTTATGTATTGAGGTTATTTTGATATTTATGAGTTGTTTATATGATGATATGGAATTGTAGTGGTTATATGCTTTAAAAATTTTGTCAATTGTGATTGATGGTTTTATGCTTCGGAATATGGATGAATGGGTATATGCATGATGTGTGGAATTTGTTGATATGCCGCCTAAGAATGGGGCATTGACTTGTAACATCACCATTTAATGGGATGTGGAAAAATAAGATATGGGGCAAGGAATCCATTTTGTGAATGAGGCTCTCGGGTCACCGTTAATGGGAAGCAAGGAACCAATTTAATTACGAGGTTCTCGGGTCACCATAGGGGCAAGGAGTCAATTCTAAAATGGGATTACCGAGTCACCATGGGGGCAAGGAATCAACTCTAGAACGAGGTTCTTGGGTTACCATAAAGAGGGTGGCAAGGAATCAATTCTAGAACGAGATTCCTGAGTCATCATGGGGGCAAGGAATCAACTCTAGAATATTTGAAATACTTTTGAAATATGAAACACAAAACAAAAGATCCTAATTAATTATAAGGTATAATGTTCTTCACTTGGTTTTAATTGGAATGGTAAGAACGATACGTGATGGCAAGAAATTTCTTACCATTTGGCTCCCATGGGATCTTCACGAACTTGTTTTCCATAGCCAATTGCCTTATTGCACTTGGGTTGCAATAACGAAGACCTAATGATAAAATATAATTAACGAAAATCGAATAAATGAATCAATTCAAGAACTTTAAATTAACAAATAGAAGAAACTAATAAAATAGAAAGAAATAAAGAGAATCATTCAAAGAATAAACACTAGAAATAAGAAGAAAAAAGGAAAGAAAATTACCTCAATTGTTGTCCGTGAATGTTTGCATTCATGAACCAAACCACAAAGTAACTTGTAGAGAGGAAGAAAATAATTTTTTCACTTAAGAAACTTAGGCCCAAAATTATGTAATAGGCCCAAGTACAAGATTTTGTGGATGAATCAAGCATTTGAGGATCAGTTGTTTTTAATGTAAAATGAAAGGGATAAAGTTCTAGAGTGATTCGATGTGGGACTAGCATACACACTTATGGACATTTATATGCGAGGAACGAAGGTTCAAGCGAGAAGTCTTTACTAGGAAATTACAAGGGGAAGTGAATAGGTAAAATTATGTAAAATCTCAAGTTTGCTACAACCTACAAAACTAAACATGGGCTGCTTTGGATGTTCTAGCAATGGCTTACAGTAAGATCCTTTCCAAACCTTGAGTTTAATATGTGTTCATTAGTATTGTTAATCGCATGTGGGGTAGAGGAATATGTAGATATAATTGGTATAAAATGACCGGGGCCTCATGGTACAAAACTTGGAGGTTAGACTTTAGACTAGCATTTCTATATTCCGTAAAAAAATATGCTATTCTGTATTCTAAGTTAAACCCTCCAAAAATCAAGAGTAGGCATCCTTCAAAATGCACATGAGAATCAGAAAGATCCTTTTCAATCGAGTTGGAATTTGTTCGTTTGGAATCTGGACTCTTCTACTGCATTTTTATTTACTTAAATTGTTTTTCCTTATTTTCTTCCATCATTCCTTAAGTCTCAAGTATGGATGTTAAACCTAATTATGTTACTTAATTTAATGAGAGCTTTTCATCTCAAAGTTGTCATGTAATTTTTTGTATTCTAATAATTGATTATATATAATAAATATATTTGAACATGTTTTAAAAAATGTGTATGTTTAAATTTATTGAAGTTTAAACATATAGTCAATTATTTTTAGAAGAAAATAATGCTAAAAGAGGAAAAAAATATAGCTTTAATATGATGAATAATCTCTTAAAAAATTTAATGTTACTAATGTTCAAAAGCATCAGCAAAAGCATTTGCCTCCCTAAATATATGACTCCACCTAATCTGAGTGAAGTCGGACCGCATACACATGATATGTGCACAATAGGTGCACATGAAGTCTAAGAATCAAAGCACTCTAAGAATCTGATTCCAAGTGAAGTCTCTGCACACCATGCTCTAAAGCCAGCTTCATACCAAACCAAATGCCATATAATTCAGCAAGCATAATGGAGCAAGAACCAATATTGCCCAAGAACCCAATAACAAAATTTCCTGAAGCATCACAGACAAGACCCCCACAAGCTGCACTACCCATCTCATGAAAAACTAAGCCATCTGAGTTAAGTTTAAACCAGTTCAACTTGAGCGGGGTGGGACTAGCCAATACTAGAGACGATTAAGCCCGACGAGACGTCCTTTACAGAAACGTCAATGCTAAAAACCGTCATGCACTCTCTAGATCTGGCTTGTGTCATCATAAACAAATCCCCATTCCTATGCGCGGGACCATCAAACATATGCTTATTTCTATCATACCATAAAATTGAGACAGCTGCAACCACTAGTGCAAAATATGCTTTTAACGTCAGGATTTAAAATCAGTTCAAATTTAACCGATGTCAACAATGAGGCGGTGACATTTTTGCAATTAATCTAAACACTTTTGACATCGATTCTTAAATTAACCGATTTTAAAAACTTTTAACATTGGTTGTTTATATCAAGCGATGTCTAAAATATAAAACAAAAAGGAAATTGTAAAGTCTGTCTAACTTTTAACATGGGTTATTTTTACAATTGATGCCTAATGTCAAAGCAATTCAAAACATTTTCTGCATCATGCATTGAAAAATAAAAAATGAAAAAATCATCATTGTTTTAATCAATCATAAAAAGCATCTTCTGCATCATGCATTGAAAAAAAAAATCATCATGATTTTAATCAATCATAAAAAGCATCTTCTGCCTAATACATTAAAAAAAAGTATTATGCATCATGATATGCGTCTTTTGCATCATGCATTCCCATATCATTTCATGCATCATTGAATCATACTTGCTACCTAATTCATCGCTCTGCTCAGTTCTAACAGGCACATGGCTCATAAATTGTGAGTTTGCAAGCTTTCACAGACATATGGTCTCTATAAGCTTCTTTATCTTTTTATTTGCAAGCTTCGGCAGATACCCGACTTCACAAGCTTCTTTTTTATTTCCAAGCTTCAGTGGATACCCGGCTATGCAAGCTTCTTTCCATTCCATTTCCAAGCTTCATTGGATACCCGACTCCGCAAGCTTCTTTTTATATTTCATGTGCAAGCTTCATGGATACCGCTCCCGCAAGCTTCTTTTCTTTTCAAGCTTTGGCGGATATCCGACTCCACAGACTTCTTTTCATTCCATTTCCAAGCTTCAGCGGATACCCGGCTCCGCAAGCTTCTTTTGATTTCATTTCCAATCTTCGACAGATACCCGACTCCGCAAGCTTCTTTTTATCTTTCTTTTAAAGCTTCGGCGGATACCCGACTCCGTAAGCTTCTTTTTATCTTTCGTCTCAAGCTTCGGCGGATACCCGACTCTGCAAGCTTCTTTATCTTTCTTTTAAAGCTTCGGCGGATACCTGACTCCGCAAGCTTCTTTTTATCTTTCGTCTCATGCTTCAGCGGATGCGGACTGTAAGCTTCTTTTTATCTTTCATTTCAAGCTTCAACGGATACCCGACTCTGCAAGCTCCTTTTTATCTTCTTTCAAGCTTCGGTGGATACCCGACTCTACAAGCTTCTTTTTATCTTTCTTTCAAGCTTCGGCGGATACCCGACTCCACGTGCTTCTTTTAATCTTTCCTTGCAAGGTTTGGTGGATACCTGATAAGCCTTCGGCTTATCTAGTTTTATAACTAGATGGACTGTGGTTTTTGTGCAAATTATTCGAGTTCAATCTCGTTTTCACCCAAATTTGGCCTTGTTTTATTCCTAAGTAGACTTTTACTCGTTCTAGGCATTTTTAGTAGTTTTTAGTCTATTTTGAATAGAATTACGCTTTTTGTGTATTTTTATTGTTTCAGGTTAGAAGTGAAGCTCCGGGAGTCAAGGAAAGTCAAGAAATAGTGGAAATTGCCATTCTGGAGATACTCGCCACGCGAGAAGATGCTCGCCTCGCGAGCCTGAACATCAGATAAAGCAGCAACAGTCATCACTCTGGCTCGCCTCGCGAACAGTCTGATCGCCTCGCGAATCATGAAGACCTGCAAGACAGAGACCATCACGGCCTAGCCGTGATGAAGGTAACGGCTGTGACAGATTAAGGTTTGAAGTCTCGCCCCGCGAAAGGAAGCTCGCCCCGCGAGAGTTTGAAGACCCTGGAAGACAGAGACCATCACGGCCTAGCCGTGATGAAGGTCACGACTGTGACAGATTGAAGTTGGAAGGCTCGCCCCGCGAATACACTCTCACCTCGCGAGAATCCAAAATTGAAAGCGCGCCAAAACTAGTGTTCGCCTCGCGAAAGATGGTTCGCCCCGCGAGCGGCCGAGAACCAGAATCCCTATTTATAGGCTGTTTCAGATCAGTTAGAGGGAGCTTTTGGATCCAGATCTGAATCCGAGTTTTTCCACTTGTTTTAGATCAGTAGTTACGAATCCTTGTCTTCTCTGGAGCTGTGTCTCCCTTTTTCTTATTTTATTTTATTATGGAGATTATGTCGGATTGTTTGTGCGTCGTCACGGGCATGAGGAACTAATCCCCTCGTCCGAGGGATCAATGAATCCGCCCATGGCGGTATAGTGTTCATGTGATGTATGTTTTTCTCCCCTTCTCTCAATGAATGTTTTCCAATTCTGATTTGATTGCGTTGATCATATGTGTTGCGTGATTAACTAGTTAAACGTGTTTGAGGCCGAACGGCGATTCGCGTTTTAGAACTTGAATTGGGATCACTAATTGAATAATGAGCACGACAGTGGATTTAGGAGATTAGTGCAGCCCTATAGGGAACAAGAATTAATAGAATTCGAGATTAGGGTTATGTGACCTAGTAAGTAATTAATCCAATCGTCGAATACGTCCTATTGAGCACGACAGTGGATATAGGAGAAATTGGGGGTCCCGGTTGACATTGTAATTGAACTTAGGGAGGAATTCATCATCATTTGGGTACTATACATGATTGGGTAGGTGGATTTGAGACCTTGGATATTTTAATTTCTGATTTTAAAACCTTAGCTTCATTTGATTTGTTATTGAATTGCGATAATAATCTCTCTCTCTCTCAACCACTTTCTGTCACTTGACCAACGTATCTAATTTCCCGCGAATTGGTCGAATTGGTAGCCCAATCCCTGAGTTCGACCTCGGTAATTACTTACCGTGTTTATTTTATTACTTGGGACGACCCGGTACACTTGCTGGTGACTCAACAATACCCGACTCCACAAGCTTCTTTTTATCTTTCGTTTCAAGCTTCGGTGGATACCCCGACTCCGCAAGCTTCTTTTCCTTTCCAAGCTTTGACGGATACCCAGCTCTGCAAGCTTCTTTTTATGTTTCTTTTCAAGCTTCGGCGGATACCCGACTTCGTAAGCTTCTTTTAAAATAAGAGGGACTTTAGGGTTTTTGTAACACCCTAGTTTTTACACTTAGGATTAATTATTTTATTTGGATGTTTAAGTTTATTATGTTATGTGGTTTAGTCTGAGTAATTAAATTACTCTCTTCAAATTATTTTATTGGGTGCGTTAGCACTGACTTAGTTCAGTGAATGCACGCTTACCAGACAATAATTACATTATTGTCACTATTAAACCAATACAGAAAAATATTTTAAATAATATGATTAAGAGAAAAGTATTTTCATATTCCTATTCTATTTAATTTTAGAGTTAAGAATATTTTGGTTTGGTAATTTTCGGAGATTAAATATTGGACTGAGTATTTTCTTAGTGGATCAGTTCAATTATTAATCTTTACTCTAATTTGAATTTCGAAATCATATCCTTATCAATCTTTATTTTTAGATTCTAAAAAGTAAAAACATGTTTATTTTAGGACTAATATTTATCACTCATTTTGTACCTATCACTAAGTAACTAGTTTAAAAACGAAAATTCCTCACTTTTCTCTCTCTCATTCTCGACGCCATCTCTCTTTTTTCTTCTCCTTCTCTGCAACTTTTTCTTCTTTCTTTCTTCCTTTTCTTTTCTTCTTCTTCCTCCCATCTCAACATCATCTTCATCACCCACCTTCCTTCCTTCCTTCTTCTCCGTCGCGCGACCACCCCTGAGGCCGCCGTTCGGCCACCGCACGGCGAGAGCAGACGACCTGCCTCCTCGCCACTACGGCTGCTGTTGTCTCGCGTCGAACCGCCGTTCCCAGCCGCGGTAAGCTCCTTTAACCGTCGTTCATGGTGGTTCCACCACCCTTAAGTGTTGAATCTCCTTCTTTTATGTTTTCTCTCATCTCTTTTGTCCATGGTTGTTGTAGAACCTTGATCCACCGCCCCTCCGCTATGGCCGCCGTTCGCGCCGCAAGGAGCACCACAAGCACCACCTTCAAGTTGTTTTCAAGCTTGGGTGAGTCAAAACCTCTCTAAGTGTCTCGATTCAAAACCCCAAAATCTGATTTGGAACCCTAACCCTAACCCTTTGATTTCAGATTTTAATTTTGAAATTTAAGGTTGTTTTATGAGATTGGGACTGTGAGTTTGTGTTTCCCTAAACCAATTTCATTATTATGAGTTTTCCCTAAATTTTAATAAGGAGCCCTAAAACCCCAATTTAATTTGATTTAAATTTGGGTATGTTTTTGTGAAGTTAATTATGATTTAGTGCAATTAGGACTCTTAATGGATGATTTCCAAAGTTCTTTTTCAAGATCTTTTAATCAAAACAAAGTTTCCTAAAAGGGTATTAGGAAGCGTGAGCTTCAAACATGATTTTCCTTAAAAATAACCTTGTTTGGTAATTAGAATAAGTGTTTAGATAAAGTTAGAATATGTGTTTGATTATGTGAAATTGATTTCTTGATTTCTGGTTGTTGCGCGATGTTGGATATACTCTCTGAGACGTTTGGACACGGCTATGCTTGCTTGATGGAGCAGATATGAGCTAACGTGGGCATTAGGACGAGGATCCTTTACTTGTCTTCAAAGGTAAGGGGAGCTTGCCTGATGGATTTTTCTCAATAACCATTTGCTTGTTGACCATTTGTTTGTTGTGTATTCTGTATAATTGATGTGGTTGTAGTTATCTGATTATGTGGTTTATGTTGTGTTGTATATCTGAGTATCAGTGTCTGATCTGTTTTAAATTATCTGATTATTTGTATATGATATTGCTATGGTACATGATCTGTCTGGTGGTTTGTTGTTGAATGTTGCTTGTGAGTGTTGTTTGAGAAGCCTGACTGTGGTCAGTGCACAACCGACTAATCAGATAAAAGCTTTAACAAGCTGTGTAAATTATATTCAATGTTTTATGGGAAACGTTGGAATATAATAGTGGTGGAAAGTATTATTTTGGAAAAATAAGGAGTTTTGATGATGATGATTTATTAGTGTAAAAGTAACTTGAGTCACAATGAGAGCGAAATTGTGAAAATGTTTAAGTACTGCTAATTTTTATGTAAGAAAGTTTGTAATATTATACAAAGTTATTTTATGAAATTAATTATTGAAAAGAAGTTAATAATGATTTTAGAAAATTGTTTCCGTGGAAAAACTATGTTTTGGCTTGAGAAGCTTTAAAAGTTATAATTGATGACAGATTTGGAAAAACGTAGAAGGCAAGTATTTTGAAATGGCAGTACATATTTTAAGGAAGTTAAAACCTCAAGTGACTCACATTTGTGAAAACCAAGTTTTATTATTTAAGGATTTTATTGATGAATTTCCAATTTTGGAAAAAGAATTTATGAAAGCAAAACTGATTTAGTGTTAAAAGTGGTGTGGAACTTAGTAACCGAGACGTCGGGGTACTAAGGTTCTGTGTTGTGATGGACTCAGTCATTTGGACTTTGAGGGCCTATATTGTATACATGAGGTATACCATGTTGAAACATTGAAGATGTTTCTTGTACCACGAACCTAAGACTGGTGCACCTACGAGAGGTGTCGTGATTGAGCACTCGGACGGTGAGGTCCTGTGTTGTGATAAAAGTTTTAAAGGTGTTTTAAAACTATGTGAGTCGTAAGCCATTTTGAGCTTCGGCAAAGGAAAGATCGAACACAAAGAAAAATGACGAGAATAAAATGTTTTGCATGCATATTCGGCAGACGTGCCTACGAGGTTAATCATGATATCTTGGTGATATTCATGTCTCGACGTATTTGTTAATCATGGTATCTTTATGATATTCCTGAAATCGACGTGTTCATTGTGCCTTTGGGCAATCGACGTACAATGAAATTCATTGTGCTCAAGGCAATCGACGTACAATGAAATCAGGGTATTTTATGATATCCATGTAATCGACGTATTCATTGTGCCTTTGGGCAATCGACGTACAATGGAATCATAGTATCTTATGATATTCATGAAATCGACGTGTTCATTGTGCCATTGGCAATCGACGTACAATGAAAAAAATCGACGTGCCTCTTTTGGTAATCGAGCCTGATCAGCTCATTTTAAATGACGTTGGGGGTCTCCGGAGATTAGGTATGAATGTTTAGATGATGCTTTGAAGTGTTCATGCATAATTTTATGGATGATGTTTGGGGTGTTGAACCCATCGATAGACTATTAACTTATAAATGCTCGTATGGTAAATGTATATGTGTTATGTGGTGTCGAGCATTTAGTTATTGTGTTAAAACCATATATTGGCGTCTCACCCTTACACACACACATTTCAGGATTTTTCTAAGTTCGATATTGTACCTTGGGTACTCTATCACAGATGGTGCAGAGGAAATCTGTCTAAGTCATTCCTAGACTTAGATGTATTTGCTGATGAGGTATTACTTGCGGAATAACTCTTAGAACGACCAGCTTAGGGTTTGAGATTTAGATTATTTTTTATAAGAATGGCTCAGAGAGCCTTTATTTTATAATGGAACGTTTGAGGCTCGGAGAGCCTATCTTTTGAATGAAAATCTAAGCTATTTCTTTTGGTTTTGTAAAGCTTATGGCTATAACCATTATTTTTATGTAATGATGCCTGGTTGAATTTAGTGTAGCTAGAATTCTGGAGTGAAAATGTAATCATTTTATCAGGTGTTATTTTATCTGGGATGTCCGAATTACAGAGGAGACTGTCGAAATTTTGTAAAACTACTATCTTGTATTTAAGTATATTCTTTAAATGAAATAGGCTTGCCAAGCTATGATATTAAGGTTGTGTGTCGATTATGGCTTAGGTGTGGAGTCGTGACAAAAATTTTATACCCAATTTCAGACACTTATGTACTTATATAAATTATTTTCCGAAAGCACCAACAAATTATCTTTTAATTTTATTTTCGCACGTGTTTAGAAGGTAATGCCCAAGGGAGGGTGTTACAGTTTTCAGGAGAATGAAATTGAGAGGAACCAATAGAATGTATAGGCAAACCTTGCCCATTACCAATGAAGATTTGGTCAGGGCCCTCAAAAGGTGTCATCTGCTGTATGTTTTTATGATCACCTATCACATGAAATGAAGCTCCAGAATTAGGAGACCAACTCGAGGAGCAACTTGCTGGAAAATTAGTCGGCATAGCACTAGGATTGGAACTCTATGGTGGATGTTGCTGATATTGAAGTTGTTAAAGGCTCGATTCTGATGTGGCTGAGCATATCCTTGGGAGTAACTCTATGATGGAGGCTGCACATAGCCTTGTGGAGGTTGATTATAACCTTGAAAACTAAAGGGAACTTGGTGAAGTGTGGGAGGCACCATAGGTTGACGTGGTGGTTGATATTCCTGATCGAAGCGATGATAGCAAACAAAGGCAGAGTGTCCACACTTGTAACACACTTGGCATTGCACCGAGGATTTGCCACCACGACCTCGTCCTCTACCATAGCGGCCCCCACGGCCTCGATCGGAGCCACGATAACCGGAGTAATGATCCTCTGAGACTTGAGACGCATGCACTAGGGCTTGCGGTTGAGAAGAAGAAGAAGAAGATGAGGACGGATTGGTGGAGGCCGGTACCCGAGTTACATTAACAGAGGCCGATTATTGAATCGTGAGCTTGCGATATTTCTGAACTCGCATTTCCTGAGCTAGCAGAAGTCCATCAGCTTCTTCAATTGGGATTTCTTTGTCAAATTTGCTTTCGATGATGGATATGATGGAGTCAGACTCTTGCGGCAGACCTTCCGAGATAAAATCTAGGTGTTCTTTTGCTAAAACCGGATCACCAACCGAGGCCAAACAATCAACAAGAGCCTTGATCCGAGCAAGAAATTCTGAGATCGAACGATCTTCAAGTCACTACTACAGAAAAGGACTTCAGTAGCGCTTTTTTTTGGCCTTTAGTAGCGCTTCAAAGCGCTATCTATTCACCCGCTACTGAAGGTGGGAGAGATTCAATAGCGCTTAAAAAAGCGCTACTGAAAGTAGCAATAGGTAGCGCTTCCTTGAGAAAGCGCTGTCTAAAGTTGGTAATAAGACAATCTATTACATACTTTAGATAGCGCTTTCTCAAGGAAGCGCTATCTATTTGTCACTTTAGGCAGCGTTTTTTCAAGAAAGTGCTACTGAAAGTAGGAATAGGTAGCGCTTCCTTGAGAAAGCGCTGTTTAAAGTTGGTAATAAGACAATCTATTACATACTTTAGACAGCGCTATCTATTTGTCACTTTAGTCAGCGTTATTTCAAGAAAGGGCTACTGAAAGTAGGAATAGGTAGCGCTTCCTTGAGAAAGCGCTGTCTAAAGTTGGTAATAAGACAATCTATTACATACTTTAGACAGCGCTTTCTCAGGGAAGCGCTGTCTATTTGTCACTTTAGACAACGTTATTTAAAGAAAGCGCTGTCTATTTGTCACTTTAGACAGCGTTATTTCAAGAAAGCGCTACCTATCGCCCCCCCTTATCATTATTCACTGTTTTTCTACATTTCTCACCTGCACAACCATCCCTCATCAATTCACATTAACACTGCATTTAGGTACATCACACACACACATATATAATGTACAAAGCTTACATACAATATTGGTAAGCATATATATATATAAACCAAACCAAATATCAAAATCATGCATATATAACCAATTAATTAAGTAATATACTTTAACACAATTCACAGTAATGCTTACACATAACCAATTCTACTATTGAAGTCCATAGACCAAAAGGTTGCTAACCTACACTAGATAATAACCATGCATACTAACAATGTATACAAGCTAATCAACACACTAGTAATTATAAACAATTTGTGCATGTTGCTTCCATCTTCTACTTGATCGCACAAAGTCCTTGTTGTCAGCCTGCATTTGGTCCTGAATGATGATATCCTTGATAAATTTCAGAACGTAGTAGCCACAGTCATTGTCATTCGGTTGACGGGGGCACTATAAAACCAAAATTAATAAATTAATTCTTTTAATTTTTTAATTTAAAATAAAAAATTGCATAAGGATTTTCGTAAATACCATTAAAGATATCAATTTAGTCTCACCATATTATTACAGCCACAATATGAAACCAAGAGTATAGAAAATGTAAAGAGATTGAAATTAACCACAAAATGGATAGACAAGAAATACGTGTTTTGGACTTTCCGAGGAACAAGATTAAAGTGAAGTATGTATACTCCCGCATGTAAAGCTTTATATACCCTGCAAATTATATTTGTATGTACCAGTTCAAAGTGCATGTAATATATATATATATATATATATATATATATATATATATATATATATATATATCATCTATCTGCCTATTAATAGTACTGACAAAGCAAGAGAGGTAAAAAAAACAACATTAACAATTTTAGATACAAAGCTAGCCATCATGTTCAAAACAAAGAAAGATGAAAGGAAAATCAAGCCATCTTTGATGTTCCTTTCTTTTCAATCAAGGAGGACGTCTTGTCTTGGAGATAATAAGAATCTATGCTGCAACTTTGTATGGCATATGTTAATTAGTGTACATATGTAAGAGTCAATGAAGGAGAACACTGAACAATTATTTTTCATTTCAAGAATGACATGAAATTGTGAAATTTGGGATAAAATCTTAAAGGTAATCTAGTATCTATGTCAGAGATCACAGGTAGTGTGTGTACCTTAGAGCAAACCTTGCAGAAATCTAGTATGTTAAACAAACTCATATGATAGAAAGCAACGTACACCACATTTATCACCACTGTTTTCAAATCTATATACAAAACTAAGAACAAATTAATCTGAGATTTCAAAAAAAAAAAAAACAATATCCATGACCTTCCCCAAAGATATATAACATGGACAGCATGTAGAAACTTGATTGCAAGATAATTTTGTTTACTTGTGACGGAAAGCATATAATCTAAACAATTTTTTTTACTTCCTTGAAATAATGGAACCAGGAACCATCAAATGAAAGAAACTTTATAGTCTAGTCTATAAATGTCAGAAAAAAGGAACACCTTACTTGGAAGTTGGAACTTCGATTTACTTATTTTTCTTATATCAGCTTTGTGGGACGCAGATTAATAACTTTCAACAAACACTTTATTAGTTAACACAACCAATAAGGAATAAGGGTGTAAGACTCTTGCTCTTGACTCTTGAGCATGAAAGATTGAAAGTTTATCAAGAACACATACCTTTATTGTTCGATGCAAAGCAAAGGAACAACATCCAAGATCCCTATATTGAAAAGATAGAAATTCTTGAATCATTTATTGCTAATGCAGCATCATCAAGATTCTCAACATCAAAGACATCCTGGGAGGTAGAATTTGTGTGTGAATCTTGATGCTGCTGCACCTGCAAAAAACGACTGTGGTAAATATAGAAGTGAACAAGGGATATATGAACACACAAACTAACCAAAATCAAGATTCTCTTTGAGCAGAGGATGTATAAAAATGAAAGACCACAATAATTTGAAGGAATTAGGGATTACCTAGAGAAGAGCTTCTGAGTTCTCTCTACCGGTGGAGCTTCTGAGTGAAACACGCCAGTGAGAGACGGCGGTTGTGTGGTGGCCGTGAAACGCACCAGTGGTCGTAGAAGGTCAATTGAGGCAATCAAAAATCAAGGTCATCAAAATATCCATCCAAAACAATAACATCACCTGATATTGATTATTTAGAGTAAGCCAAGCCACAATAGGAGTGTATGTTGTTTCCCTCTCAGCTGCAAGACGTTGTGCATTCGGGAATTCTTTCTATACTTCCTGAAAATCTTTAGCAAGCTTAGCATCTGCTATCTTCTTGTTTGCCTGCAAATTTGAGAAAGGCCTTCAATATATCCTTTTTTTCAAGGTAAAAGAATTTAAGATCACGTCACCCAATAAATCAAAAGAATATAGAACAAACATTCATTCAAAAATGAATCCAAAACTATTTTAAGCTATCCACATCCACTCTAAGAAGTAGCAGCAACAAATAGAGTAAAATTTATAGAAATTGCAGATATAAGAAAAGGTTTGCATATGCAATTGAAGAATAGACATCCAAACCTACATTAACATTAGAATGATAGTCAATTTCACTAGCTTCCTCAGTGGGGAAAAACTATTTATGAAATTATAAATCACAGTATTCAATTTAGTGGGTTCTATCCTATGTAATAGCAGAATCCACTTTGTAAAAAACAGAAATGATATAATCGAAATGATGCTTTGCATGTTGAACATGATTGTACTCGGATGAACGGCCACGAACCTTACTCCAACATCCGGCTCTCGGAACTTGTGTCCACTTCATGGCAATTTCAGCTACCATGTCCTAAAATCAAGCATGAAAAATAATGGTTATGGGGCTTAACATAACATTCATCCAAAAGTTCATTCCAAACCTCCCACATAACAAAGTAAATTATAAGACATCGGTAGAAATTAAAAAGTCAACCTCCTCTAGTTTAAAACATGTACAAATATTTTATCGTAACCCAAATCAGCAAATTGCATAGATGAAAAAAAACGCAGCACCACCACACAAGAGACAAAACCAGCTTGCATCACATGAAAGATTATCCCCAAAGCAAGCAACACGCAGAAAATTTGAAGGAATTTACTTACATACAGGGGCATCCGATACAGCAAGAAGAAAAAGTAAAGTGGAGTTTAAAGACTCAGCACCACATTGCGGTAGCCAAAAACCAGCCAGCAACACATGAAAGAATTACCAGGGACTTCCAAGCCATCCACCGGAATAGACAAACACAAGTTTCTGATGAAAGCATGAAAAGCTATATAGATAAGAGTAATCTCTGCTATAAAATGTAATCCTTTATGAATAGGCAGCCACCCAAATCCGAAAGTAAGACTAACACAACAACAATGTACACAAAGAAGAACATTTTTTTAGCTTCCAACAAATATACTCTCAAGCAAAAGAATTACAGCAGCATGGATTTATAGCCCCCACCACCGTAAACATCACCCATTACAGACCAGAAATAGACAGAGTTCTAGATTTGTTTTACACAATCCAATGGACTAATGCACCAATCGAGAGAATTGAAAACATCCATCAATAGAGACAGAGAACCAACTCCATGACCTGCACACAATCAAGTCAAGAATAAACCAAGATCAAAAGAAGAACCACTTTGTATTTAAAATGCTACACTCTAAATTGCCCAAGATTGGCATTACAAAGACCTTACTCAAAACCACCTAGAAACAGATAGACAAAGAACGAACAGAGAAAAGGTCATACAATGATAATAAATAGCCCAAGAAATAACTGCATCAACCGTACAATGATAATAAAACAGCCCAAGATATAGCTGCATCAACAGCAAATTGGCCACACTTATATACATATGCAAGCCTCCTGGATGGTCAACCTAGATGTGCAAGCTTCATATCGTCCACCTAAAATTTCTGACATCCAATCTCAAAAGTCTCGAGGCTTAAAAATGAACACTACCAGAGCAAC
Organism: Sophora flavescens; assembly: GCA_030762895.1. Classification (NCBI taxonomy): domain Eukaryota; kingdom Viridiplantae; phylum Streptophyta; class Magnoliopsida; order Fabales; family Fabaceae; genus Sophora; species Sophora flavescens. Next base: position 130,938,462 of record CM061063.1, on the reverse strand, counting down.
CATGATGTACATCCACACCAATTGAAGAAAGCAAGTGACCATATAGCGCATAGTGTTGAAACCCTGCCCCAACAATATCAAATTTCCAAGCAAGAGGAGAAACCACAAATAACACACCATTCTTCAATAAGCAAAGCCCAACTGACACAAGGAGCAATCTGGCCAAAATCATTTTGTCCATCTGCTCAGTCGTGCGCATACTGAGGAGAACATCTCCTTCGACCAACAATGGTGGACATCCATCCGAATTCTCCATTTGTAAAAGTATTGTGAATCTGGAAATCGCAGGGAAGGGTTCGAAGATGAATGAGGGATGAAAGAGGGATCCTTAATCTGAGGGTCGCAGCGGGAGAAGAAGGTCGTGGAGGAGAAGAACAGATGGGGGTTCGAATGTGGTTCGACAGTAGTGCAGCGGCTGTTCTCGAGGTATAGGTGCTGCGGCGGCGTAGAAGACGTACAGCAGCGGCGGCGTAGAAGACGTACGACGGTCGCGAGGCAGTGAGGGTTTCTCTGAGCGAACGAGGGAGACGGCATAGAAAACCTGATGTGTTGCCGTGGTGGAGGCGCGATCGAGGGAGGCGGCACCGTGTAAGCAATCGCGAGCAGTGAGGGAGCGAGGTTTGAGTGTGGCCGTAGAAGCGATCGAGGGACTGAGAGAAGAGGTGGGGCGAAGTTTTGAGAAAGAGGGAAGGAACAATTTTTTATTTTTTTTTGGTGCTTAAGGGGGGGGACAATTTTATTTTTTTTTTAGCGTAAAAGAATAGATAGCGCTTCCTTGGTAAAGTGCTATCTTATGCAAAGAATAGATAGCGCTCCCTCGAGGAAGCGCTATCTATATGCAATGAATAGATAGCGTTCCCTTAAGCAAGCACTATCTATTCTTACCCATCAATTTTTAGCAGTGTTTTCCTAAGGAAGCGCTGTCTTAGGGTGTATCAAAGATAGCGCTTCCTTAAGGAAGCGCTATTAAATGTGTTCCGCCTCTTTTTCAATAGCGTTTTACTGAAAAGCGCTATCAAGGTGTCTTTGTTAAAGCCTTTTTTTGTAGTAGTGAGTCTTGTGTTGCGAAGTTCGGTGCGTAATTGCCTAGCTCGCGCACAAGTGAGTTTCTGAAAGTACACATGGATCTTGTCCCAGAGTTCGAACGTGTGAACACATCCTAAAACCCTAGATTGAATCGTACTGGAGAGAGACGATTGTAACCAGGAGAACAACATTTGATCTTGACATTCCCAAGCTTGGTATTCTTCGCTTTCACGATTCGCGGCTCGATCTTGCGAACTTGCGAATCTTGGAGGAATTCGAGGTGAAACTAAGAAGCTTTGAAGATGATGAGATTTGATTACTGTCTCAACTTGCTGACGCCATAGTAGAACGTTTTTGTCATCCAAACGCTCTGTAAACGTGTGAGAGAATGTAACAGGACCTTTCGCGGCGATCGGTGGAGGAGGAGAAGATTCACTACCGGAAGCCATGGCTTAGGATCTTGGAGCTCTATGATACCATATTGAGATTCAGAGAGCAGAGAGAAAATGATAGAAAGAAGAAAATATGAAGTGATTCAATTGTATTGAATTAGCTCAATCTTTACAAGAGTATCTAAGCATTATATATAGGTAGTGCAGGGGTATAACTACCTAACAGAATCAGTTCTAGCCTAACTGATTTTCAACATTATGAAATTACATTTCATCTATATTTGCATTTCATTTACAATATGCAATATATACATACATTAACCATAACCAATTTGGTTCCAATAGAAGTGACGACTGACGAGGGAGACAGAGTCGAGAAAAAAAGGAATAACGACTGGTAGTGGTTGCGATCGTTGCCAGAGAAGGGGACCAGGAGATTGAAAGAGGAGAGTAGTTACAGAGCTGCGGCGGCTAGGGTGGTGGTGTAGGGTGGAAGCTTCTAGGGTTGTTCATGTGGGGAAGGAGAGACTATGAGATATTGAAATTTGAGAGAGAAAGAGAGAGGGAGGGGATAGAGAGGAACGATTGAAACGTGAAAGAGAAAAATATTGGGTCTTTGGGGAACGAAAACAAGAGTTAGAGATATTTTTAGAGAAATGTTTGTAATTAATGGGGAATGGGAAAGGATAATATATGATTTATAACCAACCAATGAGATTGATGAGAAATCAAAGGGCAGCCATTGAAGTAAAAAAGGTATCAGTTATTTCAAAAATATATATTAATTACATTCGAGTGGGTTCAGGCGAAAGTGGAATTTTTTTACCACACCCGAACACGCCCGCCCAAATCCGGGTGAAACTAACCAGTGCAACCAACGTCCCGTGAACTCGCCTATACTCGGTAGCCCATCTGATGCTGGTTGCGGATTAGGCGGGTCTAGGTTAGTAAAAAAATTTTGTCCACCTTTAGACACCCAGTAGAGGGCAAAGACGTGAATGGTGACAGACATCAGAGGGACTTCAAACTGTAGCCAAATAGAGAACCCATTGATTGACCAAAATTTGTGTATAAACCAAATCCTCAGAGGTAGTGCATAGTAATAATAGCAACTTTTAGATGACCCAGCATAGGGGTTTACAGTTTCTCCAGGTGCCATTGACCATTCTCCCAAATGTCTCACAGACGCATATGGGTGTCCAAAATGTGAATGTAATCAAGCATAAATTAAAGGTGGTTATATCTATAAATTAATTTTGATATTTTGTTCACTACTAGAAATCTTCTAATTACCTGCGGATTTTTCTATAGATTTTACTCAAAAATTCACAAGGAAACATGTTTCATACGAATTTTCCTACAAGTTTCTATCCCCAAGTAATAACTTAGTAGGTAATTTTTTTCCTACGAAATTTAAAATCTGCAGGAAATTTCATGCTGATTTCTTGGGAACAAATTAAATCCGTAGGAAAATTCGCAGGAAATGTCAAAATTTCCTCCAAATTTTCCTACGAATTAAAATCCACAGGAAAAAACCTTATTTCTAAAAAAAATACAGCAAAATTCTTAGGAAATTCTTGCTAAAAAATCCGCTAGAAATTGATGAATTTCGAGTAGTGGTTAGTATAAATTTTTTATATGGACAACAAATCACAAATAATGTATGAATGACTTTAAAGATGGTTAACTAAGAGTCAAACATTTTTAATGTGGTAGCAACTTATAATTGATTGACAATGTAAAAAATTCTTATAGTAACAATATATATCAACTAAATCCATATACCAATAAAAAAAACTAAATCCATATACATATTGTATAAATTAAAATAATGTTATATACATAAAAAACTAGAATGAAGGAAAAGATTTCTTTGAAGTAAGTTTATCTAAAAGTGAGTAAATAAGTATAAGAATGTAATTACCTTTTAATATTTTTAAAATACTCAGAAGATAATTGCTAATAAAAATTTAAAACAATACAAATCTATAAATATTCTAAGACAAAAACCATGGATGGAAAGTATTGACACATATCATCTTTAGAATAACTATAAAATTTAAATTATTTTGACATTTGGCAAAATATTCCACTTTTAGAAATTTTATTTATAGTGGTTTTTTTTCAATATAACTATAATGACCAATCATAATTCTTCTCTCAATATTTAATCATTCATACATCTTTTCAAAATAATTAAAGCATTTCAAGATAATTAATAATTATTTTCAAATTATCATGGTAATCATAATTCATGTTTGCTATTATAACCCTCAGTTGTTTCACTTGCTAATATTACTCATAAAAAAATTAACACTCCTTAATTTGGTTCACTTTCCAAAAACTACTTACATATGAAATAGTTTAATAATTTATTCAAATATTAATAATTACAGTTATAAGTTTCTCAATAACTAAGTGCAGATTTTTATTTTATTTTTTTGATGAATAATAAATGCATATTAGATAAAATGATATTTAAGTGTTGCCATCTATAGCAATCTAATAAAATGACATATTTAGATAAATAACTAAATTCAATTATTAGATAAAAAAATATAGTTGATCATCAAATCCCTTTCAAAATAAAAATTATAAATTATAAAAAATTTATTCTCCCATTTGCATTGGATAGATATTTGCAATTTCAAAATGTGCTACCCATTCCAATGTAAACCAAATAAAATAATTTATGATATTTATAGTTTTTTTGGATATATATTTATAAGATTTTCGGGAAAATAAGATGTTTTTTATATAGAAAAATACATGCCTTTATATTTCATTAACGGTAACGATAATTTCTAAAAGTTTCTCACTAATGAAGCATTACATACACATTTCTATATAAATATAAAAATCATGTACACATTTTCATCTTCACATACACATCTAAAAGATAGAGCACAGAGATATTCTTCCTTTTTTTAGAGTTTTTTTCGAGCAACAACAAAGATTTAGTTATGGCTACACCTGTTACTTTGGTTAGTGATCTTTCTCCATCCAAAGATGAATGGACGATCATAGTTGGAGTTATATGACTTTGAAAACAACAAATTTCTTGCAACAATTATTTAGCATATTTGTTTCCTATATATTTTATAACTTTCATGAATGATATTTGAACTAACTAATTTTCTTTGTTATAGGGTGGGAGGATCCAAGCCATCGCTTCAGTACTCTTCGAATAAAGGAATTTTTGGTTGAAGGCAACGTTTATGAAATCTTTATCTTTGGAGTGACTTTGAATACCCAACTTTATAAAATAGTAAGGCATGCATACAAGTTGACCTTCATCTTAAAAACAATTGTTTCTTTGGTACGAACGTCAACTATTCTCATGAATGGATTTTCCTTTATCAGTTTTGAGAAAATTCTAAATGAAACAAAGGAAGATGCTTATTTGGTTGGTAAGGTCATCAAATCATATTAAATTTAATACATCTTTATATGTGAACAGACAATTTCCTATGAAATATTTTCTCACTTTCTCTTAATCATTTGAAGATGTAATTGATTTGCTGACTGACATTGGTAGTTTGAAAAAGATTAATGTTAATGGAAAGCCAACAAGTGTAACACCCTCCCTTGGGCATTACCGTCTAAACTCGTTTCAATATAAAATTAAAAGATAATTTGCTGGTGCTTTCGGAAAATAATATATATAAGTACATAAGTTTCTGAAATTGGGTATAACATTTTTTCTTTGTCATGACTCCGCTCCTAAGCCATAATCAACACACAACTTACTATTATAACTTGGCAATCCTATTTCATTTAAAGAATATACTTAAATACAAGATATTAGTTTTACAAAAATTTTGACAGAGTCTCCTCTGTAATTCGGACATCCCAAATAAAATAACACCTGTTACAATGATTACCGTTTCACTCCAGAATTCTAGCTACACTAAATTCCACCAGATATCGATACATAAAAATAATAGTTATAGCCATAATCTTTACAAAACCAAAAGAACTAATTTAGATTTTCCTTCAACAAATAGGCTCTCCGAGCCACAAACATTCCATTATAAAATAAAGGCTCTCTAAGCCAAACTCATACATACTATCAAAATAATCTAAGTCTTAACCGTAAGCTGGTCGTTCTAAAAGTTATTCCGCAAGTAATACCTCATCAAGCAACTATATCTAAGTCTCGAGGTGACTTAGACAAACTCCTCTGCAACAGCTGTGATAGAGTACCCAAGGTACAATATCGAACTTAGAAGAATCCTGAAATGTGTGTGTGTAAAGGTGAGACGCCAATATATGGTTTTAACCCAATAACTAAATGCTCGACACCACATAACACATATACATTTACCACACAAGCATTTATAAGCTAATAGTTTATCAGTGGGTTTAACACCCCAAACACCATCCATAAAATTATGCATGACACTTCTATTCATCATCTAATTTTCGTCCTAATCTCATGAGATATCACCAACCTCGTGTTGAGTTGATCGAACTCCAAAGCCACACTCGGCTAACTTGGCACTCTGCCAATAGGTCCGCGACCTCTTCCCATCTTGAAAACAACGTAGGCATACACAGCCAAGGCACTAACACGGCCAAACATTGCTAATGCCCACAATCAGTGGCTCCGCCATTAGCAAGTAAGATGGGGATCTCAAAGTCCTTCCTAGGCACCAATGTGATAATGCACGTCGTAACTACCATTCGCCGATGGTAGTTGATGCATTTGTGTCACAACCACAAATCGCAGGCACGTCACACATGCATGCAAAACACTTTTGTTTTGTTCTTTTCTTTGTGCTCACTCTTTCTCTCTTGCCGAAGCTCAAAATGGCTTACGACTCACATAGTTTTAAAACACTTTTTAAAACTTTCATCACAACACAGGACCTCACTGTCCATAAATCATTTATCAAAACATAGGACCTTACTGTCCATAAAACATTTATCAAAACACAGGACCTCACTGTCCATAAAACATTTATCAAAACATCGGACCTCACAGTCCAAGTGCTCAATCACGACACCTCTCGACCGGTGCACCAATCGTAGGTTCGTGGCACTAGAAACATCTTCAATGTTTCAACACAAGATACCTCATGTATACAATTCATCACAAGATACCTCATGTATTATATTCATCATAGTATACCTCATGTATACAATCTCAAAGTCCAAATGACTGAGTTCATCACAACACAGAACCTTAGTACCCCGACGTCTAGGTTACTAAGTTCCACACCACTATTAACACGAAATCAGTTTTGTTTTCATAAATTCTTTTTCCAAAATTGGAAATTCATCAATAAAATCCTTAAATAATAAAACTTGGTTTTCACAAATCTGAGTCACGTGAGGTTTTCACTTCCTTAAAATATGTACTGCCGTTTCAAAATACTTTCCTTCTATACTTTTCCAAATCAATCATCAATTATCACTTTTAAAACTTCTCAACCAATACTTAACTTCTTCCAGTGAAAACACTTTCTAAAATCATCTTAACTCTTTTTAACAATTAATTTCATAAAATAACTTTGTATCGTATTATAACTTTATTACATAAAAATTAGCAGTACTTAAACATTTTCACAATTTCGCTCTCATTGTGACTCGAGTCACTATTACACTCATAAATTATCATCATCAAAACTCCTTACTTTTCCAAAATAATACTTTTCACTACTATTATATTCCAACGTTTCCCATAAAACATTGAATATAATTTACACAGCTTATTAAAGCTTTTATCTAATTAGTCGGTTGTGCACTGACCACAGTCAGGCTTCTCAAACAACACTCACAAGCAACATTCAACAACAAACCACTAGACAGATAATGTACCATGGCAATATCATATTCAAATAAATAATTTTAAACAGATCAAACAATGATACTCAGATATACAACTCAACATAAACCACATCATCAGATAACCACAACCACATTAATTCCACAGAATACACAACAAGTAAATGGTCACAAACAAATGGTTATTGAGAAAAATCCATCAGGCAAGCTCCCCTTACCTCTTGAAGACTCGAACTAAATAATCTCCCGAACTCGATTCGATTCCTCTTCATCAGTGTAAATCAGCTAACTCCGTAGTTTCCTTCAAACGAATTGCAACCAAAATAAATAAATCAAACAACAACACACTTAAATCAATGGGGGTTAGGGTTCGGCTTTACCCCATTTTCTAGATTAGGAAACTTAAAATTTGATTAACTTAGGGATTAATGATACATAAGTTACTTAAGCATGATTAATCACTTTAACCATGATTATGAACCAAGAACATGAACTAAAATTCATCTAGTTCCAAGAACTAGGGTTTCGGCCAAGAACTGAGTTTGGAGTTAGAAATCTCTAAAATTTCTAAACTCTTGGATTTAATCAACATACACAACCTAGAGTTAGATTCAAGTGTTTCAAACAACTTTTGAATCATAAAACTAACAAGTGCTCATACCTAGGGTTTCGGTTTTTGAAGAATCAAATAGGCTAAAGTTAGATTTTTGATCTTCTATATACTTGAATACAAGAACTATCAAGATATAATCATGAATCAAGACATGAAATGGAAACAAAACCTAAGAACTCAAAGTTAACCTAGGTTCGGCCCAGTCCAGAAATTAGAGAAAGAAATTTCTAATGATCTTGAGCTTCTAGATAATGAAAGTAGAGATGATTATAAGATCATAGCAATTGGTTTCATGTCAAAAGGATTTTTCTAGAATTAGTTATGAATTTTTCAATCTAGCTTCAAGAACTTTGAACAAATGAAGAACATGTTGATCAAAGGCATAAACTCAAAAATCTTATGAAGAGAAAAGCTTAGAATAGCAAGATTAAGAGAGACTACCTCTTGATGATCAAAGACAATGATGATTTGGATGATGTTCTTCAAGAATGTCTCATGGTGTTCTTGAGAACTTAAGGAAGAAGATGAACCAAGTTAGGGTTTCAGAACAGTTTCGGTATTTTGGGTATATCTCTCAACATACTTATCCGTTTTGGATGATATTTATGTCGTTGGAAAGAAGAGAGAAAGATGAACAACTTTCATGTTGAAAGTTTTTCGAGATTCGAAATGGAAACTGATCAGAATGGCTCTGAAAAATCGGACGAGTTATGAACTCTTTAGAGCAAGAATCAAGACTTTGGAAAAAAATGACTTAAGGAAGGAAATATCCTATTTAAATGAAGAAGCAACCAGCTTATTGAAGAAGACACAAATGCTTAATGATGAAGGAATCAAAACTTGGAGAAGAAGGAAGCAAAACTTGTTTAAGAAGCATTCAAAACTTCTTAAGGAAGTAGTCAAAACTTAATGAAGAAGATGTTGAATGCTTAATGGAGAAGATTTCAAATACTTGAAGAAGAAGACAAGGTTGGAGCCATGTGGAGTTGGCAAGGATTTTGGGTCAATTTGTCAAATGTCATTTTGTAGGAATTGTCATACAAAGACAAGGGTATTTTGGTCATTTCACAACAAAATTAAATGTTGCCATAAATGTGCTATTAAATGCCATTTATGATAGGTTAGACTTGTCAAGAATGCTAATCAAGTTGGTCAATCCAATGTCTCTGCTACTTTGCCGACTTCCCGATCCATCTGACACAGACTCTGCCTAAAGACATCTTGTCGTATAAGCCCACAACAAACATAATATGTTAATTTTTTTTCCAAAATTTTCAAAACTCCTAGTATCATAGTAAATATGATAAAAATATTTTTCATCTCGTTATCGATTCAAAATTTAAATCTTCTGAGCAGTAAACTTTTACTGTCAGTGAAAACACAGAAAACAACAGACCGGCTTCCGTCTGAGTTTTCAACTAAAAACTTCCTTGTAACCTTATAAAAATAAGTATAACAAGGAAATGACCTTGGTTTATCCAAAATCATTTTCTAAGTCTCGGATAAAAATATATATTTATATATTTCTTACCGATATTACGAAACAGCGAAAATCGGGGTGTTACAACAAGTATGATTGAAGTGCATTCTATGGGAAGATTATGCTGATCAAATGGTTAAGTTTAGGGATAAAAATGTTGTTGGACCTATTGTTATTATAATTAAATTTTATTAACAGCAACAATAATTCCTAAACGTTTTGAAATCTACTAATGAAGCATTACATATTTTTATATAAATATATCAATCATGATAACTGGTATATAAATTTACCAATTACTTTTTACAGTTTCCAAAACATTTCACATTTATAAAATAAATTATATATATATATATTGGGTGGAATTTGTTTTTCCATGATATAAATTATAAATTATAAAAAATTTATTCTCCCACTTGCATTGAATAGCTATTTACAATTTCAAAACGTGCTACCCATTCTAATGTAAACCAAATAAAACATTTTACATTTGTCTTTCTGAAGTAATATTATTTGTATGATTTTTCGGGTAACATATTTATGCTACTTTGATAAAAAAAACTCCTTCTACAAATATTTTTTAATATCTATTTATTAAAAATTATTTATATATAGATATATTTTCAAGGCAATAAATCATTTCCAGGTGACAATTTATTGTTATAAACAATTTAAAACCATATTTTAGTAATTAAGTGAATGAGAAAACAATATTACAATGGATAAGAAGGCAACAAGAATGAGAAAAAACTGTAACATATCTCACAAATATCCAAACAAGCAAGAATCAAATCACTCAAACAATATGTTTCTACCTATAACAATTTTCCAAATAATTTTCACATCCTTCATTTCAATTATTGACAAAATAGATATATTTTAAAATAACTTTAAGTTACTTTTAACTGAAACAAATAAATAAGAAAATATAAGGCCCATTTCACTATTATTCATTTTTCATTATGTTATTTCTTTATTTTTATTAGCAACACGATGAAGTGTAAATAATACTATTATATCATGTTTAACATAGAATTAATTTGTAACTTTCAACATCTTCTTAAATGATTGAAAATATGATAATAGTTAGAAAATAAATAACACATAGTTGTTATACTTTATTTTTTCTGAGTACATGCATGGGACTCCTTATCATGAGCTTATTAAATCTAACAAAGTGTGAATCCTCTTATTTTTCTCAAGTCTTTTAAAATTAATTCATTTTTTTTTATTTGCATGATACAAAGTTTAAAACAAGCATTGCAAGGTTGAAGATTTATTTTTGTGAATTTATCACATTAATATTAAGTGTTTGTTTCAAAATGACAAAGAAAATACAATTTAAATTGCCAAAAAATAAATATTTATATCAACTATTTGTTTTAAAAAAATTATATGTTTTCGTGCTAGGGCACTGAATAGTTATTTTATAGATAAAGTATGGGAAACATTCAACACATCTCTATCTTTGTCAAATTGTACAACGGCTTGTGTATATTATACCGTATTATTATTTAGATAATTATTTAATTTAATTAATAAGTACTATTGTAGCAATACAGATGAAGACAAGTTTTTGGATTTAGACGATTTTATTAGTTTTCCGAGGTTTGAGAGAAATATTAAATAATAATTGCTGTAGAATGAGAATGAAAGTTAGAAGTGAAGTTACTGGATAAAAGGTTTTATAATACTGGAAGCGTCTCCCAGTACTTTTTTACTTATATAATGTTTAGGCTTTTAATTTTTCTTTGGTTTTTTTTTCATAGGAGGCATATAAGCCTTATACAAATGGGAAAAATGGGAGGTACAGCGGAATCGAACCCGCAACCTCACTTGACACCAAATGTTCTTGAGCTCTACCACATAAGCTATATTTTCTTTGGTTTTTTTATTGTACGTCATAAGGATCAGAATTAATTGTAAAAGAATCATAAATTCATTGGAATCTATTCATTTGCAGTGTTATGCTTCAGTTCTTTTACAGTTACCTTCGATTCTTAAGGCTAAAGCTATTCTTAAAGTAGAAAAATTGGGAACTAATGTTTCCTAAGATACGAGAATTCATTGCTTATCATAAAAAAAAAAAGTTTCCTAAGAAAGGAAACTATATACGAATGGAGTGGGTGGAATTTTAGCCAATAGTTTTATGTTGTTTTAATTAATATTTTAAACAATATTATTAGATGAAAAATAAGGAACTAATGTTTCCTAAGAAACCAAACTATATATGCGTATGGAGTGTATGGAATTTTAGCCAATAGTTTTATTTTATTTTAATATTTTAAACAATATTAATATTAGATGAATATTTAACACAATTTTTGAATATCGGTTTTCCTCACAATTTGGTACAGAGAGGCATCATACTATTTAGTAGAAAAATATCCATAACTAGATGTTACAATTGAATTGTAAGTATATACAATCTATATTGAAATATGAATTATTTGAATATAAGGATTGGAAAAAGAATAATTATTTATAAAAATTCGGATCCGTGAAAGTGTGAGGCATTGTCTGACCAATGGAATAAAGGAAATTCAAAAAAAATCCCAGAAATTGTAAATTGTCAGTCATTTTAGTCCAAACTGACCAAACATTATCCTGTTTTCAAATTAGTCCCTAAAGTTTTTTTTTAAAAGGAATTAGTCCCTAAAGTTGAATACTTTAAATCAAATTAGTCCTTAAAGATTAATTATGAATATCAACTTAGTCCTCAAAAATGTTAATTTGTAAGAACCAATTTGAAAAATTATGAATATCAATGTGACAGCCGGGGCTGACGAGGGCGGGGAGTGGTCGCCGGTGCAAGAAGACAAGGACAAGGAGCGGCTCTTGGCAGGCTTCTAGGTGGAGGGACATATGAATGAATCGATAACACACCAGAATGAGAGGGATCTTGAGGCTGTAGTTATGGGACTGTTGATGATGGCTTAAATGAATTGATTGATACTATCTATACCAACAAGATGCATCTTCTTTTCGGGAGCCCATCACTTAAGAACTCCACAGTTAAGCGTGCTTAGCTTGGAGCAATTCTGGGATGGGTGACCTCTAGTCGTCAATCAATAGAGCAGTCAAAGATGTTACAATCAACCATTTTGGAGAAGGCTTTACCTAATTACTATTGCTGACTCGAGGGAAAGTACTATATCCTTAACAATTATTTATTAAACTTCCACAACTAAAACTACTGCACATGTTTAATTTTAGTAGCTGTGTGCCTTTTTTGTTGTATATATTACTTATTACTTGATACTCGATCTTATCATAGAGTTCAATTTGAGTACATTGTAACACTATTATTGTAATAATATTTACACAATAAACTAAACACAAATCATCACCTGTGAAACTTTCAAGGTATTTTATTATCAGAGTTTAATATTTTTAATTATGTGACATTCTAAGATTGGTTAACATTGTGAAAAATTATGTACTCTCAATGCATACCAATTAAATTCTTATTTAAGTTAATTTAAATGTTTGTATTAAAAAATATTTAATTTTGATATACTATTGTAATTGTGACACCCTAACTCGGGTCGTCACATCGTTACCCGTTTGCAGAAAAAAAAAACTTAATTTGCTGGTTGCTTTCGAAAAATAATGTTTTCTCAACGTTCATCTTTTCAAAATATGGTGATAAATTTTTTCCTTTTCTTTTAACCTCATAACCTCACAACCACAACAACATCATCAAATCACACTTAAATACATAATGTATATAAGTTATACAACTATACTGCCTCATATATTTTCACACCTAGATCACTATCAGTTTAGTTTATCCCCAAAATATCATATAACACAATAGGACCTAAGATGGTCGTCACTAACAGACACTACACCCGACAGGAGCAGCACAACATGTCTCGAACTAGACGGCCTTCTCCTTCTTGTAGAGATCATACCCCCTTGTGCGACTCTGATATGGTTGTAAGGGTGAGATGCCAATATATGGATTTAACAAAATAACTAAATGCGCGACACAAAAGAAGGAACATGTACAATTTCATGTTATAACAACATAAGCATCAATACTATAGCATACAGTTTATCAATGGGTTTCACACCCCAAACATCAACGTTGGAAAACTATGCATGAACACTTCAATACATCATCTAACATTTTCCTAATCTCCGGAGATCCCACAACACCGCGTAAATGAGTTGATCAAGCTCAATAGCCAAATATATTAGGCACTTCGTGGCATGGAATACTTTATTCATCAAAGCACCATACATAACTTCGTAGCCAAAATACCCTATCATCAAGGTATCGACATAACTTCGTAGCCAAAATACCCTATCATCAAGGTATCCAACATAATCTTCGTAGCCAAAATACCCTATCATTAAGGTATCCGACATAACTTCGTAGCCAAAATACCCTATCATTAAGGTATCCGACATAGGACATCGTGGGCACGTCTGCCAATGCATGCATATAAAATATTTTGTTCTCGTCGTTTTCTTCGTGTGTAATCTTTCCTTTGTCAAAGCTCAAAAGCTTACGACCAACGTAGTTTTCAATATCTTAAAGTCTTTTATTAACAAAACAGGACACGCAGTTCGAGTGCTTAGTCACGAAACCCTAAACCTTGCAATCAGTCTTAGGTACGTGGTAATAGAAAACATCATAAATCCTTTACCGTCGTTTATTACGTCGTGAAGTAGACACACCGTCTACCTACTAGACACCAAGTCTATAACGTCATAAGAACACTAGTACCCCGACGTCTCGGTTACTAAGTTCCATATCGTCGTTTTACATCGTTTTTGTCTGTGAAACACAAATCCAAAATAGGATAACGTCATAAGAACACTAGCACCCCAACATCTCGGTTACTAAGTTCTATATCGTCGTTTACATCGTTAAGTAAAGCTTATTTATAGAAAATCATTTCTACTTGAAATTCGTTTGTAAAACGTCAACTCATCAAAAACTCTTTTACTGAAACTTCAGCTTTAAAAATTAAATCAATTCAGATTAAATCTCTTCTCAAAACAAGTACTTCTATTTTTAAACTTTCACCGTAAATAATTTCAAAACTTGCCATCGTTTATCATTTTCCAAGAAAATATTTTTAAAGTCAAACTTTGACTTTTATATTTTTATTTATATTATTATTATTTAATAAGGTATTTTCGAATATTAATTTCACAAAATAACTTTTTATAATATTTCAGAATTTCTTGCGTAAAAATTAGCAGTAATAAAAAAATTTCACGGTTACGCTCTCACCGTGGCTCATAAATTACTTTTACACTAATAAATTATTAAAATAATAATATTTCTCAAAAACTCATTATTTTTCCAAAATAATATTTTTCACCATTATTATATTCCAATATTTCCCATAAAACATTGAATATAATTTTTCACAGCTTATTAAAGCTTTTATCTGATTAATCGGTTGTGCACTGACTACTGTCAGGCCTTTCAAACAACATTCAACAACATCATCAAACTTATATCACCAGGAAGATCATGCATCATAGCAATATAATATACTACTGCAGATAATTAAAAAATTTAAAAGCAGATAAATCACCAATACACAGATAAACAACACCACGTAAACAACATAAACAAATAACCACAACCACATAGAAATCATATAAACCACAATTAAAACAATTAGTTATTGACAAAAATCCCTCAGGTAAGCTCCCCTTACCTCTTGGAGACTTGAACTAACGGTTTCAAATAATCTCCCGATTTGATCCGGCTTCCTCCGTCGGCTTTTGGTCAAACCAACCCGATCGATTCCTTCATAACGAATTGCAACCAAAATAAATCAAATAAAAAAAAATACTTGACTCATGGAGGTTAAGGTTCGGCCTCAACAACTTTTCTAGGTTAGGAAAGTTAAAATTTTGTTAACTTAGGGATTTATGATCCATAAGTAACTTAAACATGATTAAGCACTTAAACCAAGATTATGAACCAAGAACATGAACTCAAACTCATCTAGTTCCAAGAACTAGGGTTTCGGCCAAGGGCTGAGTTTGGGGTTAGAAATCTCTAAAATTTCTATACTCTTGGATTTAATCAACATACAAAACCTAGAGTTGGATTAAAGTGTTACTAGACAACATTTGAATCAAAAATCCATCAAATATTCATAGCTAGGGTTTCGGCCTTAATGAAACAAATAGGTTAGGATTTGATTGTTGATCTTATATATAATTAATTACAAGAACTATCAAGATACTAGAAGATTGAATCATGAATCAAGACATGAAAATGAAACAAAACCTATGAACACAACATTGACCTAGGTTCGGCCCAGTCCAGAAATTAGGGAAAGAAATTTCTCATGATCTTATGCTTATATATTATGAAAATAGAGAAGATTATAAGATCATAGCAATTGGTTTCATGTCAAAAGGATTTTTCTAGAATTAGTTATGAATTTTTGAATCTAGCTACATAAACTTTGAGTAAAATGAAGAACATATTGATCTAAGCCATGAATCTACAAAAGTTGTGAAAATAAATGATTTAAATGACAAGAGAAGAAGTTGTTACCTCTTGATGATTCAAGGAAAACAAGATTTGGATGATGTTCTTCACAAATTTCTTATGGAGTTCTTGAGAAACTTAAGGAAAAAGATGAACATGGTGAGGGTTTAGAACAGTTTTAGTAATTTGGGTAGATCTCTCAACATACTTGTCCTTTTTGGATGATATTTATGTCGTTGAAAAGAAGAGAGAAATATAAACAACTTTAATGCTGAAAGTTTTTCGAAATTCAGAATAGAAAATGGTCAGAATTGCTAGGCAAAGCCTGACAAATTATGAACACTTTGGAGTTCTTAAGGCAAAGCTTAGGTTTTCAAGAAGAAAAACATGGAAATGGAAGAAAAATGCCGTAAATGAAGAAGACAATGCTGGAGCCGTGAGTTTTGTGTAACATTTGGTCAAATTTTCCAATGGCATGGCTTGTAATTGTCATAAAAAGACAAGGGTAAAATGGTCATTTCATAGCAAAAATTCCCTTTGCCATAAATGCGTCATTATGGCCATTATGACTCGGATAAACTCGTCATAAATTCTTGTCAAGTCGGTCAAATCCATTATCTCAGCTCCGTTGCCGACTCCGGGTTTCATCTGGCGCAAGCTTTTCCTAGAGATATCTCGACGTATATGCCCGCAACAAATATAATATTTTAATTTTTTTTTACCAAAATTTTTAAAACTTCCAGTATCGTAGTAAATACGATAAAAACATTTTTCATCTTGTTCACGAATTAAAATTAGGTCTTCTGAGCAATAAACTTTTACTGTCAGTGAAAACGCAGATCGGGTTCCGTCTGAATTTTCAACCCAAAATTTCATCGTAACACTAAGATATAAAACATGACGGGAAAATAACAGTATTTCGCCCAAAATAATTTTCTAGGTCTCGGATAAAAATATATTTTTATATATTAATTACCGACACTAGAAAGCAGTGAAAATCGGGGTGTTACGGTAATACCCCAAAGTACATTGAGATACTACTAGATATAAAACATAAGATACACTGAAATTAGCTTTTCGCTGAACATCTCATACATTTTTTTTTTAAAAAGGTCATACTTAGAGACTAAATAATGACAATATGACACTTGACTCCGATCCGGCAACGTCTTCAATAACAAACAGCTTACATTGGAACAACTGCCAAGTATTTTCGGGGATACTTCACAGTTCTCAAACATAGGAGGGACTAACTTGAAACAAAAGGGTGAGGGGGTGAAATGTGAAATCTCAGTGAATTCCATGCAAACAGAGGACTCAGCCCCACACATATACATATATTAGTAAACTTATACATATCATCAAGTATGAACATCATTGCTGCCCCCCACGCACCATGGTACTTAAGAGGGACTAGCTTTGGATTCAATCCTGACATCATCATGTCATTAAAATATTTGTGAACCACTCATTCAGACATCCCATTTTAATTTTGTCAGTGTAAAAAACATCGATGTTCCCCGCGCACCGAGGTACTTAAGAGCAACAAGCTCTATACTGTAAGGCAGGACATACGTCTATGACCACAAGCGGCGTCCCACTTGCTTTGCAATTACCTGCTTGCCTTTCCTAACCGGAAGGACTTCTATACTTGCCTTTCAATATGAAAGGACTTCTGTACTTGACATCTGAAATGTCATCGATAACCATTCTAATTCGAATCATGAATAGAATTAGCATGGTTATTACCTTTGGATGCCAAAAGGTGTTTCACATTCATTTCTTCATAATATTAAATAACTTAACTCACATATCAATTTCTAGCTTAAAAACTAATGACCTAAAGCAAAACTTATAAACCATTCACATGAACAATGTATGATCTCTCAATCAAGTATTCAACAAAGGATAATGCATCAACAACATCAGAAGAATTTCAGCAGTTTTCAGTTAACTTCTATGATTTTATTAAAATACCAAACGAAATAGGATTTGGACAAAAGACCACTTCCTGGAAAGCTAAATAAGTCTAATTTATAAATAAGATTTTAGTTTTGGAATACAGTTTACTAGAACTTACAGTTTTAATAAGCAAGTTTCTGCACCCAGAAAAACAGGGTAGTTACAATACTCCAAATCATAACAGGTTTTTCTTCATCAATACTCAGTGTAAAACAGTAAAATAAGTGCCTAAAATGTAGAATTTCGAGTCTATTTTCTAAAAAAAACAAGAATCATACCGAACAAAGCCCTATAGAAATAATTATAAGCAAAATACTGCACATTTGTTTATACAGGTTTCTGACCAGTAACTTCATTTGGACCTTTTCACAAACAGATTACATGCATGCAATTGAAATAATTTATATCATCAACATGTACTCATTTTACTTCATATAATCAACATGAAAATACCAAATCAAACAATAAAAGCAACCAAATCAAAATTCCTAAGCTTGGATTTATGGTTACCAAGCACTAACTAAGGAAACTCACATAAGCAAAGAATAGAGATAGTGTGGTGGAGGTTTATTTCCTTAGAATTCCCTCACTGATATGACTTTGCTCCTCCTTGCTCTCAAGTGTGGCTGCTTCAAACTCACTTCACAAGGAGAATTGATGTTTGTTTCATGTTGATTTTGGAAGAAAACAGAAGAAGAAGAGAGGAGGCCGAAATTATGAAGGAAGAGGGGAAAGGAATGTGTTGTTTCTGCAAGTATAGATGATGATGGTTGTGTTGTCCTGCCCTAAACTCCCTCTCTTGGCCGAATTTGTGAGCTTCAAAGGTAGAGAATGGAGGCTTGGTTTAGGTTTAGGGTTTGAAGAGGTAAAACATGGAGGTTCTGGTGAAGGAGAAGAAGGGAGTGTTTTCAGAAAATGGGAAGTGAGAGTGAGGGAGAGTCTTCGTGATTTTTTTTTTATAAGAGAGGGGAGGGGTATGCATAGTAAAATAGGGGTGTGACTAGCAAATTAATAAAATCAGCTTTTCGAAATACATAAAACATTTGTGATATCTTAGAGTTGGGTACTTTTATAAAATAAATTCTACCCTTTATTAATCTCAAAATAATTATATTTTCTTACTAAAATGTCTCTTAGTCAAATAATATGATTTGAAACTAAATTATAAAATATCATTTTATAATTATCAAACATAAATAATTATCACTGTACAAAATAAATTGAACAATTTAATAATAATTATCCCGCTTCTAAAATTGGTATATGACATAAAGAAAGTTTATTACTTCACTAATCAATCAATCATAGATTGTACATTTATGTAATATATATAAGGATTCAAAACACCCGTGATAAAGTTATAGAAGTTAAGATACTCTTGAGAAAGGATGTTACATTTCTAACCCCCTACAAGAAATTTTGTCCTCAAAATTTAGTAAAACCTACCTGAGAGAAATGCATTAGCAATGATTTATCAAACAATAACAGTCGTTGCCTTAGCAACCTTCCCACCTCCTGACATTTAAAAGCATGCAAGTGATAATTGAAAACACAAAACTACTTCAGTTTGCATTTAGGTTCCTAGGATGGTTTCTACAAGATCCTTTGTTTAGTAGCTACTAAACTTCTGGGTTTCAGACTGTGGTCAACCACTTGAACCAGCATAGTTTTGAAAGTTAAGCTGAGTCTTAAACTCATTTAGCTTCTGCTGCGGACTCTGATTTCTAAAGTCCTGAAGTCCTCGCTCTTTGAATACGAAACTAGAACTATAAAATGTAACTACCGATATGGGCTTCAACTCTACCAACCCAAACCTATGTGCCCTTGTCTCAAACTTGATATCACATATACTATGATTCAATTTGCATTAAACATCAAATTTTATTTATTTATTTATTTATTATTATTTTTTTACTTTCAGCTAAACCAAAGACAGTCAATAACATGCTGGACTATGGTTGCTAGTCTCATCAATGCTAACATAGTATGTCAAGTTTTAAACAAAAGGAATTGTACAATGCTTCTCGGTTACCAGAAAAGATACTACTAGTGAACATGCAATCAATAACATAACCACTATGCAGTTAAAACATGCAAGGATCCATTTACAAATCTTGAAGCCTAGAACAATTTCACTTTTCAAAACAGGTAACAAAACAGTTCAAAGGAATGTTATAATAAATAGTGAGTCAATCGACACCACATTACAACATACAACACAACTGCTAATCTGATTTAATTAGATGTCCCAAACATCTTATGAGGTTCACAATCTCAAAATAAAAGTCTTATGAACTCATCAACTAGTTCAAGAACAAACAAGCATCATGCGGTCCTCTTAAATAATATTAAAAAGAATTAATCAGGTACAAGTCATGTATTTGCATGCATTCATTCTTTTCCATTAATAATATAAATCAAGTAATTAACAAGCTCGTTACCATTTACAAAATATGGCATGTAATATCCTCCTCAACAAGGTTTATTTGAAATTTGATTCTACGTTACCTATATACTAAACCATATCCCTAAACTTATTAAAGAACATGATAAATTTGGGCCATTGATGATTCTCTGACTTGAAACCAAGAACATACAACAATGCATATTAAATGATTTACATGTACAACCAAAAAAATTAAACCTTCCCAATCTTGCATCAATTATCACACCCCAAGACATCACTAAGGAAGATTAAAAGATTCTCATGCATGGAAGTCAGTTTGACTTAATGTAAAAAAAATAGGAAAGCATTGAGAAAACACAAACATGGATAGATATTTGATCTTAGTGGTAGCTCATATATATAATATGAAAAATCCTAGGGTACAAGGCCATAATATGTATATCACATACACCATAGGTTAGATTATGTAAAGAAAAACAAAAGCTAAATTATAGACTTTGTTCATGCGGCTTCAAACAGGTCGAGAAGAATTCGATCAGAGTCCAAAAACAAACAACAATCACTCTTATTAGATTCAACGAGAGAAACAGAAAATAATGTGCATGTCTATCCATTTTTTTTTTTACTACCATCTTAAACAAAACACAATTCAAAAGTCTAAGACATACAAGGCTAATCCATTCGGTTAAATTTCTCATATAGAAACAATTACTTGGCTTTATATATACTGAAAGATAGTGCATGCTTCTTTCACATTTACATATCATGTTCAGTTTACCTTCATGGTTACAATCAAAAGAATGCATCGAACAAGGCAACCAGTTCCCTTTCTATTCTCAAAACAACAGCATATAATAAGAGATAACTTAACTTGCATTTACCCTGCCAACTTCAGGTTACCAGGGTGCAACAAAAGAATTTGGGAATAGACACAATCACCTATTCTTTGCAAGCATCTGAGCTTGCAATGTTCCAATGTGTCCGACTAGAGGGAGAAACTTAAAGATCATAGTAGATACTCCCAAAACATATAGCAAGACATAACAACAACACATAAGCATGCAAAGGTTATATTATTGCTACCAGTATTTATTTCCATACTCAAGTAATCTGAATTATCATCTCTATCACATCTAGGCATCCCTTAATTGCTAGTACCATATCCTAGCCTTCAAGGAATTGAAGAACTTACAAAAATATATCTCACCCACAATTACTTATGTGGCCTTAATGGCTAATTTGGTTCTGACACAATTGTCTCACCAAAATGTAGACCATTTTAGATCTTTAATGCCCTGCTATATGTTGACGAATCTGGGCAAGTATACCCAGTCGTGCAAGTAATACGGTGGTGAGACCGGTTTATCGTATCCACGGGGATTGGATGTCAACTACCAATTCACAAACTCAGCAACTATCTAGACTAAACTATTAATCAAGAGAAAGTAAAACAAACAAAAGAAAAGAAATAAAATCTTTTTGTCTTTTTGGGGACTTTTAACAAACACTTGGAGTGCAGAAAGAATATGTTGGGATCAGATTTCACCAAACCTCTCTCATGCAATACCAGGACTAGATACCTCCCATTCATGCTTCAGATATTAAAATCAATCCACTAAATTACTCAAACCCCGATTCCTCGGATGGTAAGAGCCTAAATCCACTAATAGACCCTAATTCCTTAGGTGGCCTAGATTAATGAATTTGCATTAAGATTAGGGATTACGCGATTACTAGTAAACCTAACTCCATTCCTAGATGAAAGGGTTAATAGGTGATTAAATTCAGTTCTGGTTCTGATACGAACGTCCCCATTGCATACCAAAACACAAATCAAGTCATGGAAGTGCTAGCCCCAACAAGCATTAAGCACAGAAAATTAATCACTAATATGAAGACATGAACACAGAATAATCAGTCAAGATGAATACATAATAATACGTTTGATTACATCTAATCCCAACAAATAGGGATTAGCTACTCATATTTACAGAAAACCAAACCAGGGAAATAGGAGAAGAGGAGAGGAGAGGCTCCATGGGAGCTTTCCTTCTTCTTCACAGCAACCCCTCTCAGCAACTCCCTTCAAGGGTTGAAACCCTAGCCCAGCCACAGCCTCCAAGTGCCTCCAAATGCCTCCCCCAGGTCCCCTTTGTTCTGTATGCTGCGCTCTTATTTATAGATCTGCTGTGCGTCACGGCCGTGATAGCCATCACGGCCAGGCCGTGACGCTTTCTGGAGTGGGCGTACTTGCACAAAATAGATTCTCGCGAGGAGAGCTAAATTTCGCGACGCGAAACCTTGATTTTTAGCCTATCACGGCCGTGATGCATATCATGGGCAGGCCGTGACAGCTTCTGACTTTTGCCTTCAACTTGCTTGATCATGGCCGTGATGGTCATCACGGCCAGGCCGTGATGAGCTCTGTTTGGCTCATATTTTTCACTTTTCAAGCTTTATTTCATCCAGGCTCCATCAAGGCTAATTTTGAGCATTCTTACATTAATTCCTGCAAAACAACACCAAGAAACCGCTTCACCCGTTCCAAGGGAAAATCTAACTAAATCAACTAAATAATGCCTAATCTCTATGAAATATGCATGCAAAAGTGTACAGAAAATATCATGTAAAATCACACTATCAAATCACCCCAAGCTTATTCAATTGCTGGTCCTCAAGCAATCACTAAGGCCAGAAGAATAAACAGAATATGGATAGTGAACTAAGAACCCGAGTAAATGATCCAAGTAATAGGCAATTCAAACAATTCAGCAAGAGACAATCAATTCAAGTCCAATTAGAGGCTTGGGTTCCTTAGACTCATATTCTCACTAATTTGGGCACTCTTTCTCACTTGAAGCTCACCCCAAGCTTATTCATTTGCTTGGCTCTCTTTTCTCCCTCACTCAAGTGTTTAGGGGAATAAGACATTTCACTCCATTTTCCTCAAGGAATGAATCCTACCATAGGCTTGACTATCAACCAAATCTCTACTTTATTAATGAAAACAATTTAGAATCAAGAGGTCTTTCACTTGGTTGTAACGTGGCCATGGGATTAATCGTTAGGTGGGGATAACAAGAAAAGGACATTTCAAAAGGCTACATAAACATCAACATTTGCAAAACATGACCTTCTAAAATACCTTTTGGGTTTCAATTCACTTTCCACTTTTCTTTTCTTTCCTTTTCTTTTTATTTTTCATTTTTCTTATTTCATCATCCTTCTCTATTTTTTTTTTATTTTTTTTTCTTTTCTTTTTCTTTGGAGAAGGGGAGACTTTTTTCAACTCAAGAGAATAATTTTTTTTTTTGATTCTTTCATCCCAAACTTTTTCGACTACCTTTTTACCCTTTCGTAATACTTTAGAAGGTCCCTTATCAAGCATATTTATCAAAACATTTCAGGGTACCAAGAAAAGCATTTTTTTTCATGTAGGCTCAAAATTGGGCAACTAAGGGGTAGCATTTAATCATTCAAAGCTCAGAAGGCCAGAAAAATACCTATTGCCTCAATCATTTTCAAAAATGTTTTCAAAAATTTTTAAGCTTCAAAATGGTTTCAAGTCAAGTTCTAGAGAAAACAAACCAAGATGAATAACACTCTAACACAAAGAATGGGGTAAAATTTAGTGAACACCCCTTTGTGGCTCAAAATCTCACATTTTAGTTCAGAATCAATGAAAAACACAAATCCTCGGAACCATATGCTAATTATCAACTATCCAAGATCATCTCAAACATTTTCATTTGCAGCCTTATCACAAGAATAACAAATTGGGTTCAACAATTCACTATCACAAATTATTGGGCACTTAGTTCTCAAAATTGGGTGCAAAATCTAAGCAAGGGCAATATAATTGTGTGATCATGCAAAGTTATCATGCAAATTATATGAATGCAACATGCAAAATGCGAATGCAAAATACCCCTACCCCAAGCTTAAGAATTTACATTGTCCCCAATGTAAACAATCAAGTTGGAGAGAGAAAAAAAATAAAAATAAAATAACATAAAAAATTGGAACGGCTTACCGAGGCGGTAGAAGGTGTTGGTTCACATGCCTAGTCAGAATGAGCTGCATGAAAATGGGGTCCCGGCCTTGATGGGTGCTGACTTTTCTTCTTGTTCTCCTTGCTCTTCCCTCCTTCCTTCTTATCCTGAAATCACTTGGCAATTTTATTAGTAAAAGAAAACTCTTGATCTTCTCAAATTATTCAAGAGTTTAAAATAAAAAACACAACTAACTAAAGAGAAGGGTTAAGAAAAGTTGGGTTGCCTCCCAATAAGCGCTTCTTTAACGTCACTAGCTTGACGTTCTAGGATCCTCCTCCCGGATCAAATGGAACTTGGAGTGGAGATTGTAGCAGTAGAATGACTTTATCTTCAACTCCACCCAGCCAGTGTGTAAAAGCACCATTGACCACTTCAACTATAATACTGCACTTACTTCCTAGCTGGTCAAATGGCATTTTCACTAGGAAGTTTGCCAGACAAGTGGAAGGGACTAACTTACCAATGTCCACACATGCATGCAAGCCAACATATTTGTCCAATGCAGAAAATTCAGATTGCTCAGCAAGCATGGTGGACTCCACTACCACGTCGTCTTCATCTTGAACTATCTCCCAAACCAGATTTTCCTCAAATTGTGCTTCATGTGGGTATTGTACTAGTTGTTTGAAAATCTCTCCCACTTGCATTTTGAAGCTTTGCGTCAGAGCATCGATACAATCATAATTGGCTCTTGCCTTGGCCTCAAAGATGGATAGTTCTTGGGAATACTGTTCTAGAGCAGCTTTCAACGGTGTTTGCTCCTTCCATTCCCATTCTTCTACTTCCCAAGGACTTGTGGAAAGTACTCCCTCTTCTTGTGACTTGTCCACCAACACCACTTCATCTTCAATTTGATCCATTCCCACACCCAGATTTTTCTCAAATTCTGCTTCATGTGGCTCAATGGGAATCACAATACACGGTGGTGGAGGTGGCAAATATGAACAAAAGGTTTCCCAATCCTCCTCGGAGAAGTTGTATATAAGCCTTCCCGTCATGTAATCAACTTGTGCTGGAGTGACATGACCCATCAAATCCATGCAATCTCCCAAACACCAATTGTCCTTCAAAGCGTGACTTGAGGCTTCCTCATCAGGTGGATAATAGTGATTGTCCATGAACTGCATCCACCTTGCACAAACACAACTCAAAAGAAAAAGATCAAATATATACAGAAAAATAAAAAAAAATAAAAATGTCTAAATTAGTTGCCTCCTCTGTTACTAATGATATTGGCAAAACCAATCCCCGGCAACGGCGCCAAAAACTTGTTGACGAATCTGGGCAAGTATACCCAGTCGTGCAAGTAATACGGTGGTGAGACCGGTTTATCGTATCCACGGGGATTGGATGTCAACTACCAATTCGCAAACTCAGCAACTATCTAGACTAAACTATTAATCAAGAGAAAGTAAAACAAACAAAAGAAAAGAAATAAAATCTTTTTGTCTTTTTGGGGACTTTTAACAAACACTTGGAGTGCAGAAAGAATATGTTGGGATCAGATTTCACCAAACCTCTATCTCATGCAATACCAGGACTAGATACCTCCCATTCATGCTTCAGATATTAAAATCAATCCACTAAATTACTCAAACCCCGATTCCTCGGATGGCAAGAGCCTAAATCCACTAATAGACCCTAATTCCTTAGGAGGCCTAGATTAATGAATTTGTATTAAGATTAGGGATTACGCGATTACTAGGAAACCTAACTCCATTCCTAGATGAAAGGGTTACTAGGTGATTAAATTCAGTTCTGGTTCTAATACGAACGTCCCCATTGCATACCAAAACACAAATCAAGTCATGGGGGTGCTAGCCACAACAAGCATTAAGCACAGAAAATTAATCACTAATATGAAGACATGAACACAGAATAATCAGTCAAGATGAATACATAATAATACGTTTGATTACATCTAATCCCAACAAATAGGGTTTAGTTACTCATATTTACAGAAAACCAAACCAGGGAAATAGGAGAAGAGGAGAGGAGAGGCTCCATGGGAGCTTTCCTTCTTCTTCACAGCAACCCCTCTCAGCAACTCCCTTCTAGGGTTGAAACCCTAGCCCAGTCACAGCCTCCAAGTGCCTCCAAATGCCTCCCCCAGGTCCCCTTTGTTCTGTCTGCTGCGCTCTTATTTATAGATCTGCTGCGCGTCACGGCCGTGATAGCCGTCACGGCCGTGATAGCCATCACGGCCAGGCCGTGACGCTTTCTGGAGTGGGCGTACTTGCACAAAATAGATTCTCGCGAGGCGAGCTAAATTTCGCGACGCGAAACCTTGATTTTTAGCCTATCACGGCCGTGATGCATATCATGGGCAGGCCTTGACAGCTTCTGACTTTTGCCTTCAACTTGCTTGATCATGACCGTGATGGTCATCACGGCCAGGCCGTGATGGGCTCTGTTTGGCTCATATTTTTCACTTTTCAAGCTTTATTTCATCCAGGCTCCATCAAGGCTAATTTTGAGCATTCTTACATTAATTCCTGCAAAACAACACCAAGAAACCGCTTCACCCGTTCCAAGGGAAAATCTAACTAAATCAACTAAATAATGCCTAATCTCTATGAAATATGCATGCAAAAGTGTACAGAAAATATCATGTAAAATCACACTATCACTATACTTCACTTTATCATGATTAAGAGAAATAATCCAAACACAGTTAGGACACCAAGAGTGAAATTACATCAAAAACCTAAGCCATCAATTCAATAAAACTTAATTTATCACAATTTGGAGAATAATGACTAAAGTTACCATTCCCACCATTTATTCCACTGTCTAAACGTCAAATCTCAAACAGTTACGAGTTCATATAAGACTAATCAAAACTAAGCATGTGGACAATACATTATAAACCAGTCTCAAGTGTCCAAAATCAAGAAAGATCATGCAAAAATTCAAGTGTTATCAAATTTGAAAACTGGCAGCAGAATTTTTAGTAAATTGAAATGGAGATTCTTACACCAATACCAACTCAAATTCAAAAATTCCAAAGCCTAGGTTGTTACAAATCCTGTCTACTTTCTATTCGCATAGGAATCAACTCAAACCAATATTTGTACAATTTAATATAATTTAAATACTAAGACAGTTCCAGTTCATAATTCTTAGTACAAGTAACAACTTAAATATCATTTTTATCATTCAATACTTAATGAAATTGAATCGTTCCAAAGCCTATTTCGAAGGAAATCGAGTCTATTTTCTGATGGTATAAAGATCACTTAGAAACAAACCCTATGGAGGAAGTTATGGATGAAACACTAACAAGGGTGCATTACGGGTTTGAAGGATGTACAATTAAAACATTTTCAAAAGATGACTTGTACAAAAGACTTGTCCTTGTGAGATAATACTCTTCGTCATTCTTCACGCGAATACCTGAGGTGGCCTACCTCATTAATTCACATGAAGAAAGTGGAACAATATCAGCCCACAGAACCTGACATACAAACCCCTAAGTCGGATCTTTCTAGACTCATACTCACAGTCCGATGTCCGATGGGATCGAACTGCTCTGATACCATAATGTAATACCCCAAAGTACATTGAGATACTACTAGATATAAAACACATAAGATACACTGAAATTAGCTTTTCGCTAAACATCTCATACATTTTTAAAAAAAAAGTCATACTTAGAGACTAAATAATGACAATATGACACTTGACTCCGATCCGGCAACGTCTTCAATAACAAACAACTTACATTGGAACAACTGCCAAGTATTTCCGGGGATACTTCACAGTTCTCCAACATAAGAGGGACTAACCTGAAACA
The DNA here is from genome assembly GCA_030762895.1 of Sophora flavescens. NCBI lineage: Eukaryota > Viridiplantae > Streptophyta > Magnoliopsida > Fabales > Fabaceae > Sophora > Sophora flavescens. The sequence continues at coordinate 130,910,466 of CM061063.1, read as the reverse complement.
AAAGGGTGAGGGGGTGAGATATGAAATCTAAGTGAATTCCCTGCAAACAGAGGACTCAGTCCCACACATATACATATATTAGTAAACTTATACATATCATCAAGTATGAACATCATTGCTGCCCCCCACGCACCATGGTAGTTAAGAGGGACTAGCTTTGGGTTCAATCCTGACATCATCATGTCATTAAAATATTTGTGAACCACTCATTCGAACATCCCATTTTAATTTTGTCAGTGTAAAAAACATCGCTGTTCCCCGCGCACCGAGGTACTTAAGAGGAACTAGCTCTATACTGTAAGGCAGGACATACGTCTATGACCACAAACGGCGTCTGACTTGCTTTGCACTTACCTGCTTGCCTTTCCTAACCGGAAGGACTTCTATACTTGCCTTTCAATATGAAAGGACTTCTGTACTTGACATCTGAAATGTCATTGATAACCATTCTAATTCGAATCATGAATAGAATTAGCATGGTTACTACCTTTGGATGACAAAAGGTGTTTCACATGCATTTCTTCATAATATTAAATAACTTAACTCACATATCAATTTATAGATTAAAAACTAATGACCTAAAGCAAAACTTATAAACCATTCACATGAACAATATATGATCTCTCAATCAAGTATTCAACAAAGGATAATGCATCAACAACATAAGCAGAATTTCAGCAGTTTTCAGTTAACTTCTATGATTTTTATTAAAATACCAAACGAAGTCGGATTTGGACAAAAGACCACTCCCTGGAAAGATAAATAAGTCTAATTTATAAATAAGATTTTAGTTTTGGAATACAGTTTACTAGAACTTACAGTTTTAATAAGCACGTTTCTGCATCAAGAAAAACAAGGCAGTTACAATACTCCAAATTATAACAGGTTTTTCTTCATCAATACTCAATGTAAAACAGTAAAATAAGTGCCTAAAATGTAGAATTTCGAGTATATTTTCTAAAAAAACAAGAATCATACCGAACAAAGCCCTATAGAAATAATTATAAGCAAAATACTGCACATATGTTTATACGGGTTTCTTACCAGTACTTCATTTGGAACTTTTCATAAATAGATTACATGCATGCAATTGAAATAATTTATATCATCAACATGTACTCAATTTACTTCATATAATCAACATGCAGATACCAAATCAAACAATAAAAGCAATCAAATCAAAATTCCTAAGCTTGGATTTATGGTTACCAAGCACTGACTAAGGAAACTCACATAAGCAAAGAATGGAGATAGTGTGGTGGAGGTTTATTTCCTTAGAATTCCCTCACTGATCTAACTTTGCTCCTCCTTGCTCTCAAGTGTGGCTGCTTCAAACTCACTTCACAAGGAGAATTGATGTTTGTTTCATGTTGATTTTAGAAGAAAACAGAAGAAGAAGAAGAGAGGAGGTGGTAGAGGAGGCCGAAATTATGAAGGAAGAGGGGAAATGAATGTGTTGTTTCTGCAAGTATAGATGATGATGGTTGTGTTGTCCTGCCCTAAACTCCCTCTCTTGGCCAAATTTGTGAGCTTCAAAGGTAGAGAATGGAGGCTTGGTTTAGGTTTAGGGTTTGAAGAGGTAAAACATGGAGGTTCTGATGAAGTAGAAGAAGGGAGTGTTTTCAGAAAATGGGAAGTGAGAGTGAGGGAGAGTCTTCGTGATTTTTTTTTTAAGAGAGGAGAGGGGTATGCATAGTAAAATAGGGGGTGTGACTAGCAAATTAATAAAATCAACTTTTTGAAATACATAAAACATTTGTGATATCTTAGAGTTAGGTACTTTCATAAAAATAAATTCTACCCTTTATTAATCTCAAAATAATTATATTTTCTTACTAAAATGTCTCTTAGCCAAATAATATGATTTGAAACTAAATTATAAAATATCATTTTATAATTATCAAACACAAATAATTATCACTGTACAAAATAAATTGAACAGTTTAATAATAATTATCCCGCTTCTAAATTTGGTATATGACATAAAGAAAGTTTATTACTTCACTAATCAATCAATTGTAGATCGTACATTTATGTAATATATATAAGGATTCAAAACACCCGTGATAAAGTTATAGAAGTTAAGATACTCTTGAGAAAGGATGTTACAACTATCAATTTATATAAAGTAAAATAATGTTATATTCTTAGAAACAATGTTATTAAACTCGAACCAGACCGATTGGTTTGTAAGCTAAAATTGGTGGATTTAATTGTATATCTTGGAGTGCTAATGGTTTTTGCTGCGATGGCGAAAATTGCGGGTAAACTAAAAATAATGCCATGGGGGAGATTTTAAGCTATCAGGAACGGTGTGGTTATTGGTCAAAATGATACCAAATGTTAGATAATTAAATCAAGCATGATACAAAACCAATTTGAAGATCACTAGAGTTGTATAGTTTGATTTGAACTTTGACTTACAAAGGAAGTAGAGTTTAAATTGTATAAGTAAGCTTGTAGTGTTTGAATTGGATTCAAAGTATTTTGCTTAGGGATTAAGAAAAGTATATATATTATTTTATTGCAAGATTTTGCCAATAAAATGCATATGTTGTTCCTTGTCATTGCAATAAATTGAAGTGAGATTTCCTCTTCCAATTCATTTGTCTTCCACATGCATGTGTGTGAGTTAGAGAGAAAATTCTTGGGTGAGATTTATGTATTTGTGATAACACCATAGATGGTTGGAGATAAAGAGCAGAAAGTGGGTGGGGAAGTTGAGTGAAATATTTTGGGAAGTGAGAGAAAAAAGAGAAGAAAAGAAAAAAAGGAGATATACAACATACTCTAATAGAGGCACGGGTTCCTCTTCCCCCTCCCTATAAATTTCGAGGCATGATGTGAAGAAGAAAGTGATCCGAAAATCCTGAGTTTTTAGCTCTCGGTTAGATAATTTCTCCTTTCTTTATTCTGTAATTTGGGATACGAAAATGGGGTAGAGAATTCCTTTTATTTCTTCTGCTTCTGTGAGTCAAAATCCTGAAAATTAAATGGATTTTGAATTTCTTCTCTCCTCTTTTGGTTTAGGGTTTTGCTTCTGTAATTTGTTGGGAAATCTTTTGGATTGTAATCATAAGAAGAATATCCTAGTTTCAAAGGAAAGGATAAAAAAAAAGAGGATTTTTTATTGCCGCACATCATTGTAAACCACATCTCCAGATTTTGTATTATATCCATCCTCTCTTTATATATACATTGAATTGAATTTATCAAGATTTGAATTCTGATATATGTTGAATTGAATGAATTTCTATTTTGTGTTCAATAAATTCTCCTCATCTTGGGATTTTATTTTTGTGTCATATCCGCTTATGAATTTCGGCCAAGTTGAAAATTCTGTATACCGATAGATATGCTTTCTTCCCGTTGCTGATTTGTGGTATTGCAATATTACGGTTCATTTTTTCCTATTATTTACATAATGAATAATGAATCCTAAGAAATCCTTAATCTTTTCTGTATGAATTTGATCAATATTTGAGTTATGTTCATACCATGAATGTGCAAATTATGTGTGGGTTAGTTGGCTGAATTTGTCGAAAACAAGAAACTTGTTTTGCTTGTTCTAATCGGTGTTCATCACATGTGCAAATTTGAGTTATGTTCGTCACATGTTAGTCTTCTTTTAGTGAAGCTAGACACATTCACTCTAATGCCAAGTGAATGAAATCCTCAATGGTAAAAATGTTAAAAAGGCTAATCTATTTTGTCATGTTGTATTCATGGTTTCAATTGCAAATATTTGATAGATTGAAGAGGATTTTCTTAAATATTAACAGCGAATTATGAAAATAATAATAATGATAATAAAAGTGAGTATAGAAATTGGTTTTTTAACAAATGTTAATGAGTTTAATTTCTATGCACTGTCGGTGTAAAGAATTTTAAACTGACAACCAATCAGAAATCATGAAATTGATTACTTTTAAGATGGTTAGGATACGAATCAAAGATTTGTAACGGTGTGTCAATTTCTGATTGGTTGACAGTGTAAAAAGACTTTACACTGACGTGTTTTCTATACTTTCTTTAAATAAGTTTTAGTGAGTGACGTCTCTAACATACATTGGCTTCATTTGCACACATATAAAGGGATCAATTTAATCTTTAACGATTTGTTGGTTTCCATTTCGTTCAAACAACTTATCCCTCTTTAAAAAAAAAAGAACAATGGAACTCAAAATTAAATCTTTGACTTATGCTTCTCTTCAAAATAAAAACCTCTCTATGATAATGAATCAATTTAATTGTACAATTTATTGGTTCTCGAAATCTTATATAACATTTATGCCTATTTAGTTGATCATCCAAAGTTTCTTTATGTTTAAAAATAAAATAAAATAAAATAAATAACAAATAAAAATTATTTTTACACTAAAGATAGAAGATGACTATTTAAAATCCTTTATAAAAGATTTACTCTTCAAAATAAAGATATTTTCAATAAAAAAATAAATAAAAGAGAAATTAATTTAGTTGTATAATTTATTAATTTCATATTTCTTAAAAAAAAATTAAAGCAAATTTTTCTTTATATTTTTTTTGAAAGGCTTTATATTAAGAAAATATAAAATTACAAAAAACTTGCATACTATAAAAATAACAACAACAAAAAATAAGTGCACCATTTAATTGCAACATTTCCATAGTTTGAGTCATTTTAACCGAAACGGTTTGATGACTCATCAAATAAAATTCTAAAAATATTTTTAAAGTAAAAGGGGTTAAAATAATAGTTTGCACAATCCAAAGGGTAATAATTGTTATAGATGGATGTTTTAGGGTGTCGTGAGGTTAGATCTGTATACCTTCTATTTGGAACAAACTGTACATTTAAAGCTCTTAAATTCTTTCATTCTTTCATTAATACTTCTCGTTCAATCATTTGTATTTATTAAGAGAAGTTATTTATGATGTCAAACAAAACTTCATTAATATTCACTCTTTTGAGTGTTACTCGGTTCACATGCAAAGTTGTACTTTGAAGCTTTTGCTTCACAAAACATTATGAATATGTAAGCCTAAAAGGACGAGTCAAAAGAATACTTGTGATTGACCATGGAAAGGCTAGGTGTGAAAATAATATTTGTCTGGCGCAATTGTGGCAATACAACAAGAGCTCATCAAGTTCTAAATAATACAGGAATTTGAATTTGAACTTGCATCTTTTACATATTTGTTCTCTTTCATTTTGTTTCTCCCTTTGTTCCACATCTCTAAGTTACTCACTTCTTTTCTTCTAGATCTTTGTTCAACTGTGCTCACATTTGATCTATATTAATCTCAAGCAAAAATAATATAATAAAAATGAGGTAGTATTAAAGATGAGTAATTAATTCTACTCTGTATGTATAATAAAAATAATATTTATCTTGTATGTATAACAATTCTTAAAGATAAGTAATTAATTCTACTCTGTTAACTTCAATCTATCACAAGGGCTCCTAAGTTCTAATTTTTAGCTCGTGCTGCTACAAAGACTTAAACCTTATGTCCAAGTCTTATATATAATAATTACATACCATGCTTCATATAATCTATTAAAAACCAATCTACTATCTAGAGAAAAAAGTGCTAAAGCTACAAAATATATAGTATTCTTCTCAATCATGCAATTGATATTTTCCGCCTTTTCATCCTTCAATACATTGACATTCATCTTTTCCTAAAGTATCCCTGCTTGAACTAGATATTGCAAAGCAGAAAATTCATCAAAAGTCCCACTAAATCTGTTCACCTCCACCACCTTTAGAGTTCTTATCAAGCACTGATAAACTGGTTGACGCCCGTGCCAGAAATTTTTAAGGTCGACTTTGTAAGGAGCTTTATATTCAGGAAAAAAATTTCGAGGGTCTATCTCTAATGTGAGTTTCTCCAACATAGGACAACTGTTAAGAAGGAAACGAAATCCACACAATTCATATAGATGCATCTGAGTCTTCATTATCAAATGCCTTACATTCAAATCACATTTTATGCACATTGGTTCTTCTCCACTTGGAATAACCTGAAGCAAGAAACTATCTAAAGTCAAAACTCTGACAAGGTAGAGATCTTCTAGTAGTTTGCAAAGGTCATTGCCAAATGTATCATATTGGGGCATAAGTTCAAAGTCAATATAAGCCTCCTCCATAACATGGAGTTGTACATCTATGTAAAAAGCTCCCACCAATCTAGAATATTTGAAATACTTATGAAATATGAAACACAAAACAAAAGATCCTAATTAATTATAAGGTATAATGTTCTTCACTTGGTTTTAATTGGAATGGTAAGAACGATACGTGATGGCAAGACATTTCTTACGATTTGGCTCCCATGGGATCTTCACGAACTTGTTTTCCATAGACAATTGCCTTATTGCGGTTGGGTTGCAATATCGAAGACCTAGTGATAAAATATAATTAACGAAAATTGAATAAATGAATCAATTCAAGAACTTTAAATTAACAAATAGAAGAAACTAATAAAATAGAAAGCAATAAAGAGAATCATTCAAATAAATAAACACTAGAAATAAGAAGAAGAAAAGGATAGAAAATTATCTCAATTGTTGTCCGTGAATGTTTGCATTCATGAACCAAACCTCAGAGTAACTCGTAGAGAGGAAGAAAATAATTTTTTCACTTAAGAAACTTAGGCCCAAAATTAGGTAATAGGCCCAAGTACAAGATTTTGTGGATGAATCAAGCATTTGAGGATCAGTTGTTTTTAATATAAAATTAAAGAGAGAAAGTTCTAGAGTGATTCGATGTGGGACTAGCATACACACTTATGGACATTTATATGCGAGGAATGAAGGATCAAGCGAGAAGTCTTTACTAGGCAATTACAAGGGGAAGTGAATAGCTAAAATTATGTAAAATCTCAAGTTTGCTACAACCTACAGAACTAAATGTTGGCTGCTTTGGATGTTCTAGCAATGGCTTACAGTAAGATCCTTTCCAAACCTTGAGTTTAATATGTGTTCATTAGTATTGTTAATCGCATGTGGGGTAGAGGAATATGTAGATATAGTTGGTATAAAACGACCAGGGCCTCATGGTACAAAACTTGGAGGTTAGACTTTAGACTAGCATTTCTATATTCCGTAAAAAAATATGCTATTCTATATTCTAAGTTAAACCCTCCAAAAATCAAGAGTAGGCATCCTTCAAGATGCACATGAGAATCAGAAAGATCCTTTTCAATCGAGTTGGAATTTGTTCGTTTGGAATCTGGACTCTTCTACTGCATTTTTATTTACTTAAATTTTTTTTCTTATTTTCTTCCATCATTCCTTAAGTCCCACGTATGGATGTTAAACCAAATTATGTTATTTAATTTAATGAGAGCTTTTCATCTCAAAGTTGTCATGTAATTTTTAATATTCTAATAATTAATGATTATATATAATAAATATATTTGAACATGTTTTAAAAAATGTGTATGTTTAAATTTATTGAAGTTTAAACATATAGTCAATTATGTTTAGAAGAAAATAATGCTAAACATTTGAGGATCAGTTGTTTTTAATATAAAATGAAAGAGAGAAAGTTCTGGAGTGATTCGATGTGGGACTAGCATACACACTTATGGACATTTATATGCGAGGAACGAAGGATCAAGCGAGAAGTCTTTACTAGGCAATTACAAGGGGAAGTGAATAGCTAAAATTATGTAAAATCTCAAGTTTGCTACAACCTACGGAACTAAACGTTGACTGCTTTGGATGTTCTAGCAATGGCTTACGGTAAGATCCTTTCCAAACCTTGAGTTTAATATGTGTTCATTAGTATTGTTAATCGCATGTGGGGTAGACAAATATGTAGATATAGTTGGTATAAAACGACCGGGGTCTCATGGTACAAAACTTGGAGGTTAGACTTTAGACTAGCATTTCTATATTCCATAAAAAAATGCTATTCTATGTTCTAAGTTAAACCCTCCAAAAATCAAGAGTAGGCATCCTTCACTAGTGGAAATAATGTAATATACGGGAACGTTTTACGTCAGTTGACCATATGTTTGACGTTAAAAATGAGGCGGTGGCAGTTTTGTAAATATTAAATCACTATTTGCGTCAGTTGTGTAATGAATTGACGTTAAAAGTAATTTGCAAGAATTATTAACACTTTTAACGTCAGTTGTTTATACAACTTACGTTTAAAATGTGATTTTTACTTCAGTTAAATAAATAACTGACGTAAATAATCCTATATTCCTATCTAAAACTCATTCCTATCTTTCTTTCGTTGTCATCTCCATGTTGTCACTCTTAACGCAGATCACTCCATATATAGTGCAGTTTATTTCTAATCTTTTTTTTTTAAACAAGTTTATTTTTAATCTTAATTAATTAGCTTGAATTAGTAAACAAATTCTTGTGCAAATTAAAAAAAATAAACACTTAACATAAAATAAGTTATATGTATAATCAAATCGTATCTCATTGAAGCGATTCATAAGTTACAATTACATGATTAAAAGATAAAAAATTTCTGCAACATAGCCCTAAAATATAAAAAAGTTTCTACTTCAACGTCATTTTCTTCTCGGTCTTGTCCTCAGAAACTCCAATGGATGCATCCCCTCCCTCACTTGAATTCCTTGATGCTCCATCTGTATCCACAATCACTTGCAGCCAAAGCGGAGTGAAAGGGATGAAGGGGATCAAATAAAGTGAGGGAATCGCATTATATGATTCACTCAACCTTACCATCCATGTTATGTGATTTACTCAACCTCAGAAGTTTTTTGACCATTAAGACAGAAACCTTTAAGTCTAGGTATAGGAAGAAATAACAAAAGTCTCAAATATGATAGAGCCATATTGTGAAGGAATAGAAAACACACGAAATATAGAGGAAAAGAAGAGGGTGTATTACAGACTGATACAGAAGAATGGTACTTTATATAGAGAAGAGAGACTACCTGATTTTCTCCAAAACTGATCTATAAACTTAATGTTCATTAAGAGGATTAAGTTACAAGGTGCATGGGTAAGTAGCACAGTAGTCAAAGGAATGAATGTTTTAGCAGAAACTTATACACTTAAAATAAAAAATATTTATTTTTAACATCAGTTGTATTAAACAACTAACGTTAAATAATGACTTTTAACGTCAATTGTTTAAGACAACTGACGTTAAAAATGACTTATAACGTCAGTTGTATTGAACAACTGACGTAAACTGTTGTTTTATTGATGGTTTTTGATTATAACGTTTACACCCGCGTGCCTTCTTCACTTCTCTCTGTACGTCTCTGTTCTTCTCTTTTCATAACGCTCACTCTCACTCTCACTCCCACTCTCACTCTGCCCTAATCGCGAGCTCCTCTCCACCGCAACCACCGCGAGGGCTTCTTCGCCACCACCGTGAGGTACACTCTTAACCCTAACTCTGTCTTTCCCGCTCATTCTTTGCAATAACTTGACATCTCTCTTTCCCATTCCCGCGCACTAACTCTCTTTGTCCCTATGCTGTCAGTAACCACATCGAACGTTGGCCACCACTCGAGCTCCCATCCCCACCACCACGCGTGCACCTATTTCTGGCGAGTCTTTAGGGCACATTTTTTTATTTTTGGTTTTGAGTGTATGTTGAAACTGTAGTCTCTGTAGTTGAAACTTGAAACTGTGAGTTTGAGTTGTTTGGAATGTCTCTATTTCTGGTCGTGGGTTTTGTGTTTTCTCTTGTTTTTATTTTGCTATCATGACCTATTTCAAAATGGGAAGAAATTCAGAGTTTCTTGTAGCATGTGACATCAACAATATATTGCTCATTGGAATTATGTTTTGTTAATTTATCTTCATATGCTTATTTCTTTTGTCTTAAGAAACCTGAAAATGGTGTAAATTTGAAATAATTTTTAAACGCCTTGGATATATGTTTTGTATATCTACAGAACCTATCTAGTTATGGATCATAGTTGGATGGTTTGTAAGCGCACTAGTGCTGAGTATTTGAAGGGGGTGGGAGAATTTATAGAATTTACTCAAAGGAATGTTCCTAATAGTAATGGAATGTTATGTTGTCCTTGTGTCAAGTGCTTGAATACGAGGAAATGTACGGTGAAAGATATACTTATTCATTTGATTTGTGAAGGGATTTGCTTGAGTTATACAAGATGGATATGACTTGGTGATGTGTTGTTGAGTAGTACGGCAAGTGTCTCCCAAAGTGAGGACGTTGACGTAGATATGGAGGATGATTGAGTAGAGGACATGATCCGTGATATTGGACAATAATCTTTTCATCGAGCTCATGTGTATGATAGGTTGTACGGTGATGCGGATAAGCCTTTATATCCAGGGTGTACTACTCATGCACGGTTGTCGGCGATGCTAAAATTAGTTTGTGTGAAGGCGATAAATGGTTGGACCAATAAAAGCTTCACGGAATTGCTTGAAGTGTTGAAAGACTTGCTTCCGTAGGACGACACATTGCCTGACTGCAACTATGAGGCCAAGAAGGTATTGTGTCCGATGGGTATTGAGTATAAGAAGATACACGCATGCCCCAATGATTGCATATTGTACACTGGTGTTCATGAAGACAATCACGATTGCCCCAAACGTGGGTTATCACGATACAAAGTGAAGGGTGGTGATGATGATGATGATCTTGATGATGTGAGAAAAAAGGGTCCTCCTGCAAAGGTGTTGTGGTATCTTCCAATAATTCCAAGGTTCAAGCGATTGTTTGCCAATGCAAAATATGCGAATAATCTTAGATGGCTTAATGATGAGAGGAAGCGTGATGGAAAGGTTCGTCATCCTGCTGATTCTATGCAATGGAAGAATATTGATACTATGTTTCCGGATTTCGTCGATGAGCCAAGAAACCTAAGGCTTGGACTTGCTACGGATGGAATGAATCCTTATGGTAACATGAGTAGTATTCATAGTTCATGACCTATTCTGTTGATAATTTACAACCTTCCCCCTTGGTTGTGCATGAAGCGCAAATACATGATGTTGTCTATGATGATTTCGGGCCCAAAGCAATCGGGAAATGACTTAGATGTTTATCTAAGTCCCCTGATTGAAGAATTGAAAACGCTGTGGGTGGAAGGTGTTGATGTAGTTGATGGGTATTCTCATGAGACTTTCAAGCTTTCTGCCATGTTATTTTACACCATCAACGACTTTCCAGCATACGGTAACTTGTTCGGGAACAGTGTCAAAGGGCATAAAGCATGCCCTATATGTGAAGAAGGCACATGCTACACTCAGTAATTACATCATGGAAAGAAGACGGTTTACCTTGGGCATTGGAGATTTCTTAGACGTGATCACCCATATCGTAAGATGAAAAAAGCTTTTAATAGATGCCAAGAGACAGAAGAAGCTCCGACGGCCTTAATTGGATAGCAGGTTTATCAGAGGGTAAAGGGTATCGATGTTATATTCGGCAAGTCCAAAAAGAAAGGTAAAGCTGCTGAGAAAAACATATGGAAGAAGAGGTCGATATTCTTTGATCTTTCATACTGGCGCAAGCTTGATGTTAGACACTGCATTGATGTGATGCATGTGGAGAAAAATGTGTGTGATAGTGTGATCGGGACGCTTCTCAACATTCAGGGCAAAACAAAGGATGGTGTGAATGCTCGTCTCGACCTCGTTGCTATGGGTATACGAGAGCAGTTAGCTCCAGTTGTTGAGGATGGTAAGCCGACTTATTTTTCGCCATCATGTCATACTTTGTCAAAAAAAGAGAGACAAAGTTTCTGCGGGTGTCTTCAAGGCATCAAAGTTCCACATGGTTACTCTTCAAATATGAAGAGGCTTGTCTCTAGTGATCTTAAATTGGTTGGCTTAAAGTCTCATGATTGTCACATCTTGATACAACAACTTCTGCCCGTTGCTATTCGTGGTATTGCTCCAAAAAATGTGAGACATGCCATTACTCGGTTGTGCTCATTATTCAATTCTATATGTAGCAAAGTCGTTGACCCCCGTATGTTGGATGACTTGGAAGTTGAGGCTGCTACAATCTTGTGCCAATTGGAGATGTATTTTCCTCCTTCCTTTTTCGACATAATGGTTCACTTAATTGTTCATTTGGTGAGGGAGATTAGATTATGTGGGCCGGTTTTTCTAAGATGGATGTACCCAGTTGAGCGCTACATGAAGATCATGAAAGGGTACGTGAAGAATCCTCATCGTCCGGAAGCATCTATTGTTCAAAGGTATGTTGCAGAAGAAGCTATTGAGTTTTGTTCGGACTATCTTCATAACACGGATCCTATAGGGGTTCCTAAGCCTCGGCATGATGAGATAAGATGTCAAGGTAAGGGTACACATGGCTTAAGAATTAATAGCAAGGGTCAGGAGGAAGTGCTTCAAGCACATTTGTATGTATTGAACAACATTGATTCTGTTCAACCTTTCTTATTTGAACATAAAAGAAAAGTCAATCAAGAAAACCCTCGAATGAGCGAAAGGTGGTTGTTGAACAAGCATAACAAGACTTTCTTACCATGGTTCAAGGAAGAAATGCTTAAGGATGGTAGTACTGCTTCTGATGACGTAAGATGGCTAGCACGTGGGCCTAGCTTCAACGTCATATGTTGGAGCGGATACGATATCAATAACTTTTCCTTTTATATAAAGGAACAAGATAACAAGAGTACCATGCAAAATAGTGGGGTTATGATCGTGTCCAAAGCAATGCACTTCTTTAGTGCAAAGGACACAAAACCCGTTAAAGCACCGACACCTTACTTTGGATATATTGAAGATATTTGGGTGCTCGATTACACTAAGCTTACGGTGCCGGTTTTTAAATGTATATGGGTTGATAGTAACGGTGGTGTACAAACCGACGAATTGGGGTTCACATTGGTAGACCTCAACAAGTTAGGTCATATAAAAGAGCCTTTCATAATGGCTTCCCAAGCAAAACAAGTGTTCTACATCACTGATCCTTCTAACAAAAGGTTGCCCGTGGTTCTCCAAGGAAAAAGCATGTACAATGGTAGTGATGAAAATCAAGATTCAAATCTTGATATTCCTGAGACTCCTTCTTTTTCAACAAACATGCCTACTATAATCGAGGAAACACAGGTGGATGATGTACATGCCACTCGTGATGATCATCACGAAGGGATATTGATATAGGTAGTTTAAACTTAGTATACATTTATTTTTATATATACTTCTGTATTTATTTTTAGTTATAACCTATTTTAATAAATATATACTGTTTCTGAACAGGCATACATATGGATCAGTCGGATGGCCCACTTGCACGGGAGGACACTGTGGGGCCTACGTAGGACCCGATCGCGCCTACGCCTGATTCTAGTGTAAGTTTACATGTTATATACTATCTTTAGTCCTTCTTTTTTAATGTAAGTTTATAATGTTACAACCATCTATTTTATCATTTTTTTTGTCCATACAGATATCACAGTCTCAGAGGAAACGGGGTAGAGGAGCCACGACTTTGAAGAAATTAGAAAAGGCCAGGCAAAGCGGACAGAAGCTTGAGGTGTTCTTTGATGCTAATCTAAAGCCCCAAGGACCCCGTGCTAAAGAATTTTAAAAGTGGGTGTTTCTACAAGCGAAGCAGCACGTTAGCATCAACTACAACCATTGGAATGACGTTCCACAGAACGTTAAGGATCAAATTTGGGAGGCTATCACGATATTTTACCTTTACATTCTTTTGATTTACATTATTAGATAATTATCCGAGTTATAATCCATCCAGTTGTTATGTATTTAATGTGTAGGTAGCTTGGACTGTGCCGAATGACGAGGATCATTGTACGAAATGTATGAAAATGGCATCAAAGCACTGGAATGTGTTCAAGCATGATCTTACCAGTTACTATGTATCTGGGAAGAAGCGGCTTGATAAGATGTTCTCGGATTATCCCTGGATTGATAAGGATACTTGGGATATGTTTGCTAGGAGTCGACAGGATGAAGAATTTCAGGTTGGTTGATTAAGTTAATTTTGTATGCTTCTTATAGATCATTTAACTATATTTAATTATGTATTTTTTTTTGAATAGGCTAAGGTAGAGAAGGGTAGGCAGAATCAGGCGAAGAACGTCCACCGTCACACCATGTCTCAGGATGGGTACGAGACTCGGATCGAGGAGATGATGGTGGATAGGCTGAGGGTGAAGCAGGAAGAGCATGTTGCTAGGATAGAAAGAGGAGAGGTGCCTGAGGGCACACCATTAAGTCCTCCGTCGTACATCGACCGCGAGGATGTCTGGTTAGCCAGCCACATGACAAAGACAGGATCTTTTAAGTGGCAGATAAGATTGTAAGTAAATAACTAACTTCATTTCAATTGATATTTGTATAGATATTTTTAACACTTTTCACTTGTACGTTTTTTCATTTCTTCATTGTAGATGGATCTTAAAGCACAATGCTCCCAGGTCTCATTCGTCCCTTCTGGACGGCGGGACGTCTTGATGACTGCTCTAGGCAAGAAATACCATCCTGGTCGGGTTATCGATGTTCCTGGGAACGTGATCATCAGAGGATATTATGGCAGGTTTGCTTCACGAAAGCGGGTTGTCGATGAGGCATCAATTTTGGAATCCATGACTCAGCAGTTCATCTCCAACCCTGTTATTACAACGCATCTGATGAAAACCTTCCTATCCAACCCAGAATTCAAGCAAGTGCTTGCTAAAGAGATTTCCTCCGTCGGTTCATCCCAGGACACCGCAGGACATGTCGACCCTTCACATGTGAGCACAAAAGAGAGTTATAGTAGGGCACATGTGAAGGACGATGAGTTGGCAGCTAGGGAGCGGGAGTTGGAAGTCCAACGCCGTGAGCTTGAGTTGGAAATGCAAAGGCGTGAGCTTGAGTTGGACTTCAAACGCCATGAGCTCGAAATGGTAACAAAGGTATGTATTCATTATTAATGTCCAAATTATTCAAATAATTACTTGTGTTTTTTTAATTATCAACAACTTATCTATTTTATTTTTTCTAAATTGAAGGCCAAGTCGACGTCGGTGTCGCAGTCACCTGTCACTCGTTTGTTCTCACTTGGTGAGGATTATGCCTTTGAGATTTTTGAATATCCATTGGAGCACAATGGATGGGTGGCATGCCCAAATCAAGAGAGGATATTTTCCTTCTGTGGTGAAGATCTCGGGGACGCCTGCAGAGATAACGTGTGGATGGCCAGCACGGTTTTGAGTCTCTGGTGCATGTAAGTTAATTTTAATTTTATAACTTACTTATTTTTGGTATTTTTCCATTTAATGATTTATTTTAATTTCAATATATATATTATGTAATTAACATCCACACCTTTTCATATCTTAGGTATCTCCATCGTCTTCAGCTTGATAAGGGCTCCAAATCAGTTTACGGCTTCTTAGATCCGTCAATCCTTATGCCTCAATTCTTTGCTGGCGATGAATTAAGTAAATACATAGGGAACTTGATGAGAGACAATCGGAAAGAATTATATCTGGGTCCCTACTCTATGAATAACCATTGGCAGTTGCTCGTACTTCACCCATCTAGGCATACTGTCATATTCTATTTCTCTCTCCACCAAAACCAGCCACAGGAGGTGGTGGAAGCTGTAAATACGTAAGTAACTAATCTTCAATTTAATTTAAGTTTTAATATCAGTTGTTTTTAGTTTATTACACACATGATATATGAATTTGTTAATTGACATGATTATTTGTTTATGATAGCACGCTGAATGCGAGTAGCATAAGTTGCGCCAACGGGAGAAGTAGGACTTCTAAGGCTAAAGGAAATCCTGATTGGATCATCCTCAAGGTTTGGTAGTTTATTTATCAAATAATTAATATTATAATTACTAATTTATATGTATATTTAACTGACATTGAAATTAGTTTTGTTTGTAGTCTCGATTTCAACCTGACGGGTGGTCGTGCGGCTATTATGTGATGCTTCATATGCTGAACATAGTCTCCGCATCTATTACGGATGGATGAAAGAAGGTAATATTTAAACAAATTGTTAAATTATATATTATAGTTTTGGTGATGACTTGCGTTAATGTTATTATTATTATTTGAACGTGTGTAGGCATTTAACAACCAATTGCCTCTTCAAAAAGATGAGTTTAGAGACTTGAGGATGCGCTTGGCAGAATTCTTCTTCAAGTATGCGGCTGAAAAAGGAATTGACAAGATACCTCCGCAATACTTAGATGAATAGTTTTTTTGTTAGACTTTAGAAACTAATTAATAACATTTATATATATATATATATATATATATATATATATATATAAATGTATATATACTTAGATTTTTTTTTATAATAAAGGCTAGGCATGCAAAGGCATCACAATAGGGCAAGGCATCCCAACTAGGTTGGCACCCCAGACCCTACCCATCATCTGCAGCACACCCACAAGATATTATTAATATAGAGAAAGAGAGTACAAAGAGAGAGCATGGGGGGACTATGCCAAGACCCATGAATAACTATCTAAACCTGAACTGAGGTAATCCCAGTTTATCATGATAGAAATCCGCCTTTACAAAATCTGGAAAATTACCCCTCCAAATATAACTAGAACTAGAAGTAGATATACTTAGATTGGTAGTTTTGTTTTTAGACATTAGAGACTAAAATTTATATATATATATATATATATATATATATATATATATATATATATATATATATATATATAATTATGTTTTTCCTATACATAGGTTTTGGTTTTAAGTCCCCCCATTGTTCCTTTGTATATTTCTTTTCTTTTAGTTAATATTGAAATTTAAGGGTAGTGTTTGCAATTCTGTAATGTGTGTGATATTCTGTGTTACTGGGATATTTACTGAATGCAGGGATAGCTGAGGGGAGTGATATTTTAAAACTGAATTTAAAAAAAAAAATATATTAACGTCAGTTGTATCAAACAACTGACGTTAATAGTATTTTATACAATATACAGTACACTATTAACGTCAGTTGTATTAGGAAACTGACGTTAATAGCTTTATATTTAACGTCAGTTGTTTAAACAACTGACGTTAAAATATTAACTATTAACGTCAGCTGTATTTACGTCAGACAATATTCTGACGTATAAAATCAATTTTAACTGACGTAAAAAGCACTTATTGCATGAGTGCTTCAAGATGCACATGAGAATCAGAAAGATCCTTTTCAATCGAGTTGGAATTTGTTCGTTTGAAATCTGGACTCTTCTACTGCATTTTTATTTACTTAAATTTTTTTTCCTTATTTTGTTCCATCATTCCTTAAGTCCCACGTATGGATGTTAAACCAAATTATGTTATTTAATTTAATGAGAGCTTTTCATCTCAAAGTTGTCGTGTAATTTTTTGTATTCTAATAATTGATTATATATAATAAATAGATTTGAACATGTTTTAAAAAATGTGTATGTTTAAATTTATTGAAGTTTAAACATATAGTCAATTATGTTTAGAAGAAAATAATGATAAAAGAGAAAAAAAATATAGCTTTAATATGATGAATAATCTCTTAAAAGACTTAATGTTACTAATGTTCAAAAGCATCAGCACAACCATTTGCCTCCCTAAATATATGACTCCACCTAATCTGAGTAAAGTCGAACCGCATACACATGATATGTGCACAATAGCCGCACATGAAGTCTAAGAATCAAAGCACTCTAAGAATCTGATTCCAAGTGAAGTCTCTGCACACCATGCTCTAAAGCCAACTTCATACACAACCAAATACCATATAATTTAGCAAGCATAATGGAGCAAGAACCAATATTGCCCAAGAACCCAATAACAAAATTTCCTGAAGCATCACGGACAAGACCCCCAAAAGTTGCACTACCCATCTCATGAAAAACCGAGCCATCTGAGTTAGGTTTAAACCAGTTCAACTTGAAGGGGTGGGACTAGCCAATACTAGAGACGGTTAAGCCCGACGAGAGGTCCTTTGTAGAAACGTCAATGCTAAATACCGTCATGCACTCTCTAGGTCTGGCTTGTGTCATCATAAACAAATCCCCATTCCCATGTGCGGGACCATCAAACATATGCTTATTTCTATCATTTCAGAAAATTGAGACAGCTGCAACCACTAGTGCAAAATATGCTTTTAACGTCAGGATTTAGAATCAGTTCAAATTTAACCGATGTCGACAATGAGACGGTGACATTTTTGTAATTAATCTAAACACTTTTGACATCAGTTCTTAAATTAACCGATTTTAAAAACTTTTAACATCGGTTGTTTATATCAAGCAGTGTCTAAAATATGAAACAAAAAGGAAATTGTAAAGTCTGTCTAACTTTTAACAACGGTTATTTTTACAATCGATGCCTAATGTCAAAGCAATTCAAAACATTTTCTGCATCATGCATTGAAAAATAAAAAATGAAAAAATCATCATTGTTTTAATCAATCATAAAAAGCATCTTCTGCATCATGCATTGAAAAAAAAAAAGAATCATCATGATTTTAATCAATCATAAAAAGCATCTTCTGCCTAATACATTAAAAAAAAGTATTATGCATCATGATATGCGTCTTTTGCATCATGCATTGCCATATCATTTCATGCATTATTGAATCTTACTTGCTACCTAATTCATCGCTCTCCTCAGTTCTAACAGGCACATGGCTCATAAATTGTGAGTTTGCAAGCTTTCACAGACATATGGTCTCTATAAGCTTCTTTATCTTTTTATTTGCAAGCTTCGGCATATACCCGACTCCGCAAGCTTCTTTTTTATTTCCAAGCTTCAGTGGATACCCGGCTATGCAAGCTTCTTTCCATTCCATTTCCAAGCTTCATTGGATGCCCGACTCCGCAAGCTTCTTTATATTTCATTTGCAAGCTTCAGCGGATACCCGGCTCCGCAAGCTTCTTTTCTTTTCAAGCTTCGGCGGATACCCAACTCCGCAAGCTTCTTTTATATTTCGTTTCAAACTTCGGCGGATACTCGGCTCCGCAAGCTTCTTTTGATTTCATTTCCAAGCTTCGGCAGATACCCGACTCCGCAAGCTTATTTTTATCTTTCTTTTAAAGGTTTGACGGATACCCGACTCCGCAAGCTTCTTTTTATCTTTCGTTTCAAGCTTCGGATACACGGCTCCACAAACTTCTTTTTATCTTTCATTTCAAGCTTCAGCGGATAACTGACTCTTCAAGTTTCTTTATCTTTCTTTTAAAGCTTCGGCGGATACCCGACTCCGCAAGCTTCTTTTTATCTTTCGTTTCAAGCTTCAACGGATACCCAACTCCGCAAGCTCCTTTTTATCTTCTTTCAAGCTTTGGTAGATACCCGACTCTACAAGCGTCTTTTTATCTTTCTTTCAAGCTTCGATGGAGACCCGACTCCGCATGCTTCTTATAATCTTTCCTTGCATGCCTTAGTGGATACCCGACTCCACAAGCTTCTTTTTATCTTTCGTTTCAAGCTTCGGTGGATACCCCGACTCCGCAAGCTTCTTTTCATTTCCAAGCTTTGACGGATACCCGGCTCCGCAAGCTTCTTTTTATGTTTCTTTTCAAGCTTCGGCGGATACTCGACTTCGCAAGCTTCTTTTAATCTTTCTTTACAAGCTTCAACAGATACCCGACTCCGCAAGCTTCTTTTTTTTATCTTTTTCTAGCAAGCTTCAGTGGATACCCGACTCTGGAAGCTTCTTTTTATCTTTGTTTTATAGCTTCGACGGATACCCAACTCCGCAAGCTTCTTTTTATCTTTACTTTCAAGCTTCGGTGAATCCGCAAGCTTCTTTTTATCTTTACTTTCAAGCTTCGGTGGATATCCGGCTCCCCAAGCTTCTTTTATTGTATCTTTTAAGTATCGGCGGATACTCGACTCCGCAAAGCTTCTCATCTTTCCTAACAAGCCTCGGTGGATATGTGGACCCTCAGGTTTTTTATCCTTCTTGTGTTTTCGGACAAAATTATGGTTCACTTCTTTACTCATTCTTACAACGATAATAAGAAAAACTGTGGTTATTCAAATTAATCTAGTAAGAACTAAGTAAAGAGGGGCAGCTGGGAACACCATATTCTGTCCTCATTTTCCATATTATTATTATAAAAAAATAAAAGCAAATAAAAAATTTAAAAAAAAGTAAATAAAATTAAAATAGAAAAAGACAAATAAATGGAAAATTGAAACGGTGGGTTTTTGGCTTCTTGCTGCCTATAACAGTTTTGTAGAATGAATAAAGAGTGATTAAATTGTACTCACCAATTAAATTCTTATGTAAGTTAATTTAAATGTTTATATTAAAAACTTCGATTTTTTTTGAATTTTGGTATACCGTCGATATAAGGTTATATAAAAGGAATGATATTATATGCATAAAAAACTAGAGTTGAATGCTTAAAAAGCTAGGAGTGGGTTTCATGCTCCAATGCATTTGGAGTTACTTAGTTCTGCTGATCATTTGCTGAGTATTTTTGTTAATAATGATTGTAATGGCTTACAAAAAAAAATGATTGTAATGGGTTATTTAGTTAATAATATGTTCTCCCTTTGTTACAAAAAAATGCTTAAAAAAACTAGAGTTGAATGAAAAATTTTCTTTCATTTGTCTATCAACTATAAAGTGAGCAATAAATAAGTATAAGAATGTAATTAATTTTAAATTATTTTTAAAATTAATAATCGGACGATAATTGCTACAATTAAAATTTTAAAATAATAAAATAATCTTATAGATCAAGTATCTAGAAACAATAAACAGGTAATCAATATCATATCATATATCTATATCTTTTTTGGTACTAAAAATTTAGAGTGAGGGCCACAATAACAAATAATATTATCCATCCAAGAATTAACAACAATGACAATTTCGGACTCATTTGCATATTTTAGAGAGTTTCCTGACTTTTTCATATATATATATATATATGGGGCGCCTCAAGTGAGAGGAATGCATTATTGTAAGAGTGAAAGGAGCAAATCTGGATCTTTAAACCATACATGGATGGTCAGGATTAGAAGTTAGTAGGTGGTCATGTGATCACATAAAAAAATCACATTGAAGTTGACACAAGGAAACGCAAGAAGGGGGTTGAATTGTGTTTCTTAACAGATTTTCGAAAAAGTCTTTTCTCAAACCTTTTACAAGCAAAACAATAAAAACAACACACAAATAGGAAAACGTTTTTGAAGAGTTAATAAATTCAGATTCAGAACCCCCACAGTTAGTATAAAGAAAAACTGCAAAAGATAAGGGTTTAGAAGATTCACGCAAGTGTTAATTTATCCTGGTTCACTCTCTTCCAACCAAGACTTACGTCCAGTCCCTTCTACCTGAAGTTTTTTCTCCACTATAATCCAATAGCTTTACAAGTATTCAACACTTCTTCAGGCTACAAGTATTCTTTCTCTACCAAGCCTCTTCAGGCTCTAACTCTAATAAAGAGATTTATAGCTTTGATCTAAGAACTCACTAGGAGTGAGGATTTGAAAGTTTAAGATCAACAAGATTTACACGTAAACTTGTGTTACAATTTCAACATAGTTTTTGCACTATGATATCAGAGCTTGTGTTGCTTCGTATATCTATATATTGAATCTATGTGTGTCTATTCTCCTTGAAGTTCTTCAAGTATATATATAGCTGAAGTGCTTCTCTGTCTTGATCTTCTTCAATGGCCTTCAAATTGTATTCGTTTAGACTTAGCATTAAATGCTTGGATACATTGAGACTGATAACTTGATATGCTTCACTGAGAAGTGCTTTTGTTTAACAGAGGAATGCTCAAAGTAGAACTGTCACTTCTCTATTGTACCAAAGGTTGCTTTCTGACTTACCGTCTTTATACTTGACTTGATCTTTACAACAATGTATTTTGACAGAGTACAAAGGTTTATGGTTTCGATGGTACGAAGTTCTTTTATCCAAGAGATAAAGATTTTATACAAAAGAAGCAATAAGTTAAAAGACATATATTCTTTGAATTAAATAAGCAATCATTTGAAATAAATATGTTTAAGCTTAGACTGGTTCACGTCTTAAAACTAGTGGACGCACAGGTCTTTGGACGTGCAAGATTTACTTATCAGGGAGACAGGCTCGTCTATTGATAATGCGTCTACATACTTTCCGCCTAGTCTAGAGAAATGGACGTGCTATACTTAAGAGCTCGTCTGCTGACGTCGCGTATAGTGAAGCAACTCTGTCTATCAAGTCTTTGGACTTGTTATATATATTTCAATGTCTCGTCTACTTAATTTTTCTTTAGACTTAGTAACATTTCTACCTTAGTTAATTCTAAGGCCTCGTCTATTCTTATTTTAACGATCTCATCTACCATAAAGCTAAAGACTCGAAATTTTACCAAGAATTGTAGACTGGTCTAGAGGTTTGAACTAGAATCTGTAGATTCCATACTTAAAATTTTAGTTCCTCTGACTCGCATAAAATCAAGTAATCCCTGCATACTTATAACAAACAAGTTAGATCTTTGACAAATACTTTGCCATACAAATTTAACCTTTTTGTTAACATCAAAACTTAAGAGATTATTTTAATCCAAAACCACTTTGGTTCTAACAATCTCCCCCTTTTTGATGATGACAAAAACCAATTAAATTTGAGTGAGCAAAGTCTAAGAGAGCTACAGAGCTCCCCCTAAGACAAATCATTCAAACTTTAAAGAGTAAAACACAAAAACAGTAACACATATCAGTTTTAACTTAGTCAAAATCAAAAACATAGTGACAGATAAACACAGTATCAGAGCTTATAAGTCCAAACACATATAGCAATATCAGATCATATTAAGCACAAGTATGCAGTAAAATAGTATGCATGTGAAAACATATATGTATACCAAAAACTAACTTTATATAAAATTTAATTTCTATACCCCTTCTCCCCCTTTTTTGTCATCAGACAAAAAGGAAATAGGAGTGGACCATCATTGTCAGTATAAAGGAATAAAAGAAGTCTAAGAAGAGGGTGGAGGTGGTGGAGGAGGGTTCTGGTTTGGTGGAGGTGGATGAGGTTGAGGTTGAGTTGGCAGATTGTGACTCTGTTGAAAACTTTGTAGAATGCTCATCATCTGGTTGATCATGACATTCGTTGGAGCCAGGGCTTCTGCAACTTGCTCTCTCACTTGTTCCTTGACCTCAACCTTTACTATTTCCTCTATAATTTTTCCAATTGTCTCTTCAAAGTTTGGAGGCAGTGAGGGCCTTGAACTTTCAGCACTGTCTTGAGCATATGCTTGACTTGGAACAGTGTCTAGAGCTCTGGAAGTTTGAGGGTGCTCATTAGGATGAATGACAGTCAGAGCCATTGGCTGAAATGAGTGTTTCTCAGAAGTGCTTGGTCTAGGAACAGACTCAGCAACTTCCTCAACCTCAACAAACATCCATAGCAGGGTCTTCAATTATTATTTCTTCATCAGTGTGCTCTGAAGGTGGAGATGGTGGTGGTGATGAAGCAAAGGTAAGTACAGGAGGAGGCAGCTCTTTAGCCCAGTAGACAGGGTCTTCTTCATAGACAGGACTGATGACAGGAATCCCAAGAGTGTCCTTGTAAATGAAGAATCTGGCATTTGAGAGTCCACCTTTTCCTCTGACCTTAGGAATACTTATCTTCTCTTGTTCACTTAATCCAGAAAATGAAGCTTCCTTAGCACAAGCCACCATATGGTTTAACCAGATAGCAACTGCAGAATCTTGATCTATGTCTTCAACTGGTTGTGACAACCAGAAATTAATCATATTTTGATCATAAGGTTCAACAGTATCATGATTGATAAAGTAGGAATTGTCTTCTGGTTTCTTTGCAGTGTTCCTCTGCTTCTTCAGATCCTTGTCTTTGTTCAGATCAATCATTGGTAATCTTGGAACAACCATATAGGGTCTAACACCAATCTTTGTCTTCTTCTTGGTGTGAAACAGTCAAGTTGGAGGGACAAAGTTTGTAGCCCCGACATATCTTGGTAATTCAATCTCATTCTACAGGAAGGCATACATGAGGTGGTCCACAAGACTCACAACTCTGCCATAAATACTTGGATGTCTGAAAGTCTCCCAATAAGTTTCTCTATCCAGAATGAATTTAGGTCTTCCTTATGTTCTTGACCTTTTATGGATGATTGATGGAGCATTTGCTTTGCAAGGGTTAGTTTCCCACACAGGTATGATATGCATGTTGACACCATCGGTGAAAGGTTTGAAAGGAGGGGATTTGATGAGGTTTGGGTAGATTTTTCTAGGTGGGAATTTTTGTAGTGGAAGGTGAGTAAGGGCAGGTCCAATGTGGTTGTGCAGAGTGGATGGAAGAGGATTGTTGTGATTTGGCACATATGGAATGGGTATGTGTTCTGGTATTGTATGGACTCAGGTTCATACTCATATTCTGGTAAATGATAGAAAGGTCTGGTTGAAATAGGTTCAGGTTCATGTTGATGGTAGAGGATTTTCCAGTCTCTTTTTACTTTAGCCCAGCTTTCAGCTTTGCCATCATAGAGAACTGAAGGGTGAGTGTAGGGAAATTTGGTTCTAGGTATTATGGGAAAGGGAGACTCCAGGGTTAATTCCTACATCATCTGGTTGATTGAACCAAGGATCATCTGCAGGTATTATGGGTTGCAAGTGTAGTCTATTTGGTGAGGTTTGTATAGGTGAGTTGGCAGGTGAGGCTGTTTGTGGTGAAGGTAGAGTGGGTATGTACACATCAGTGTCAACAGCAACAGCAGTAGCAGTATCATCCCTACTTTCTAAGCTTTCAACTAAGGCATCTAGTGCTAATTGAATAGGATCGTTAGCAGAGACATTTACCTCAGAAGTCATAAAGGACTTGGCTTTTCTTGAGGGTTGCCTTCTCTTTGTTGGAATAGTAGCAGCAGCAACTGACTTTTGTTTCTTCAACACCTCACTGATGGGGACACTGTCCTCATCATCCTCATCTTCATTGAAAGACAGGATTACATTCCTTGTTCTTTTCTGAGTTGGAGCATGTTGAGGGGTAACATCTGTAGGTTTCCTTATCATAATGCCAGCAGCAGGCTTCTTTGCATATGGTTTCCTAACAGCAGTTGTTTTTCTTCTCAATGTTCTTTTCAGCCCTAGAACTTCAGCATTGTTTAGCTCAACCTGTTCCTCCTTAATATTCATCAACTCTTCTGTTTTATCCAAGGCAGCAGCAACATATGTACTGAGATTCATGTTCGCTATGTTCATCTTGCCAAAATCAGCAGCTGACATTCCCATCTCAGGTATAATTCTTGCTTGTTCTTCAGGGGACTTAGCAGCAAGAATGTCATAGATTCCCTGAGACTTGAAGATCTTGGACAGAAGATGACAATATGGAATTGCAGAAAGTTTCTTCTTGTGAACAGCAGCATCCCTGAATCTTCCATACAGAATTCTGGGCAGGTTGATTTTTGTCTCAGTGATGAGATGGTAGAGACAACTTGTGTAAGGCAGACAAGTTGTCCTTCGACCCAGTTTTGTGCAACACCACATTGTTCAGAAGCTGATGAAGAATGCGAACATGATCCTCATCTCTACTGACTTCCAGGAATGATTTCTTACTTTATCTTCACTCATCAGGAAGGCAGCTATCACTTCAGGACCACCAAGGTCCGTCTCCCATGAATCAGTAAAAACCACTCCTTCTTGAGGGCATTTGATAGCATCAGAGATGGTCTTTTCAGAGACCACTATCTTTTTTCCGAGTACTTCAGCAGAAATCTCAGACATTGAAACTTGAAGGTTTCTCCACGAAAAATCCTCCCCAGCCAGCAGCATTAACATTCTTGCTTACATCCAAGTGTATTCTTGCAGAAACCCAAGGTTGAAATGATGTTCAGAAGCAAGGTTCAACTTGTCCACATTGAAACCAACGGAAGAGGAAGCCATTGTTGGAGGTTTGAGAGCTACATCTTCTTTTCGGAAGACCATCACTTAAGAACTCCACAGTTAAGCGTGCTTGACTTGGAGCAATTCTGGGATGGGTGACCTCCTGGGAAGTTTTCTCGGGAAGCGTGTGAGTGAGGACAGAGCACGTTGAAAAGACCTGTGTTGGTCTGTAGGGACAGTCGTCAATCCATAGAGCAGCCAGGGATGTTACAGATGCGGCGCAGGTTTTTGAAACCATAAAAAACTATTAATGGGATTGATGGAAATAACTGACCCAGCATAAGGATATTATTAAATATGTCTTGGACATAAATCAATGCAAATATAACAATAGATAGCATAGACGAGTCTAATAAAACCATGCAAACAATCAATGGACGCAATGTCCACTGGACGCACATACAACATGTATTGGACGTACTTATGCAATAGACGTGCATGCAATATGCATTGGACGCACAATCAATCCACACAAATCATATTAAGATGTTTTCTAATAAATATGAATCTGTCCTCTGCAAGAGGTTTAATAAAGATATATGCTCATTGATGGTCAGTATCTACAAATTGTATATCAAAAACACCTTTTTGCATATAATCCCTTATAAAATGATGTTTAATTTCCATATGTTTAGCTCTAGAATGTAATATTGGATTCTTAGATAGATTTATTGCAGCAGTATTATCACACATAGATGGAATACTACTTACAAACACATTGTAGTCCTCCAATTGATGTTTGATCCATAGAAGTTGTGAGAAGCAACTAGCAGCCGAAATATACTCAACTTCAGCAGTTGATAAGGCAATAATGCTTTGTCTTTTGCTTGACCATGAGACTATATTAGCTCTAATGAAGTGACATCCTCCACTGGTACTTTTTCTTTCTATTCTATCTCCAGCATAGTCAGCATCACAAAAACCAACTAATCTATAATCATCATTTTTCTTAAAGCACAAACCCAGATTAGTAGTACCTTTTAAATTTCTAAATATTCTCTTAACTGCTGATAAATGAGATTCTCTTGGATCAGATTGAAATCAAGCACATAAGCATACACTGAACATGATATCAGGTCTAGACGCAGTAAGATATAGCAGAGATCCTATCATACCTCTATATACCTTATGGTCTACCTTTTTATCTTTATCATCTTTGTTCAGTATGGACGTGGGATGCATAGGGGTGTTCATAGGCTTGCAATCATCCATCTTGAATTTCTTTAACAAATCCTTTGTATATAGATAATTAAAAAATATATATATGAGATAAAGAAAACGAAAAAATATTTACTTTTGGAGAATGCTAACAAATATCCTTAGCACATTGTGTATTTAAGGAATCAAGAAGGAAAATTATGTATCATAAAACTTAGTTTCATTGATGTACACCCCGTCCACTGTTTGCTTAACTTGAAGTCCAAGAAAGAACTTGATTTCTCCCATCATGCTCATTTCAAACTCTTTCTACATAAGCTTAGAGAATTCTTTACAGAGAGATTCATTAGTAGCACCAAATATTATGTCATCAACATATATTTGAACAACAATAAAACTGGATTTATTGGATTTTCTAAATAAGGTTGTATCAACCTTTCCTCTACTGAAACCATTTTTCATTAAGAATGAACTTAACCTTTCATACCAAGCTCTAGGAGCTTGTTTGAGGCCATATGAAGCTTTATTTAGCTTATATACATGTTCAGGTTGGGTTTCACTTTCAAAACCCGGAGGTTTCATAACATATACTTCCTCACTAATAACACCATTTAGAAAGGCTCTTTTTACATCCATTTGACATAACATTATATTGTGATGTGCAACAAATGATAATAAGATGCGAATAGCTTCTAATCTAACAACTGGCGCAAAAGTTTCAGTGTAGTCTATACCTTCTTCTTGAGAATAACCTTGTGCTACAAGTCTAGCTTTATTTCTTACTACCTTACCATTTTCATCAAGTTTGTTTCTGTACACTCATTTGGTTCCAATAACTGATTTATCTTTTGGTAAAGGCATAAGAGTCCACACTTCACTTCTCTCAAATTGGTTAAGTTCTTCCTACATTGCAAGAATACAGCCCTCGTCTAGTAGAGCCTCGTCTACTATCTTTGGTTCTAACTCAGAGACTAAGGCAGAATCATATTGTTCTTTGAATGTAGATCCGGTTCTTAACTTATCATTAGGATTCCCAATGATTTGATCTTGTGGATGATAATTCCTGAAGTACCAAGATCTCTGAACAATTTCTTGTTGAGAGGTTGAAGCTTCTGACTCATGTTGTTGAAGGTCGTCCACTTGATCATCAGGTTTGACATTTGATTGAATTTCAGAGTCCTTGAGATTCAAATCTGCAATAGCTTCATCAAGCTCTGATAATTTCTTATCAGGCTGCTTGTCATCAAATTTGACATGTATACATTCTTCTACTACTAAAGTTCTAGAATTATAAACACTAAACACTTTAGATGATTCAAAATATCCTAACATAATTCCATTATCTACTTTAGCATCAAACTTACCAAGTTGATCTTTAGTATTCAATATATAGCATTTACAACCAAAAGGATGAAAGTAAGATATGTTGGGTTTTCGTCCTTTCCATAATTTATAAGGAGTCTTATTCAAAATTGGTCTAATGTATATTCTGTTATAAATGTAGCAGGCAGTATTAACAGTTTCAGCCCAGAAGTGTCTAGGGATAGAGTTATCATTGAGCATTGTTCTAGCCATCTCTTGAAGAGATCCGTTCTTTCTCTACCACACCATTTTGCTGTGGTGTTCTAGGTATTGAGAAGTTGTGAAGTATACCACTTTCTTCACAGAACTTATGAAATAGCTCATTTTCAAACTCTCCTCCATTGTCACTTCTAATTTAAGTGATACACATGCCTTTTTCATTCTGTACACGCTTGCAGAATACAGAGAAAACCTTGAAAGAATCATCCTTGTGAGCTAGGAACATAACCCATGTCCATCTAGTGTAGTCGTCTACTACGACTAGACCATATTTCTTTCCACTAATGGAGGCAGTCCTAGTTGGTCCAAACAGATCAAGGTGTAGCAACTCTAGTGGTCTATTGGTACTAACAACATTCTTAGATTCAAAAGAACCTTTGACTTGTTTTCCCTTTTGACATGCATCACAGAGAGCATCATATTTGAACTTAAGGTTGGGTAACCCTCTCATGAGGTTATGCTTATTTAGCTTTGAAATTAACTTCAAGCTTACATGACCTAGCCTTTTGTACCAAATCCATCACTCATCTTCAATGGACACTAGACATGAGACACTTGGATTTGTAAGATCCTCCAAGTCAATCTTATACATATTGTTTTGCCTCTTAGTAGTGAATAAGAGTGATCCATCAGGTTTCTTGACATTACACATTTTCTTATCAAAAGAAACAGCAAACCCACTATCACATAATTGACTTCTGCTTATCAGATTGTGCTTTAAACCATTAACTAAAAGAACATTATCAACAGAGGGAAGAGGATGCTTACCAATTTTACCTACTCCAATGATCTTCCCTTTCTGATTACCTCCAAAGGTAACCCAGCCACCATCCCTATGTTTAAGGTCTTGGAACATACATATTTCTCTTGTCATGTGACGTGAGCAACCACTGTCCAAGTACCAGGATGTGTGTTTCTTTCCTATTGTTAAGCAAGTCTACAATAGGTACAATCTTATCTTTAGGTACCCAAATTGACTTGGGTCCTTTCTTGTTAGTAGTCATTGGACGAGCATGTTTAATATGCTTATAAAGTATGCATCTAGATGTTATGTGATCACTTTTTCCACACACTTTACAGTAAGTGTTGGACGAGCTTAGTTTAGTTTTGACATGCTGTGTTTGAGCTTTTGAGGTTCTATTATGCACATGTGGTTTTTACTTTTTATAAGATGCTTCATGCTTTTCTTTGTCATAACCAAGGTCAGACTTATCATGTGGTGACCTAGAGTACCTTAAAATTAAACTAAGCTTATCTGAGTCACCTACAAATTTAGACAGAGTGTCTGTCAGATATGTTACATCTTGTTTCAGTTTTGCAACTTCATAGGAGACAGTTGGCTCACACTTGAGTTTGTCAGTTAGACTGACATTCTCTGATTTCAGTTTGTCATTTTCATTTACAAGACTTATTTTCTCCATGCAAACCCTATCAAATTCTTTAGATAGTTTTGAAATTTTCTTTTTAAGACTTATATATTCATGAGACAGAATTGATGAATTATGCAATAATTCATCAAAAACATCTTGAAGAATGGAAGGGTTAGAATCCATTACCTCAGCATCAGTGTATTCACTTTCTGATGATGTACCAGCCATGAGACAGATGTTTGCCTCTTCCTCTGCTTCATTCTCTTCATCAGATGAAGACAGATCCAGATCCTCCCAAGTAGCCATCAAACCCTTCTTCTTTTTGAAGAATTTCTTTTTGTCCTTCAGTTCTGGGCAGTCAGCTTTGAAATGACCAGGCTTTTTGCACTCGAAGAACAGAGGTGGACCTTTTCCTTAGAGTCTGATTTTTCTTTGATGAACTTTTTATTGAATTGTTTCCTTCTGAAATCACCTTTCTTTCTCCACATATGTTGAATCTTTCTGGAGATGAAAGATAATTCATCCTCATCATATCCTTTATCACTGTCAGAGGGGTCTGCTTCATCAGAGGATTCCTCAGCTTTAAGAACTTTGGAAGAGCTAGCCTTCTTTGCCTTTAAGGCAATAGATTTTCTTTTTCTGGAACTTTCTTCTTCATTGAGCTCAAGCTCATGAACTTTTAAGGATCCAAGAAGTTCCTCCAAAGTGAAAGTATTGAGGTTCTTTGCCTCCTGAATAGCAGTGACCTTAGGTCTCCACTGTTTATATAAGCTCCTCAAAATTTTTCTAACATGATCTCTATTTTCATAGGTTATATAAGCCATTTTAAATAACTCGTACCGATGAACCAGCATGCTTATTTTTGACTCCTTAACTTGGGATGACCCTTCATGAGCTAGGGCAAGAGTATCCCATATTTCCTTAGCAGTGTTACAGCTGTGGACTTTATCATGCTCGGATCTGGTGATAGCACACATCAAATAGTGCTTAGCTTTCAGATTGAGTTGATGTTGATTTTCTTCTCTTGAGTCCATTGAGCTCTAGGAATAGCAGCTCCAACATCACCTCTTGGCTCTAATCAGTTTCAATCAGCTCCCAGATGTCCACGTTTTGTGCATCAAGAAAAGCCATCGTTCCCTTTTTCTAGTAGTCATAATCACTACCATCAAAGAGAGGAGGTCTATTGATTGCTTGTCCTTCTGTATCCATGCTTGTTGGATCGTACTCCCTCAACACTTACTAGATTCTCAACCCTATCGAAGTGGAGCTCTGATACCAACTGAAGTTGACACCGGAAAACACAAGAAGGGGGGTTGAATTGTGTTTCATAACAGATTTTTGAAAAAGTCTTTTCTCAAACCTCTTACAAGCAAAACAATAAAAACAACACACAAATAGGAAAACATTTTTGAAGAGTTAGTAAACTCAGATTCAGAACCCCACAGTTAGTATAAACAAAAACTATAAAAGATAAGGGTTTAGAAGATTCACGCAAGTGTTTTATCCTGGTTCACTCTCTTCTAACCAAGAGTTACGTCCAGTCCCTTCTACCAAAAGGTTATTCTCCACTATAATCCAATAGCTTTACAAGTATTCAACACCTCTTCAGGCTACAAGTATTCTTTCTCTACCAAACCTCTTCATGCTCTAACTCTAACAAAGAGATTTAAAGCTTTGATCTAAGAACTCACTATGTGTGAGGATTTGAAATTTTAAGATCAACAAGATTTACATGTAAACTTATGTTACAATTTCAACAGAGTTTTTGCATTATGATATCAGAGCTTGTGTTGTTTTGTATATCTATATATTGAATCAATGTGTGCCTATTCTCCTTGAAGTTCTTCAAGTATATATATAGCTGAAGTGCTTCTCTGTCTTGATCTTCTTCAACAGTCTTCAAATTGTATCCGTTTAGACTTAGCATTAAATGCTTGAATCCATTGAGACTGATAACTTGATATGCTTCACTAAGAAGTGCTTTTGTTTATCAGAGGAATGCTCAAAGTAGAACTGTCACTTCTCTATTTTACCTAAGGTTGCTTTCTGACTTACCATCTTTGTACTTGACTTGATCTTTACAACAATGTATTTTGACAGAGTACAAAGGTTTATGGTTTCGATGATACGAAGTTCTTTTATCCTAGAGATAAATATTTTTTACAAAAGAAGCATCAAGGTAAAAGACATATTCTTTGAATTAAATAAGAAATCATTTGAAATAAATATGTTTAAGCTTAGACTGGTTCACGTCTTAAAACTAGTGGACACGCAGACCTTTGGACGTACAGGACTTACTTATCAGGGAGACGGGCTCGTCTACTGATAATGCGTCTACATAATTTCCGCCTAGTCCAGAGAGATGACGTGATATACTTAAGAGCTCGTCTGCTGAAGTGGCGTATAGTGAAGCAACTCCGTCTATCAAGTCTTTGGACTTGTTATATTTCAATGTCTCGTCTACTTAATTTTTCTTTAGACTTAGTAACGCTTCTACCTTAGTTAATTCTAAGGCCTCGTCTATTCTTATTTTAACGATCTCGTCTACCATAAAGCTAAAGACTCGAAATTTTACCAAGAATTGTAGACTGGTCTAGAGGTTTGAACTAGAATCTGTAGATTCCATCCTTTAAATTTTAGTTCCTCTGACAAGCATAAAATCAAGCAATCCATGCATACTTATAACAAACAAGTTAGATCTTTGACAAATACTTTGCCATACAAATTTAACCTTTTTGTTAACATCAAAACTTAAGAGATTATTTTAATCCAAAACCACTTTGGTTCTAACACAGATGACTTTATGTTCTAATCCTAATCATTCGTGTATGGTCCAAATGCCCAGATTTAGTACTCTCCTCTCATAATTACACACTCATCTCACTTGAGTTGCTCCCTATATACATACATATATCTACGGTATTTGATGATGGATTAGTAGTGTATTTTAGAAGACTGGATTTAGTCGACGAGAAATATCCGATTTTGCAGTGTTAACTAACTGTTGCTCCATCTCCCAACTTAGCTTGGGGGCCACGCCACAGTGCTTGGGGACATATTCCTATTCAAAGTTGCAAATCAACGGCTCAAATCAATTTGGATGAAATTGGGCCCACCACGTTGTCCCACATGTACAAATATAGTAAGGTAATATTATTATTTTTTTCTAAACCCAGTGTATCTCAACGCTGTGAACGACACACTAATCACTGTTTGTGGGGCATGACTTCCGTTGGTCAAGCATTATTTTAACACTGTCAGGAATCAAACCCAGAAGCAAACCGAATCTACCTATAGAATGTTTCAGGATATGTCTTACAATCACTGAACCAAAAGGTTTGGTTATAGCAAATTTTTCTTTACATTTTTTTTTGAAAGGCTTTATATTAAGAAAATAAAAAATTACAAAAAACTTTCGTACTATAAAAATAACAACAACAAAAAATAAGAGCACCATTTTAATTGCAACATTTTCATAGTTTAAGTCATTTTAACCGAAACGGTTTGATGACTCATCAAATAAAATTCTAAAAATATTTTTAAAGCAAAAGGGGTTAAAATAATAGTTTGCACAATCCAAAGGGTAATAATTGTTATAGATGGATGTTTTAGGGTGCTATGAGGTTAGATCTGCATACCTTCCATTGTTGAGATATTTTTTGCTTAATTTAAGGGATTCTAATTCTTATGTAAAATAGGAAACTATAAATTAGGATATTTTCTTTCCCTTTTTTGTAGGCACAATAGCTGAATGATAGCCTTAACTTTCTGTAATCATTGGCTATATATTCCTTGTACCAATTCTTTGAATAAACTAGAGAGAAAAAAATACCATTCTCTAATTTCAAACTTGGTACCAGAGCGGGTTCTGACCTAGCACCATGGGCAAATCTGATTCTGGTGGCTTTGAAATGCCAAGACAGGATCCTGAAGCCTCCAAGACTAAATCTACCCTTAAGTGTTCCCACTGTGATCAATCTGGTCATACAAGAGATCGTTGTTTCGAACTTGTGGGGTATCCGGAATGGTGGGATCATAATCGTGTTTCAAGAAAGAAGCACTCAAACAAAATTTCCGCTGATGCAGTTGTAGAAACAAAGACTGGTCAAGAAGACATTGCTGGAAAATCTTCAGCTTTGATAACAACAGGAGGTAATGGTGGTAAGGCTTTAAATTCTGTTGCACCTATATCCAATAATACATGGATAATTGATTCTGGAACAACAAATCATATGCCATTTGATTCTAGACACATTTCATCTCTTATACCCTCCTCACAAAAATTTATTTCCACCGCTAATGGTTCATTTGCACCTGTCACTGGGGAAGGGTCCTTATCCCTCACTGAGAACTTGAACTCAAATTCTATTTTAGTTGTCCCATCTTTAGATTATAATCTTTTGTCAGTTTCTCAAATTACCACTCCTTTTATCTTGTGTTGTGATTTTATGGCCTGAATATTGTGTGTTTAAAGATATTCAAACGAAGCAGACGATTGGTTATGGTACTAGACAAGGGAGGCTATATTACCTGAATTTGGAGTCACATAGCTCAACTCAATTACAACAGGCATTGACAGTGGATAGCCTTGAAGAAAAAGGAAGGAAATCTGAGATTTGGCCATGGCATTGACGTTTGGGACATGCTTCCTTTGGATACCTTAGAAAGTTGCTTCCTACATTATTTGCAAAATTTGATGTATCAAGTTTTAAATGTGATGTTTGTGAACGTGCAAAAAGTCACCGTGTTTCATTTCCATTAAGTATGAATAAAAGTTCAACTCCTTTTATGATTATACACTCTGATGTTTGGGGTCCATCCAAGGTGGCTACCTTAGGTGGATCACGTTAGTTTGTTACCTTTATCGATGATTGCACCAGAATGACATAGGTGTGTTTGATGAAGTCCAAAAGTGAAGTAAATTTGTTGTTTCAGAGGTTCCATAAAATGATACGTACTCAGTACAATGTAAAGGTACGAGTTCTACGTAGTGACAATGGAGGTGAATATTTAAGTTCTGAATTTCGGAAATATTTGGAAGAAAAAGGAATTGTTCACCAAACTACTTACCCCGACACACCTCAACAAAATGGAGTAGCAGAACGGAAAAATCGTCATTTGTTGGAAGTTGTTCGTGCCTTATTGATAGAAGCTCATATGCCATTGTCTTATTGGGGGGAAGCACTTATCTCTGCAGTATATTTGATTAATCGGGTTCCTTCTAGCACTAATGATTTTCAAACACCATTACAAGTCATTACTGAAGCAGTTATTGCACCAGCTGTCCCAAACTTGCCTCCTCGTGTATTTGGTTGTGTAGCATACGTTCACCTCCATAAACATCAGTGTAGCAAGCTAGCTCCTCGTGCACTACGATGTGTCTTTCTAGGATATGCTTCCCATCAAAAGGGATATCGATGCTATCATCCTCCAAGTCAACGAATCTTTGTTACATTGGATGTTGTTTTCCATGAAAACTCAATGTATTTTCTTTCCGAGTCAAACCTTCAAGGGGAGCATCAAAAGGAAGTTCTGACCCTAAGTGATGATCATGTACATGAGAAAATAGAATTGTGTGAAGAAATGGGAGGTAATATTGGTAGTGATGAGGAATCTGAAATGGAAATTATGGGCCCACTATCCTCTGAAGACATCACAGCATCACAAGAAAGTCAAGAAATGGAAGTAATTAGTCCACTCTCCTTTGAGGAACATGAAGCACCCCAAGAAATTGTAGTACCAAACCAATCGTCAGCTGAGGATGATCCTAATTTTGTTCTTGAATCATCCAGAAAACAGCTACCCCCACGACACAATAGAGGTATTCCTAGGCCCACCTATGAACCTGAAATTTCCAGTAAAGTTAGATATCCAATGAACCATTATGTGTCTAACCATCGTTTGTCAGAATCAAATCAGTCATTTGCCAATCAATTATCTACTATATTTGTTCCTAATAGTGTGCAGGAAGCCTTAATGGACCCAAGGTGGAGAGCAGCTATGAATGAAGAGATGAAGTCCTTAGAAAAAAATAATACTTGGGAACTCGTTGACTGTCCAACAGGAAAGAAAACGGTTGGATGTCGATGGGTTTATACAGTTAAATACAAAGCAGATGGTACGATAGAGCGTTTTAAAGAAAGATTGGTGGCTAAGGGATATACCCAAACCTATGGGGTTGATTATACAGAGACATTTGCACCAGTAGCTAAAGTCAATACAATTCGAGTTTTGCTATCTCTAGCAGCAAACTTGAATTGGCCCTTACAACAATTTGATGTGAAGAATGCCTTTCTTCATGGCGAATTGTCTGAAGAAGTCTACATGGACCTTCCTCCGGGGTGCAACATACCAAAATCATATGATAAAAAGGTGTGTAGATTAAAGAAATCATTGTATGGACTAAAGCAATCTCCAAGAGCATGGTTTGGTAGGTTCACAAAATCTATGAAAGTGTTTGGTTATAGTCAAAGTAATGCAGACCACACTTTATTCTTAAAAAACAAAAAGGTAAAATCACTGCACTTATTGTATATGTTGATGACATGGTAGTTACTGGGAATGATATGGAAGAAAGAAAAGCTCTCCAAAGCTACT
Source organism: Sophora flavescens (assembly GCA_030762895.1). Classification (NCBI taxonomy): domain Eukaryota; kingdom Viridiplantae; phylum Streptophyta; class Magnoliopsida; order Fabales; family Fabaceae; genus Sophora; species Sophora flavescens. Next base: position 130,873,933 of record CM061063.1, on the reverse strand, counting down.
TGTCTAAGGAATTTGAAATGAAAGACCTCGTCCCCTTAAAGTTTTTCCTTGGGATTGAAGTGTCTAGATCAACTAAAGGAATTTTCTTGTCTCAGAAAATATACTTTAGATTTGTTAGAGGAAACTGGTATGTCAGCTTGTCAACCAACTAATACACCTGTTGAAGAAGGATTGAAATTATTTGTTGAACCAAATCAAGTTCCGGTTGATAAAGGGAGATACCAGAGGCTTGTAGGAAGGCTAATGTATCTAGCACACACAAGGCCAGATCTCGCCTATGCCTTGAGTGTTGTGAGCCAATTCATGCATAATCCCGGAGAGCAACATATGAATGCTGTTATGCGCATTTTGAGATATTTAAAATCTGCTCCAGGGAAGGGAATTATGTTCACAAAGAATGAAAATAATCAAGGTGTTAGTGTATATACTGATGCTGATTGGGCTGGATCTATAGATGACAGGAGATCTACTTCAGGCTACTTCACTTTTGTAGGAGGTAACCTTGTTACTTGGAGAAGCAAAAAGCAGAATGTTGTTGCACGCTCAAGCGCAGAGGCTGAATTTAGAGGAATGGCACTTGGGTTATGTGAAGGATTATGGCTAAGACTTCTCCTATCAGATTTGGATTATCCACTTGAGCAACCAATTCGACTATATTGTGACAATAAGGCTGCATGTGACATAGCTCATAACCCGGTTCAACATGATCGTACCAAACATGTTGAAGTAGACAGATTCTTCATCAAGGAAAAATTAGATGAGAATGTATTAGAATTACCTGGGATTCGATCAGATGATCAATTGGCTGATATTCTAACCAAAGCAGTTTCAAGTCAGATTTTCTCGAAGACTGTGACCAAGTTGGGCATGTGTGATATCAATGCACCAACTTGAGGAGGAGTGTTGAAATATTTTTTGCTTAATTTAAGGGATTCTAATTCTTATGTAAAATAGGAAACTATAAATTAGGATATTTTCTTTCCCTTTTTTGTAGGCACAATAGCTGAATGATAGCCTTAACTTTCTGTAATCATTGGCTATATATTCCTTGTACCAATTCTTTGAATAAACTAGAGAGAAAAAAATACTATTCTCTAATTTCAAACTTCCATTTGGAACAAACTGTACATTCAAAGCTCTTAAATTCTTTCATTAATATTTCTCGTTCAATCATTTGTATTTATTAAGAGAAGTTATTTATGATGTCAAACAAAATTTCATTAATATTAACTCTTTTGAGTGTTACTAGGTTCACTTGCAAAGTTGTACTTTGAAGATTTTGCTTCACAAAACATTATGAATCTGTAAGCCTGAAGGGACGAGTCAAAAGAATAGTTGGGATTAATCATGGAGAGGCTAGGTGTGAAAATAACATTTGTCTGGAGAAATTGTGGCAATACAACATGAGCTCATCAACGTCTAAATAATAGAGGAATTTGAATTTGAACTTGCATCTTTTACATATTTGTTCTCTTTCATTTTGTTTCTCCCTTTGTTCCACATCTCTAAGTTACTCACTTCTTTTCTTCTAGATCTTTGTTCAGCTGTGCTCACACTTGATCTATATTAATCTCAAGTAAAAATAATATAATAAAAATGAGGTAGTGTTAAAGATGAGTAATTAATTCTACTCTGTATGTATAATAAAAATAATATTTATCTTGTATATATAACAATTCTTAAGGATAAGTAATTAATTCTACTCTATTAACTTCAATCTATCACAAGGGCTCCTAAGTTCTAATTTTTAGATCGTGCTGCTACAAAGACTTAAACCTTATGTCCAAGTCTTATATATAATAATTACATACCAGGCTTCATATAATCTATTAAAAACCAATCTACTATCTAGAGAAAAAAAAGCTAAAGCTACAAAATATATAGTATTCTTCTCAATCATGCAATTGATATTTGCAAGTTCATTGAAACTCTTGGAATATGAAGTAAATTCCTTGCCAATGCACGTCGATTTTCCGCCTTTTCATCCTTCAGTACATTGACATTCAACTTTTCCAAAACTATCCCTGCTTGAACTAGATATTGCAAAGCAAAAAATTCATCAAAAGTCCCACTAAATCTGTTCACCTCCACCACCTTTAGAGAGTTCTTATCAAGCACTGATAAACTGGTTGATGCCCGTGCCAGAAATTTTTAAGGTCGACTTTGTAAGGAGTTTTATATTCAGGAAAAAAATTTCGAGGGTCTATCTCTAATGTGAGTTTCTCCAACATAGGACAACTGTTAAGAAGGAAAAAAAATCCACACAATTCATATAGATGCATCTGAGTCTTCATTATCAGATGCCTTACATTCAAATCACATTTTATGCGCATTGGTTGTTCTCCACTTGTAATAACCTGAAGCAAGAAACTATCTACAGTCAAAACTCTAACAAGGTAGAGATCTTCTAGTAGTTTGTAAAGGTCATTGCCAAATGTATCATATTGGGGCATAAGGTCAAAGTCAATATCAGCCTCTTCCATAACATGGCGTTGTACATCTATGTAAAAAGCTCCCACCAATCCAGAATATTTGAAATACTTGTGAAATATGAAACACAAAACAAAAGATCCTAATTAATTATAAGGTATAATGTTCTTCACTTGGTTTTAATTGGAATGGTAAGAACGATACGTGATGGCAAGAAATTCCTTACGATTTGGTTCCCATGGGATCTTCACGAACTTGTTTTCCATAGCCAATTGCCTTATTGCGCTTGGGTTGCAATATCGAAGACCTAATGATAAAATATAATTAACGAAAATCGAATAAATGAATCAATTCAAGAACTTTAAATTAACAAATAGAAGAAACTAATAAAATAGAAAACAATAAAGAGAATCATTTAAATAAATAAACACTAGAGTGATTCGATGTGGGACTAGCATAAGATTATGTAATAGGCCCAAGTATACGATTTTGTGGATGAATCAAGCATTTGAGGATAAGTTGTCTTTAATATAAAATGAAAGAGAGAAAGTTCTAGAGTGATTCGATGTGGGACTAGCATACACACTTATGGACATTCATATGCGAGGAACGAAGGTTCAAGCGAGAAGTCTTTACTAGGCAAATACAAGGGGAAGTGAATAGGTAAAATTATGTAAAATCTCAAGTTTGCTACAACCTACAGAACTAAACTTTGGCTGCTCTGGATGTTCTAGCAATGGCTTACAGTAAGATCCTATCCAAACCTTGAGTTTAATATGTGTTCGTTAGTATTGTTAATCGCATGTTGGGTAGAGGAATATGTAGATATAGTTGGTATAAAACGACCGGGGCCTCATGGTACAAAACTTGGAGGTTAGACTTTAGACTAGCGTTTCTATATTCCGTAAAAAAATATGCTATTTTGTATTCTAAGCTAAACCCTCCAAAAATCAAGAGTAAGCATCCTTCAAGATGCACATGAGAATCAGAAAGATCCTTTTTAATTGAGTTGGAATTTGTTCATTTGGAATCTGGACTCTTCTACTGCATTTTTATTTACTTAAAAATTTTTTCTTATTTTCTTCCATCATTCCTTAATAAGTCCCACGTATGGATGTTAAACCAAATTATGTTATTTAATTTAATGAGAGCTTTTCATCTCAAAGTTGTCATGTAATTTTTTGTATTCTAATAATTGATTATATATAATAAATATATTTGAACATGTTTTAAAAAATGTGTATGTTTAAATTTATTGAGGTTTAAACATATAGTCAATTATGTTTAGAAGAAAATAAAGCTAAAAGAGAAAAAAAATATCTTTAATATGATGAATAATCTCTTAAAAGACTTAATGTTACTAATATTCAAAAGCATCGGCACAAGCATTTGCCTCCCTAAATGTATGACTCCACCTAATCTGAGTGAAGTCGGACCCATACACATGATATCGTGCACAATAGGCGCACATGAAGTCTAAGAATCAAAGCACTCTAAGAATCTGATTCCAAGTGAAGTCTCTGCACACCATGCTCTAAAGCCAGCTTCATACCAAACCAAATGCCATATAATTCAGCAAGCATAATGGAGCAAGAACCAATATTGCCCAAGAACCCAATCACAAAATTTCCTGAGGCATCACAAACAAGACCCCCACAAGCTGCACTACCCATCTCATGAAAAACTGAGCCATCTGAGTTAAGTTTAAACCAATTCAACTTGAGGGGGGTGGGACTAACCAATACTAGAGACGGTTAAGCCCAGCGTGACATCCTTTTCAGAAACGTCAATGCTAAAAACCGTCATGCACTCTCTAGCTCTGGCTTGTGTCATCATAAACAAATCCCCATTCCCATGCGCAAGACCATCAAACATATGCTTATTACTATCATACCAGAAACTGAGACAGCTACAACTAATAGTGCAAAATATGCTTTTAACGTCAGGATTTAAAATCAGTTCAAATTTAACCGATGTCGACAATGAGGCGGTGGCATTTTTGAAATTAATCTAAATACTTTTGACATCTGTAACACCCCGATTTTCGCTGCTTCGTAATATCGGTAATAAATATATAACTATATATATTTATCCGAGACTTAGAAAATTGTTTTGGATGAAATGCTATTATTTTCCTGTCATGTTTTATATCTTAGGGTTACGACGAAGTTTTGGGTTGAAAATTCAGACGGAACCCGGTCTGCGTTTTCACTGACAGTAAAAGTTTACTGCTCGGAAGACCTAATTTTGAGTCGTGAACAAGATGAAAAATGTTTTTATTGTATTTACTACGATACTGGAAGTTTTGAAAATTTTGGTAAAAAAATTAAAATATTATATTTGTTGCGGGCGTATACGTCGAGATATCTCTAGGAAAAGCTTGCGCCAGATGAAAACCCGGAGTCGGCAACGTAGCAGAGATGATGGATTTGACCGACTTGACGAGCATTTATGATGAGCTTATCCGAGTCATAATGGCCATAATGGCGCATTTATGACAAAGTGAATTTTTGCTATGAAATGACCATTTTGCCCTTGTCTTTTTATGACAATTACAAGCAAATGCCATTGGAAAATTTGACCAAACCTATCCAAAACCCACGGCTCACTCTTGCCTTATTCATTAAGTATATTTCCTTCTTCACTAAGTATCTCTTCATCATTCATTTCTATGTTTTTCTTCTTGAAAACCTAAGCTTTGCCATAAGAACTCCAAAGTGTTCATAATTCGTCAGATTATGCCTAGCAATTCTTACCATTTTCTATTCTGAATCTCGGAAAACTTTCAACATGAAAGTTGTTCATATTTCTCTATTCTTTCCAACGACATAAAGATCATACAAAACGGACAAGTATGTTGAGAGATATTCCCAAATTACTAAAACTGTTCTAAATCCTCATCATGTTCATCTTTCTCTTTAAGTTTAATTCTTAAGAACACCATAAGAAAACTTTGAAGAACATCATCCAAATATTGCTTTCCTTGGATCATCAAGAGGTAAAAACCTCTTATCTTGTCATTTAAATCCTTTCTCTTCACAACTTTTGTAGATTCATGGCTTAGATCAACATGTTCTTCATTTGTACGCTATAATATGGATTGCTTAAGATGTTATAAACATGTATATGTGTATGTGTCTTCTTTTGTGTCGTGCATTTAGTTATTTTGTTAAATCCATATATTGGCGTCTCACCCTTACAACACATATCAGAGACGTACAAGGGGTAGGATTTCTACAAGAAGGAGAAGGCTGTCTAGTTCAAGGCATGCTGTGCTGCTCCAGTTGGCGGTAGTGTCTGTTAGTTACGACCAGCTTAGGTCCTATTTTGATATATGGTGTTTAGGAGAATAAATCTGATAATGATCTAGGTGTGAAGACATATAAGGCAGTATAGTTGTATGACTTATATACATTGTGTATTTAAGTGTGGTTTGATTACGTTGTTGTTGTTATGAGGTTAAAGGAAAAAGGAAAAAAAATTATCACCATATTTTGAAAAGATGAATGTTGAGAAAACATTATTTTCCGAAAGTAACCATCAAATTAAGTTTTATTTCCGCAAACGGGTAACCATGTGATGACCTGGGTTAGGGTGTCACATTAGTGGTATCAGAGCTGGTCGAGTCTTTCGGGAAACCTTGGGGAAGAGGTCTGTTAGGTTTTTGTTGTGTGATCTCTGGTCGAAACTTGTTTGAATTTTTCTTGGTTGAAACAATGTGTGTTGACACACAAGTAAGTATGTTTTGATGGATTCTGATTTGGGTTGAAACCTTGTGAGATCTCATGTTTAGAAAAGGGTACTTATGTTCATGTTGATACATTCGTTTATCCCTTAGGATGGTATCAGACATTTGAATAAGGTACCTGTCATTGAAAGTTTTTGGGGGAAAATTTTCTGAAAATGTCCTAAGTTTGTACGGACGGACGATTGTTGAGTTTCTGATTGATCTACTTTCTAGATTTATCCAGATCTCAACCGCTTTGTGTAGGATATCGCCAATGAAGTTAGTTGGGTTAGACTTCAAGAAATGGAATTTTGGTCCATTTCTCGATAAGTTAGTCATCATCTTCATCGATGATGTTCTCGTTTACTCTAAGAGTCACGAGGAGTAAGAGAGACCTTTGTATCAAGTGTTACAGATCCCTCGCAAGGAGTTGTTATATATTCAAGGATCGACTTGAGAACAAGTTACCACCAGATTGGAGTAAGGACTTATTAAAGATTTTGTTCTGTAAACTCAGCTTATGAGGAAAGATCAATTGTTCGTGTGTCTGAGTGATTGACCAAGTCATCAGGAATCGTGCCGATTCAGGGTGACCACACTAAGTGCGTCATAAAAGACCATTGTGATTGTGAGAAACCAAGGCGAATAGATTTAAATCTTCAACATTAGATGAGGGTCTCAGTGTTCAGAAAAATTGTTCCTTATGGACAAATTGCTTTTCAAATTCCTATGGTTGTATTAGACAATCATAGCGGAACATTTTGTACATGCCAAATTCATTTTTCTGACCTTGATTTAAAATCTATCCTGACTTTGGTTCTGACAGTCTGGATATTTTCATACTTCTTTGGGAATGTATTATGAGTATTTTTTTAGTTATGTGACATATATGAATTCTTGATGATAGAAGTTTCTTGATGAGACTTAGTCAATTCACTTTTACTTTTGATGGAAGTGATCCAGTCTAAATTTTGTCGGACTGATGTTCTTTTAAATCGTTGTGCAGTAAAGTTCTTGTGAAGGAAGAAACTTTATTTGACTCATGTTTGTAAACTTGTATTAGCTATGCATTTTTACACTCACGAACCTATTGAAGAATCTTTTTACATATTGGGCACTTGTATCTTTCAGATTGGTCAAATTATTCTTTGTGCTTTCTTGTGAAAGCGAAATCAAGAAATTTATTGTCTTGAAAATCTCTTTTCAAATTATTGTGAGTAGATTGACGAAGTCGACATCTTTTTACTGCTTAGGTCCACGGTGTAATGGAAAAACTAACAGAGGTATGTATCAGAGGACTGATCCAACGTGATAAGGAATTGATCCTTAGAAGGTTAGTTGAGAGTAAGTGTAATATCTAAGCACGACAAGAGGTGAGTGGATTTTTATGGAGGTGCAGATGTGACTAGTAAGCTTAGAATTTCTAGAATTAACATCAGTAAATAAGATGATTTTGGCAGATTTTGTTATGGTCGAGGTAGTGTTTGCTAAAGGATCCAGGATAATGATAAAATGATCATCGTCAAGATTTAATCGTATGATTGGAAGGAATTATAGAAAGATGTCTATGGTAGTTTTACCTAAGTTGAATGTAAGCGGAAAAGAGAAGTTCTTGAGTAAAATTAAGTTGTTAGAAAAGTTCGAAAGTTAAGGATTAGATAATTCTATTCTATAATCCCTTTTGGTTTAATTGCATTAAGATATGCAATGAAGTTATTTTGAGGATGAGATGTGTGAGGTGATGTTAAATTGGAGTGGTGAATTATAATCAAGAGAAACTAAGCCTATGATTAAATATTTTGAGTAGGGAGTTGAAGCGTGGTACTGTGAAGACAGTGTTAGTATTAATGATAATATTCAGAGTGAGATGAATAGAATAAGGTTTCTGGTGGAATCATGTTGATAAGAGAAGTAATTAAGTTTTGATTTTGTTTTTTTCAAGTGTGGTAGACTCTGATGAAATTTTGAGGATAGTACGGATATGTAGAAATGACATAAGAATGAATTGTGTAATGGAATATAGAATAAAAGGAATGAAGTGATGTGGAGGACAATGTAAAATCTTAAGGTTAAGATGAGGTTACAAAATATTGTTTAGCTTCGAGTCTCGAAATTTCGAGGACGAAATTTTTTTAAGAGGGGTAGTAATGTAACACCCCGATTTTCGGTGCTTCGTAATATCAATAATAAATATATAACTATATATATTTATCGGAGACTTAGAAAATTGTTTTGGACGAAATACTATTATTTTCCTGTCATGTTTTATATCTTAGGGTTACGATGAAGTTTTGGGTTGAAAATTCAGACGGAACCCGGTCTGCGTTTTCACTGACAGTAAAAGTTTACTGCTCGGAAGACCTAATTTTGAGTCGTGAAGGAGATGAAAAATGTTTTTATCGTATTTACTACGATACTGGAAGTTTTGAAAATTTTGGTAAAAAAATTAAAATATTATATTTGTTGCGGGCGTATACGTCGAGATATATATCTCTAGGAAAAGCTTGCGCCAGATGAAAACCCGGAGTCGGCAACGTAGCAGAGATGATGGATTTGACCGACTTGACGAGCATTTATGAAGAGCTTATCCGAGTCATAATGGCCATAGTGGCGCATTTATGACAAAGTGAATTTTTGCTATGAAATGACCATTTTGCCCTTGTCTTTTTATGACAATTACAAGCAAATGCCATTGGAAAATTTGACCAAACCTATCCAAAACCCACGGATCACTCTTGCCTTCTTCATTAAGTATATTTCCTTCTTCACTAAGTATCTCTTCATCATTCATTTCTATGTTTTTCTTCTTGAAAACCTAAGTTTTGTCATAAGAACTCCAAAGTGTTCATAATTCGTCAGATTCTGCCTAGCAATTCTGACCATTTTCTATTCTGAATCTCGGAAAACTTTCAACATGAAAGTTGTTCATATTTCTCTATTCTTTCCAACGACATAAAGATCATACAAAACGGACAAGTATGTTGAGAGATATGCCCAAATTACTAAAACTGTTCTAAATCCTCATCATGTTCATCTTTCTCTTTAAGTTTAATTCTTAAGAACACCATAAGAAAACTTTGAAGAACATCATCCAAATCTTGCTTTCCTTGGATCATCAAGAGGTAAAAACCTCTTATCTTGTCATTTAAATCCTTTCTCTTCACAACTTTTGTAGATTCATGGCTTAGATCAACATGTTCTTCATTTACTTCAAAGTTCATGGAACTAGGTTCAAAAATTCATAACTAATTCTAGAAAAATCCTTTTGACATGAAACCAATTGCTATGATCTTATAATCATCTCTATTTTCATGATATATAAGCATAAGATCATGAGAAATTTCTTTCCCTAATTTCTGGTCATGGCCGAACCTAGGTCAAATTTGTGTTCTTAGGTTTTGTTTCATTTTCATGTCTTGATTCATGATTATATCTTGATAGTTCTTGTAATTAATTAAGTATATATAAGATTAACAATAAAACCCTAACCTATTTGTTTCATTAAGGCCGAAACCCCAGGTATGAATATTTGATAGATTTTTGAATCAAATGTTGTCTAGTAACACTTTAATCCAACTCTAGGTTTTGTATGTTGATTAAATCCAAGAGTTTAGAAATTTTAGAGATTTCTAACCCCAAACTCAGCCTTTGGCCGAAACCCTAGTTCTTGGAACTAGATGAGTTTTAGTTCATGTTCTTGGTTCATAATCTTGGTTTAAGTGCTTAATCATGTTTAAGTTACTTATGGATCATAAATCCCTAAGTTAACAAAATTTTAACTTTCCTAACCTAGAAAAGTTGTTGAGGCCGAACCTTAACCTCCATGAGTCAAGTATGTTTTTGTTTGATTTGATTTATTTTGGTTGAAATTCATTATGAAGGAATCGATCGGGTTGGTTTGACCTAAAGCCGACGGAGGAAGCCGGATCAAATCGGGAGATTATTTGAAACCGTTAGTTCGAGTCTTCAAGAGGTAAGGGAGCTTACCTGAGGGATTTTTCTCAATAACTATTTTCTTGTAGTGTGGTTTATATGATTTATATGTGGTTGTGGTCATTTATTTTTTTTGTTTACGTTGTGTTGTTTATCTGTGTATCGGTGTTTGATCTGCTTTTAATTTATTTAATTATCTGCAGTTGTATATTATATTGCTATGATGCATGATCTGCCTGGGGATATAATTCTGATAATTGTTGTTGAATGTTATTTGTGAGTGTTGTTTGAGAAGCTTGTGATGGTGGTCGATGCATAACCGATTAATCAGATAAAAGCTTTAATAAGTTGTGAAAAGATTATGTTCAATGTTTTATGGGAAATGTTGGAAGATAATAATGGTGGAAAATCTTATTTGTTTGGAAAAGTATGAGTTTTGAAAAATATTATTATTTTTGATGATTTATTAGTGTAAAAGTCATTTGAGTCACAATAAGAGCGAAATTGTGAAAATGTTTCTGTACTACTAGTCCTTATGTAAGAAAGTTAAAAATATTATACAAAGTTATTTTATGAAATTAATTGTTGAAAAGAATTTAATGATGATTTTAGAAAATTGTTTAAGTGGAAAAAGCTAAGTTTTGGCTTAAAAAGCTTTAAAAGTGATAATTGACGGCAGATTTGCAAAAGCGTAGAAGGCAAGTGTTTTGAAATGGCAGTACATATTTTAAGTAAGTTAAAACCTCAAGTGACTCACCTTTGTGAAAACTAAGTTTTATTATTTAAGGATTTTATCAATAATTTTCCAATTTGGAAAAGAATTTCTGAAAATCAAAAGTTAATTCAACAGTGTTGAAAGTGGTGTGGAACTTAGTAACCGAGACGTCGGTGTACTAAGGTTCTGTGTTGTGATGGACTCGGTCATTTGTACTTTGAGGGCCTGTACCGTATACATGAGGTATACTGTGTTGAAACATTGAAGATGTTTTCTAGTACCACGAACCTAAGACTGGTGCACCGGTCGAGAGGTGTCGTGATTGAGCACTCGGACGGTGAGGTCCTGTGTTGTGATAAAAGTTTTAAAGGTGTTTTAAAACTATGTGAGTCGTAAGCCATTTTGAGCTTCGGCAAAGGAAAGATCGAACACAAAGAAAAATGACAAGAATAAAATGTTTTGCATGCATATTCGGTAGACGTACCTACGAGGTTAATCATGATATCTTGGTGATATTCATGTCTCGACGTATTTGTTAATCATGGTATCTTTATGATATTCCTGAAATCGATGTGTTCATTGTGCCTTTGGGCAATCGACGTACAATGAAATTCATTGTGCCCTAGGAAATCGACGTACAATGAAATCAGGGTATTTTATGATATTCATGTAATCGACGTATTCATTGCGCCTTTAGGCAATCGACGTATAATGAAATTCATTACGCCTTGGGCAATCGACGTACAATGAAATTCATTGCGCCTTTAGGTAATCGATCTATAATGAAATTCATTACGCCTTAGGCAATCGATGTGCAATGAAAAAATCCATAAATCGACGTTGTTACTGTTCCGGACAGTGGGCTATGGTAAAATCGACGTGCCTCTGTTGGAAAAAATCGACGTGCCTCTATTGGCAATCGAGCTTGATCAGCTCATTTTAAATGACGTTGGGGGTCTCCGGATATTAAATGTGAATGTGTAGATGATGTATTGAAGTGTTCATGCATAGTTTTCCAACGTTGATGTTTGGGGTGTGGAACCCATTGATAAATTTTACTCTATAATATGGATTGCTTAAGATGTTATAAACATGTATATGTGTATGTGTCTTCTTTTGTGTCGTGCATTTAGTTATTTTGTTAAATCCATATATTGGCGTCTCACCCTTACAACACATATCAAAGACGTACAAGGGGTAGGATTTCTACAATAAGGAGAAGGCTGTCTAGTTCAAGGCATGCTGTGCTGCTCCAGTTGGCGGTAGTGTCTGTTAGTTACGACCAGCTTAGGTCCTATTTTGATATATGGTGTTTAGGAGAATAAATCTTATAATGATCTAGGTGTGAAGACATATGAGGCAGTATAGTTGTATGACTTATATACATTGTGTATTTAAGTGTGGTTTGATTACGTTGTTGTTGTTATGAGGTTAAAGGAAAAAGGAAAAAAAAAATTATCACCATATTTTGAAAAGATGAATGTTGAGAAAACATTATTTTCCGAAAGTAACCAGCAAATTAAGTTTTATTTCCGCAAACGGGTAACCATGTGATGACCTGGGTTAGGGTGTCACATTAGTGGTATCAGAGCTGGTCGAGTCTTTCGGGAAACCTTGGGGAATAGGTCTGTTAGGTTTTTGTTGTGTGATCTCTGGTCGAAACTTGTTTGAATTTTTCTTGGTTGAAACAATGTGTGTTGACACACAAGTATGTTTTGATGGATTCTGATTTGGGTTGAAACCCTGTGAGAGCTCATGTTTAGAAAAGGGTATTTATGTTCATGTTGATACATTCGTTTATCCCTTAGGATGGTATCAGACATTTGAATAAGGTACCTGTCATTGAAAGTTTTTGGGGGAAAATTTTCTGAAAATGTCCCAAGTTTGTACGGACGATTGTTGAGTTTCTGATTGATCTACTTTCTAGATTTATCCAGATCTCAACCGCTTTGTGTAGGATATCGCCAATGAAGTTAGTTGGGTTAGACTTCAAGAAATGGAATTTTGGTCCATTTCTCGATAAGTTAGTCATCATCTTCATCGATGATGTTCTCGTTTACTCTAAGAGTCACGAGGAGTAAGAGAGACCTCTGTATCAAGTGTTACAGATCCCTCGCAAGGAGTTGTTATATATTCAAGGATCGACTTGAGAACAAGTTACCACCAAATTGGAGTAAGGACTTATTAAAGATTTTGTTCTGTAAACTCAGCTTATGAGGAAAGATCAATTGTTCGTGTGTCAGAGTGATTGACCAAGTCATCAGGAATCGTGCCGATTCAGGGTGACCACACTAAGTGCGTCATAAAAGACCATTGTGATTGTTAGAAACCAAGGCGAATAGATTTAAATCTTCAACCTTAGATGAGGGTCTCAGTATTCAGAAAAATTGTTCCTTATGGACAAATTGCTTTTCAAATTCCTATGGTTGTATTAGACAATCATAGCGGTACATTTTGTACATGCCAAATTCATTTTTCTGACCTTGATTTAAAATCTATCCTGACTTTGGTTCTGACAGTCTGGATATTTTCATACTTCTTTGGGAATGTATTATGAGTATTTTTTTAGTTATGTGACATATATGAATTCTTGATGATAGAAGTTTCTTGATGAGACTTAGTCAATTCACTTTTACTTTTGATGGAAGTGATCCAGTCTAAATTTTGTCGGACTGATGTTCTTTTAAATCGTTGCGTAGTAAAGTTCTTGTGAAGGAAGAAACTTTATTAGACTCATGTTTGTAAACTTGTATTAGCTATGCATTTTTACACTCACGAACCTATTAAAGAATCTTTTTACATATTGGACACTTGTATCTTTCAGATTGGTCAAATTATTCTTTGTGCTTTCTTGTGAAAGCGAAATCAAGAAATTTATTGTCTTGAAAATCTCTTTTCAAATTATTGTGAGTAGATTGACGAAGTCGACATCTTTTTACTGCTTAGGTCCACGGTGTAATGGAAAAACTAACAGAGGTATGTATCAGAGGACTGATCCAACGTGATAAGGAATTGATCCTTAGAAGGTTAGTTGAGAGTAAGTGTAATATCTAAGCACGACAAGAGGTGAGTGGATTTTTATGGAGGTGTAGATGTGACTAGTAAGCTTAGAATTTCTAGAATTAACATCAGTAAATAAGATGATTTTGGCAGATTTTGTTATGGTCGAGGTAGAGTTTGCTAAAGGATCCAGGATAATGATAAAATGATCATCGTCAAGTCTGTCTAAAATATAAAACAAAAAGGAAATTGTAAAGTCTGTCTAACTTTTAACATCGATTATTTTTACAATCGATGCCTAATGTCAAAGCAATTCAAAACATTTTCTGCATCATGTGTGACACCCTAACTCGGGTCATCACATGGTTACCCGTTTGCGGAAATAAAACTTAATTTGCTGGTTGCTTTCGGAAAATAATGTTTTCTCAACGTTTATCTTTTCAAAATATGGTTATAAATTTTTTTTCTCTTTTAACCTCATAACCACAACAACGTAATCAAATCACACTTACATACATAATGTATATAAGTCATCCAACTGTACTGCCTCATATGTTTTCTCACCTAAATCATCATAAGCTTTATTCTAAAAACATAATATAACATAATAGTACCTAAGTTGGTCGTAACTAACAGACACTACAACCAATAGGAGCAGCACAGCATGCCTCGAACTAGACAACCTTCGTCTTCTTGTAGGGATCATACCCCTTGTACGACTCTGATATGTTTGTAAGGGTGAGACGTCAATCTATGGATATACCACAATAACTAAATGGGCAACACAAAAGAAGGCACATACACATATACATGTTTATAACAACATACTCATTCATATCATAGCATCTCGTTTATCAATGGGCTTCACACCCCAAACATCAACGTTGGAAAATTATGCATGAACACTTCAATACATCATCTAAACATTCACACCTAATCTCATGAGATATCTCCAACCTCGTGATGAGTTGGTCAGACTCGATTGCCACAGGCACACAGCCACAGGCCCACAGCCACAGGTACACAGCCAAAACCCATCGCACACTTTCCAACATCGTGGCATAGTGATAACATCGGAGATGGGGTCTCATTGTCCAAACCCCGGGCACAATGAAGAACATCTTTGGTATGATCTACCCTGACGCCGCAAGGTAATCCCTCATTTGATCATGGCGCGTCTGCCAAATGCATGCAAGAAAACATTTTGTTCTCAACACTTTTCTTTGTGCTACATCTTTATGTCAAAGCTCTCAAAAGCTTACAACCCATCATCGTTTCAAACATCGAAAGCTCTCAAAAGCATCATCGTTTTATCATCTTTACAACTTTTATTAACAACACAGGACCTCAAAGTTCGAGTGCTCAATCACGAAGCCCCTAGACCGTTGCAATCAGTCTTAGGTTCGTGGTAATAGAAAACATCTTAAAATGTTTTAACTTCTTTAAGTAGATACCCAGTCTACAACACAACGAACCTTAATACCCCGACGTCTCGGTTATTAAGTTCCATATCATCTTTTTACATCGTTTTCGTCTGTGAAAAACAAATCCCAGATAAGACAACGTCTTAAGAACACTAGTACCCCGACATCTCGGTTACTAAGTTCTATATCATCATTTACATCATTTTTCGTCTGTGAAAACAAATCCGAAATAAGATCTCCGCAACTTATTTAAGTTACTGGAAATACATCATTGAGTAAACTCATTTACAGAAAATCATTTCCACTTGAAATTCGTTTGTAAAACGTCAAATCATCAAAAATCCACTTTTCTTTTGGAAACACATTTTTTCCAAAATAACGTCAAATCATCAACAACTTTTTTTTACTGAAACTTCAACTCTAATAAATCAATTCAGATTAAATCTCTTTTTAAATTAAGTACTGTTGTTTTTAAACTTACACCGTAAATAATTTCGAAACTTGCCATCGTTTATCATTTTCAAAGAAAATGTTTTTAAAGTCAAACTTTGACTTTGACTTTTATTTTTATTATTATTATTTTATTTATTTTTTTATAAAGTATTTTCAAATATTAATTTCAAAAAATAACTTTTTATAATATTTCGGAATTTTTTGTGTAAAAGTTAGCAGTACTAAAAAAATTTCACAGTTACGCTCTCACCGTGACTCATAAATTTCTTTTACACTAATAAATCCTTAAAATAATAGTATTTCTCAAAATTCATCTTTTTCCAAAATAATCTTTTCCACCACTATTATATTCCAACATTCCCCATAAAACGTTGAATATAATCTTTTCACATCTTATTAAATCTTTTATCTGATTAATCGGTTGTGCACTGACCACTATCAGGCCTCTCAAACAACATTCAACAACATCATCAAAATTATATCCCCAGGCAGATCATGCATCATACCAACATAATACACTACTGCAGATAATTAAATAAATTAAAAGCAGATCAATCACCGATACACAGATAAACAACACAACGTAAACAACATAAACAATTAACCACAACCACATATAACTCATATAAACCACACTAAAAGCAAGTAGTTATTGAGAAAATCCCTCAGGTAAGCTCCCCTTACCTCTTGAAGACTCAAACTAACGTTTTCAAACAATCTCCCGATTTGATCCGGTTTCCTCCGTCGGCTTAAATCAGTTAACTCGGTTGTTTCCTTCAAACGAATTGCAACCAAAATAAATCAAATCAAACAAAAACATACTTGACTCATGGAGGTTAAGGTTAGGTCTCAACAACTTTTCTAGGTTAGGGAAAGTTAAAATTTTGTTAACTTAGGGATTTATGATCCATAAGTAACTTAAACATGATTAAGCACTTAAACCAAGATTATTAACCAAGAACATGAACTAAAACTCATCTAGTTCCAAGAACTAGGGTTTCTGTTTTTCTCAAGATCATAGGCTAGAAGTTTTTAAAATTTCTTCAACTCTTGGATTTAATCAATATACAAGACTTAGAGTTGGATTCAAGTGTTACAAAAAAACTTTTGAATCACTAAACCATCAAGTGTTCATAGCTAGGGTTTCGTCCTTAATGAAACAAATAGGTTAGAGTTTGATTTTTGATCTTCTATATACTTAAATACAAGAACTATCAAGATACTAGAAGATTGAATCATGAATCAAGACATGAAAATAAAACAAAACCCATGAACATTATTTTGTCATAGATTCGGCCCAGTCCAGAAATTAAGGAAAGAAATTTCTCATGATCGTATGCTTCTAGATGATGAAAATAGAGATGATTATAAGATCATAGCAATTGGTTTCATGTCAAAAGGATTTTTCTAGAATTAGTTATGAATTTTCAAAGTTCTAGATCTAGAAACTTAAAAGTGATGAACATAGATGAAATAGACTTTGAATCATGAAAATTATTGAAGAACATAGACATGATTAAGGAAGAAGAATAGGATTCACCTCTTGAAGATCAAAAACAAGTGAAGATCCAAGGACTTGCTTCACAAAGTGATGCTAAAAGGCTTATGAACTTAAGAGTTTTTAAAACAAATGGCAATAGGAAGAAAATGAAATGTGAGGGAGGGTATTTATAGAAGGGTGGCTGCGCCACTTTGGAGGACCAAGTAGAAAGGAGGTGATTTTTTTAAGGACTTAAGTGCAATTAATTCCTAAGGACCATTTTGCCACATTGCCAATAGTTTGAAATGATGGCCATGTGCCACATTTATTGTGTTCACATATGACTCATCTTTGTTGAATTTTCTTGAGACTAATTGGGAAGAGCCTTGAACACTTTGGATCTTGCTAGAAAAGTGTAGAACTTAGGAGAACATGGTGGAACATTGTGGAACGTTGTGGAAGCTTCAAGGAATTTGGGCCTCAAGGCCATGGTCCTCTAATGGGCTTGGAGCAAAGATTCTGGCCCAATTCACTTGGAAAAACATATAAACTAACTTAGGGACCAAAGTGTAATTAATAGAAAGTTCAGGGACTAAAGTGTAAAATCCATAAATTGCCACTTTAACCTTGTAGAACCTTCTAGACTTAAAAGTGTGATTCATCCCCATGAATCATATCAAAATTCTAAGATAACCTCTTTATCTGCTCTTGGAAACTCCGAAATCCACTCTGTCGTTCACCCGATTACGTATTTCGCCCGTAAAACGTATATTATTTCATTTTTTTATGAAAAAATTCTAAAAATACACAATTGTAGGAAATAAAATAAAAATCTTAAGTCTTTCGTTAACGAATTAAAATTAGGTCTTTTGAGCAGTATAAATATACTGTCAGTGAAAATATGCGGTAGGGATTCGCCCGTCGTTTCAACCTAAATTTTAATCGTAGCTTCCTACATTCAAGTAGGATTGAGTGATGAAATCCGTTTATTTAAAATAATTTTCTAATACTCATATAAATATATACAAATAATTGTCCGCATTTCGATTATTTTGAAACAGTGAAAATCGGGGTGTTACATCATGCATTGAAAAATAAAAAATAAAAAAATCATCATTGTTTTAATCAATCATAAAAAGCATCTTCTGCATCTTGCATTGAAAAAAAAAATGAAAGAATCATCATGATTTTAATCAATCATAAAAAGCATCTTGTGCCTAATACATTAAAAAATAGTATTATGCATCTTGATATGCATCTTTTACATCATGCATTGCCATATCATTTCATGCATCATTGAATCAAACTTTCTACCTAATTCATCGCTTTGTTCAGTTCTAACAGGCACATGGCTTATAAGTTGTGAGTTTGCAAGCTTTCACAGACATATGGTCTCTATAAGCTTCTTTATCTTTTTATTTGCAAGCTTCGACGGATACCCGACTCTACAAGCTTCTTTTTGTTTCTTTTAAAGCTTCAGTGGATACCCGACTCCGTAAGCTTCTTTTTATCTTCTTTCAAGCTTCGGTGGATACCCGACTCTGCAAGCTTCTTTTTATCTTTCTTTCAAGCTTCGGCGGATACCCGACTCCGCATGCTTCTTTTAATCTTTCCTTGCAAGCTTTGGTGGATACCCGACTCCACAAGCTTCTTTTTATCTTTCGTTTCTAGCTTCGGTGGATACCCCGACTCCGCAAACTTCTTTTCATTTCCAAGCTTTGATGGTTACCCGACTCCGCAAGCTTCTTTTTATGTTCCATTTCAAGCTTCGGCAGTTACCCGACTTCGTAAGCTTCTTTTAATCTTTCTTTACAAGCTTCGGTAAATACCCGGCTCCGCAAGCTTCTTTTTTTTATCTTTTGCTAGCAAGCTTCAGCGGATACCCGACTCCGCAAGCTTCTTTTTATCGTTGTTTTCTAGATTTGGCGGATACCGGACTCCGCAAGCTTCTTTTTATCTTTGCTTTCAAGCTTCGATGAATCCGCAAGCTTCGTTTTATCTTTACTTTCAAGCTTCGGCGGATACCCGGCTCTCCAAGCTTCTTTTATCGTATCTTTTAAGTGTCGGTGGATACTCGACTCCGCAAAGCTTCTCATCTTTCCTAACAAGCCTCGGTGGATACATGGACCCTCATGTTTTTTATCCTTCTTGTGTTTTGAACAAAATTATGGTTCACTTCTTTACTCATTTCTTACAACGATAATAAGAAAAACTATGGTTATTCATATAAATCTAGTAAGAACTAAGTAAAGAGTGGCAACTGCGAACACCATATTTTGTCCTCCTTTTCCATATTATTATAAAAAATAAAATCAAATAAAAAATAAAAAAAGTAAATAAAATTAAAAAAGAAAAAGACAAATAAATGGAAAATTGAAACGGTGGGCTTTTGGCTTCTTGCTACCCATAACAGTTTTGAAGAATGAATAAAGAGTGATTAAATTGCACTCACCAATTAAATTCTTATGTAAGTTAATTTAAATGTTTATATTAAAAACTTAAATTTTTTTTGAATTTTGGTATACCGTCGATATAGGGTTATATAAAAGGAATAATATTATATGCATAAAAAACTAGAGTTGAATGCTTAAAAAGCTAGGAGTGGGTTTCATGCTCCAATGCATTTGGAGTTAGTTAGTTCTGTTGATCATTCGCTGAGTATTTTTGTTAATAATGATTGTAATGGCTTACAAAAAAAATGATTGTAATGGGTTGTTTAGTTAATAATATGTTCTCCCTTTGTTATAAAAAAAATGCTTAAAAAAACTAGAGTTGAATGAAAAAATTTCTTTCATTTGTCTATAAACTATAAAGTGAGCAATAAATAAGTATAATAATGTAATTAATTTTAAATTATTTTTAAAATTAATAATCGGACGATAACTGCTACAATTAAAAATTTAAAATAATAAAATAATCTTATAGATCAAGTATCTATAAACATTAAACAGGTGATCAATATCATATCATATATCTATATCTTTTTTTTTACTAAAAAGATATTCATTCATTCAAATTGATAAAATACATCGAACAACACAAATCCAACATCGCTAAAAACTGAAAAGGATGAATCTGCGAACAAACTCACAGCACCCAGGTTAATAGCATAATACGGCAAAATCAATTTCGGACTCATTTGCATATTTTAGAGAGTTTCCTGACTTTTTCAAATATTTTAAAAGTTGAAAAGGCTCATATATATATATATATATATGACGCCTCAAGTGAGAGGAATGCATTATTGTAAGAGTGAGGGGAGTAAATCTGGACCATTAAACCATACATGGATGGTCAGGATTAGAAGTTAGTAGGTGGTCATGTGATCACTTAAAAAAATCACATTGAAGTTGACACAGGGAAACACTAGAAGGGGGGTTGAATTGTGTTTCTTAACAGATTTTTGAAAAGTCTTTTCTCAAACATTTTACAGGAAAAACAATAAAAACAACACACAAACAGGAAAACGTTTTTGAAGAGTTAATAAACTCAGATTCAGAACCCCACAGTTAGTATAAACAAAAACTGTAAAAAACAAGGGTTTAGAAGATTCACGCAAGTGTTTTATCCTGGTTCACTCTCTTCCAACCAAGAGTTATGTCCAGTCCCTTCTACCTGAAGGTTTTTCTCCACTATAATCCAATAGCTTTACAAGTATTCAACACCTCTTCAGGATACAAGTATTCTTTCTCTACCAAGCCTCTTCAGGCTCTAACTCTAATAAAGAGATTTAAAGCTTTGAACTAAGAAC
This sequence comes from Sophora flavescens, assembly GCA_030762895.1. NCBI lineage: Eukaryota > Viridiplantae > Streptophyta > Magnoliopsida > Fabales > Fabaceae > Sophora > Sophora flavescens. The sequence goes on along the minus strand of CM061063.1, from coordinate 130,853,020 downwards.
TCACTAGGAGTGAGGATTTGAAAGTTTAAGATCAACAAGATTTACACATAAACTTGTGTTACAATTTCAACAGAGCTTTTGCACTATGATATCAGAGCTTGTGTTGTTTCGTATATCTATATATTGAATCTATGTGTGTCTATTCTCCTTGAAGTTCTTCAAGTATATATATAGCTGAAGTGCTTCTCTGTCTTGGTCTTCTTCAATGGTCTTCAAATTGTATTCGTTTAGACTTAGCATTAAATGCTTGGATCCATTGAGACTGATAACTTGATATGCTTCACTGAGAAGTGCTTTTGTTTAACAGAGGAATGCTCAAAGTAGAACTGTCACTTCTCTATTGTACCAAAGGTTGCTTTCTGACTTACCATCTTTGTACTTGACTTGATCTTTACAACAATGTATTTTGACAGAGTACAACGGTTTATGGTTTCGATGGTACGAAGTTCTTTTATCCAAGAGATAAAGATTTTATACAAAAGAAGTATCAAGGTAAAAGACATATATTCTTTGAATTAAATAAGCAATCATTTGAAATAAATACGTTTAAGCTTAGACTGGTTCATGTCTTAAAACTAGTGGACGCGCAGGTCTTTGGACGTGCAAGATTTACTTATCAGGGAGATGGACTCGTCTACTGATAATGGGTCTATATACTTTCCGCCTAGTCCAGAGAGATGGACGTGCTATACTTAGGAGCTCGTCTGCTGACGTGGTGTATAGTGAAGCAACTCCGTCTATCAAGTCTTTGGGCTTGTTATATTTCAATGTCTCGTCTACTTATTTTTTCTTTAGACTTAGTAACGCTTCTACCTTAGTTAATTCTAAGGCCTCGTCTATTCTTATTTTAACGATCTCGTCTACCATAAAGCTAAAGACTCGGAACTTTAACAAGAATTGTAGACTGGTCTAGAGGTTTGAACTAGAATCTGTAGATTCCATACTTTAAATTTTAGTTCCTCCGACTTGTATAAAATCAAGTAATCCCAGCATACTTATAAAAAACAAGTTAGATCATTGACAAATACTTTGCCATACAAATTTAACATTTTTGTTAACATCAAAACTTAAGAGATTATTTTAATCCAAAACCATTTTGGTTCTAACACACATGACTTTATGTTCTAATCTTGATGATTCATGTATGGTCAAAAGGCTCAGATTTAGTACTCTCATCTCTCATAATTACACACTCCTCTCACTTGAGTTGCTCCCTATATACATATATATATATATATATATATATATATATATATATATATATATATATATATATATATATATAGACATATATACATATTGAAGAAAACATAAAAAAGAATATATATATATATATATATATATATATATATATCATTCAGAACCCCTGAAGGATCAAAGCAAACTAATAATTCAAGAAAATCTGTAGATTCTTTTCATTCATTAAAATTGGTAGGAGTAAGAGATCATCATGTTACTCCCCAGTGTAACACCCTATTTTTCGTATGCTTCTTTATCAGTAAATACATGCTTTAATGTATTTATTTTTGATAAAATGCAGAGGATGATTTTATTTAAAATAAAATCATTTTCTTGTGTTGTTTTACCATATTAAGTCACAGTAAAATTTTCAATCGAAAATTCAGACGGAAATCGGTTTTGGTTCTCACTGCCAGTACAAGTTTACTGAGCTAGAGGCAAAATTTTAATTCGTGAACGAGATGGTTAGTGTTTTTATGATATTTTGTGTGGGTTTGGAGTTTTTCGAAAAATCTTGTTCGGGGCCAAATCTTAGGGATTTCCCGGGCGAAATCGTCGGGAAATACGATCGGGGAAGTCATCTGATACGCAATGGAGCAGAGTATCAAGAGGATGAAGTGACATGGAGTGACTTGATGTGAAGGCTATGACACACCTAAGAAAAAGTGAATCTTGACGTTATCTCAAAATCTTACTTTTTCATCTTTCTCTCTCCAATCACATCACATCACCTTAACTCCTTATCCTCTCTACAAGCAACCCACCTTCTTTCTTCTTCTTTCTTCTCTTCTTCCTCTCCAAAACCGTGCCCCCTCCCTCTTACTCTATAAATACCACTCTTCATCTTCACTTCATCACTTTCCTTTCTTCTACTCCATTAAAACTCTTAAGCTTTCATCTTTTTCTTAACTTCAAGCTTCCAAAGCTCTAGTTTTTCTTCTTCTTTTCACTAAGTGTTCTTCATCAAAGTTGTTCCTCTTGCTTAGGGTAATAATCTCACGTATTCTTTTCTTTAAAAACTTCATCTTTTACTAAAGTTTCTTCTTTATGTCATATATGAGCTTTTATCTTCAAAAATCTCTCAAAAATGGTAGAAAACTCCTTTTGAGTTGAAACCAATTTCTATGGTCTTGTATTTACTTGTAGTTTAACATACAAAAAGGTTGTGTAAAACAAATTTTCCTAACATCTTCTTTCCAATGAGGCCGAAACCATGTATATGGTTTAGATGGATCTTGTTTCAACTTTTACAAGTATGAGTTTGTATTTAAGTTTGTTTTCCAAGATGATCATGAACCAAGGCTCCTTTATGTTAAAGTATGCTATGTCTAAGAGATTGGAAGGTTTAAGATTTGTTTTCCAAGATGATCATGGACCAAGGCTACTTTATGTTAAAGGATGCTATGTCTAAGTGATTGGAAAGTTTAAAGATTTTTACTCTATTTTTATGTCATTATATTCATGTCTTTTATTCTATATCATTTATATTTATGTCATCTACTTTATGTCATTTATATTATGTCATTTACATTTATGTCATTTATATTTATGCCGTTTACTTTATGTCATTTATATTTACTTTATGTCATTTAAATTATGTCATTTACTTTTATGTCATTTATGTTTATGTCATTTATGATTCATTTACTTATGTCATTGTGCTTTAATTACTTATAGGCTTATGTTGTTCTTACTTTATGTGCTTATGAGCTTGTTTATTTAAAGTCCTATGTTGCTTTCAAGATGATCATGGACTTGAGCTTCATAAGTTATGGGATGCTAAAAGGTCTAAGAGATTGGAAGAATTTAAAGATTTCTATTATGAAAACCCAAGGATGGTCGAATCTTAAAGGTTATGGACCTAGGGTGTTTTGTTTTTCATTTTCCAAAGTGATCATGGTTTTGAGCTCCTTACTATTAATGGATGCTAAACCAAAGAGATTGGAAAGTTTAAATGTCCCTAGCCTATCTTATTGGTCAAGGCCGAATCTCCATCAAGTGTAACTTGGTGGGATTTTTGTTCAAATTTGTTTAAAGTAATCTTATTTTAAACTCCTAGCACTTAAGGATCATAAATCCATAAGTTGCATGTGTTTTGGAAACTTCTAGCCCTAAGTTCTTGGTTGAGTTCTAATCCTTTGAACCTTGTGTCTTAAAACCTAGACTTGCATCCTAACCGACTTTGAAGAACGTTCGTGAAACCGTCTATTTTCTCGCATTCTCTTACCGTCTTGAGGTAAGAGGGGATTGCCTAGGGATATTCAATGACTATACGCATGTGTGTATGTGTTTACTTGAGTGATTTGAATATTATTGTGATATTGAGCCGATACTTGAATAACTTGTTTACTTGAACTGTTGTGGTTATTACTTGAAGTTGAACATTACTTGCTTTAAAGTGTTATGAATTATATATATGTGATGAACTGCTTTCAACTGTGATATTAGCATTGAACTAATAATATATACTGTTGTTGATTGAAAGTTTGCTAAGCCAAACTTGTGTCTATGCTCAATTATTATAAGGATTAAAAACCTTAATAAGCTTTGAAGACGAATGGATTGGTGTTCTTTTCCAAAAGCTCATTAACTTAAAGTACTTGTTTTAAATGTTGAAATGGTTTTTATGAACTATTGTTATACAAGAGAAAAATCCTTTTCGAACTATGTGTCTTCAAGTGAAAACTTTCAAGATTTTTTTTGGCAATATCCTATTAGGGATTTTCAAAGATAAAAGTATTTCAAAGATGCTTTACAAAAGATTTTCAAAGAAAAAGTTTTCTCCTAAATGTTTTAGAAACTTTCTGATAGCCTGGATAGGTTATCGAGGATTCGGTTTTGAATTTGTTTTTCACTGATCGAAAAATAAAATACTTAAGAAAGAGAATCTAGTACGCGAGACGTCGCCTCTAGTATTCAGTTATATACACGTGATCTTGGATCAGTGTTAATTCGGGGCTATGAGTCCTATTCATGATGTTCTGGACTGAGGGTCCAATTCTCGAAATTGAGGACAGTGCGTTCTGATTTCGTTGTGGTGGACTGTGTGTCATAATCACGTTGTTGTGGACTATGTGTCATAATCACGTTGTTGTGGACTGTGTGTCCTAACCACGTTGTGATGAACGTTGTTAAAGGTGAATGTTTTTTTCTACGACCACAACCCTTGACTGCGGCCTCGGTCTTGGGCGTTGTGATTGAGCATTCGGACTATGTGTCCTATGCTTCTAAGTTTTCAAGTGATGGGGAAATGATGATTAAGTCGTTAGCTTTGAGCTGCGACAGTGAAAAAGAATGAACACAAAGGAAACCTTTTAAATAAAATATCTTATCATGTGCATTTCCCCAAGCAGACGTGCTTTCTTATATATCAGATACAAGGTGGTATCTGGGAGTCTGTCCATGTAAACCGAGTTCAGAGGCACATGTGACGTAACTCGTCCTGAGACCTTAAATGCATGAGGGTATGGAGGCAACTGCCCGATGGGCTAGAGATTGACCAACTCTAATTCTTCTCCAGTGGAAAACGGTGTTGATATCTCATGAGATTAAGTTAGAGCCTGATATTGAAGTGCCATGCATATTTTCAAAGATTGATTGTGCGGGTTTGAGACCCTTTGATATAACACTGTTATATTGTGTATATGCATGATTTAACTGCTTATATGATTATGTGATGTATGTATCATGTATATGGTTGTTGTATGATATATCCATTTGTCGATGTCTCACTCTTACAGTTATATCAGGTCTCTTCGGGTTTTGCTGTAGTACCTTGGTACTCCAGTACCGATGTTGCAGAGGAGTCCTTCTAAGTCACTCGAAGACCTAGTGTTAGAGGTTGGGAAAGTATTCTGATTGGGGTATCTCCAATGAATATTTGATAGAATGGCCAACTTAGGAGTCTGAGTTCGGTTGTATATCTAAAGAGGTCGGTAAATGTAGTGTGATATACATCCATCAGTAGTTTGAACTTTTCTTTCGAAAGTGGAAACTTGGAGAAATGTTGTATGTCACGGTAACATTGTTACGAACGTGACTTTACGTTTTAAATGTATGCATGATGGATATCAGAGTTATCCCTATGGAAGAAAATTTTATACCCCATTTTTCGGACTTAAGAGAAAACAAATTTTCCTAAAGCAACCAGCAAATTATCTTTAATTTACTTCCGCATGTGTTACGTAGTAATGCCCTAAGGGGAGGGTGTTACACCCAGCCAGATTACAGAGTTGAAACACCTCAAACAGTTCAACCTGTAGCTCAGAGAGAGTCTCCGACTCTATCTGAAATTAATCAAAGTTTCGAAACACCAAATCAATGTTTTGTAATAACAAAATTTTACATTGATCGACAGAAACTACATAAAGAATTTTTAAAACCTGAATTTGAATTAAAATGAAAATGGTTTTTCTCAACATTTTCTCAATATGAAATAAAGCAATATAGGGAATCATATTTTGCTTATTTAGAGGAGGTAGAGGATGATACTATTCCCTACTTCACCTGGTTTGAAAATCACTGTTTTAAAAATTTAGAAATTCAAACTCTAAATTCTGCAAAGAAAATATGGAGAACTACAAAAGGAAAAGAGGTTATTTCAGTAATTCCTCCTTTGGAAGAAATAACTTTTCCAAATATTGAAAACATTGAAATAACGGCATCTCCTTTCAAAGTTATGAAAGAAGATAATAAAACTGTAACTGTTCAACAACCAAATCGAAATGATATAAAAAATATTCAACAACAGTTAAACTATACAAATCAACTATTATATCAAGTTGCATCTACTTTGAAGAAGTTGATTTACTTCCAAAAAATGAAACTTCTTCTAGAAAATTAAAAAAATCATTAATAAATCCTTAAAATTATCTGACTCTGAAATAAAAGATATTAAAATAGGAAAAGAATCCAGTAGAGAACTCCTGGATGAAATTAATAAAATATTATCTTCATTAAAATTATCATCATCAAAATTGAATGTGATAAAAAAATGAAGATATACTTGATCTATAAAAACAATTTGATGATACTGAAATTGATATAGTTAATAAAATAAAAAATACTTCAAGAACATTTCCCACTTCAAGAAATTATTATCATAGGCCTACTCTACCTGATATACAATTTGAAGATAACATGTTAGATAATGCATCACAATACACATGAGAAGGTATTGTTGAATGGAATATAGATGGCTTCTCCGAACACCAAATAATGAGAAAGCTAGAAGAAATGTCCATGGCAGCTACTGCCTATAGGGCTAAAAGAAATAATGCTTTGAGTACAGTAAAATTATTAATTCAAGGTTTCACTGGAAGCCTTAAAGGATGGTGGGACAATAATTTGAGAGAAGTAGACAGGCAAACTGTCCTCTCATTCACAAAAACAGAAATAAGAAATGATGAACAAGGTCAACCTGTTGAATACTCAGTAGATCAGCAGGTAGAAGCTTTAATATTTGCAATATCTCAAGCATTTATTGGTGATGCTAATGTTTTTGCGGATAGATCTCTTGAGATTCTTAATAATCTATACTGTCCAACACTTGGAGAGTTTAGATGGTATAAAGACAAATTTTTAACAAAAATTTATACAAGAACAGATTGTAGAGAAGCATATTGGAAAGACAGATTCATTTCTGGTCTTCCCAAAAATTTTGCTCAAAAAGTAAGATCTCAAATAAAATTAGAATACCCAGGTACTCCTTTAGAAGAATTAACTTACGGAAGAATAATTTCGATAATAAACAAAACAGGTTTACAGTTTTGCACGGATATTAAAATACATAGACAAGATAAATTTGAAAGTAAAACTAATAATAAAGAATTAGGAAATTTTTGTGAACAATTTGGTTATGAAAAATTAACTCCTCCTTCGAAACAAAGAAGATCTAAACCTCAAAAATTTAGAAGTTTTAAAATATATAATGAACAAACACCAAACGAAAAACCCATCAAAACTTATAAATGACCTCAAAATAAATCTTATAATAAACCATATAATAATAAAGGATTCAAGAAAAATATAATTTGTTATAAATGTGGCCGTGCTGGGCACATGGCAAGAGATTGCAGAGTCAAACAAAAAATTAAAGAATTAAAATGGATGAAGAAATTAAGGAACAAATTTCTAAAATTTTACTTTATGAAACTGAATCTTCAATTGATTCATCTTCAGAAAATGAACAAGAGATAATATATCAGAATCAAGAAACATCTTCTGATTCTGATGTTGGATGTTATAAGTTGTGGTTGTTTAGGAGATAACTGTGATTGTAAATTTACAATCAATGTTATTTCCAAAGAAGCAAGAGTTCTTCTTGACCTAGTTGGTCAGGTTGAGGACCCACAAGTTAAACTTGCAATGCTTGAAAAGTATAAAGAATTAGAAACCCAAGAAGCAACAACTAATGAATTTACAGGCTATAATCTAAAAGATATATTAAACCCTCAAAAAAATCCAGATTCTTCATTCAACCAGGAACCAATAAGCCTTTCATTCCTTTAAAAAGAAGTTAAAACTTTAAAAAATGAAATTGCCGATTTAAAAAACAAATATAAAATTTTGCACCAAATTTTTCAAAATCCTTGGGGAAAGGAAAGGGAAAAACTATTTCAAATTCTTCGTCTATACAACAGTTTGATGAAGAAAAACAATTTGATGCCCTTTATAATGAAGAAACAAACTTCTTTTTAAGAATAAAAACTATGCAACAAAAATGGCATGTGAAAGTCAATTTAAAAATCAATAAATCTTTTCATCAACCTTTTATTGCATTAATTGATTCAGGAGCCGACCTTAATTGTATACAAGAAGGTCTTATTCCTACACAATATTATCAAAAAACAATTCAGAAATTATATACTGCAAATAATAAAAAATTATAAGTAAAATACAAGTTAGAAGAAGCAAGTATTTGTAACAAGGGAGTCTGTTTTAAAAGTTCTTTCCTCCTGGTTAAAGATACTTCTGAACAAATAATTTTAGGAACACCTTTTATAACTCAACTCTATCCTCTTCAAATTACAGAAGAAGGAATAAAAACTATGAAAGATAATCAAGAAATACTTTTTGAATTTATAATTCAAATAAAAACAAAAGAACTAAATAATATCAAAGATAATTTGGAAGAAAAGAATTTTCTATCTGTTATTAAAAGAAAAGAAAATCAAATAGGATTTCTCCAAAAAAGAAATTCTTTATGTTAAAATTGAAAAACAATTGCAAGATCCTTTGATAAAAGAAACAATTGTTAACCTTCAAAAATATTTTGAAAAGGAAGTTTGCTCAAATATTCCTAATGCTTTTTGGGAAAGAAAAATACATACGGTATCTCTACCGTATGAAGAAGATTTTAATGACAGTAAAATACCCACTAAAGCTCGACCTATTAAGATGAATAGTGAGACTTTAGAATTTTGTAAAAAGGATATAAAAGGACTTTTAGATAAAAAATTAATTAGGCCAAGCAAGTCTCCTTGGAGTTGCATCGCCTTTTATGTTAATAATCAATCTGAAATTGAAAGAGGTGAACCAAGAATGGTAATAAATTACAAACCTCCAAATAAAGCATTAAGATGGATTCGTTATCTAGTTCCTAATAAAAAAGATCTTATAAGAAGGTTGCATGATGGAATTATCTTTTCAAAATTTGATTTGAAGTCAGGATACTATCAAATAAAATTAAAAGAGGAAGATAAATATAAAACCGCTTTCACTGTCCCTCTTGGTCATTATGAATGGAATGTAATGCCTTTGGGATTAAAAAATGCCCCTTCAGAATTTCAACATATAATGAAAGACATTTTAAATCCTCATTCTGAGTTTACTCTTGTTTATATTGATGATGTTCTAATATTTTCTCAATCATTAGAACAACACTTAAAGCATTTAAATATTTTTAAAGAAACAATAAAAAGAAATGGCATGGCTTTATCTGCCAAGAAAACAAAATTATTTGAAACAAAAATAAGATTTTTAGGTCATGAAATTTATCAAGGAACAATAACTCCAATAAGCAGAAGCATTGCTTTTGCTGATAATTTTCCAAATGAATTAACAGATAAAAAGCAATTACAAAGGTTTCTAGGATGTTTAGATTATGTTTCTGAGTTCATTCCAAATATCAGGATAAAGTGTAAGCCCCTTTATTCTAGACTTAGAAAATCTAAAAATCCTAAACCTTGGTCCCCTGAATTGTCTAATTTAGTCTTAGATATAAAGAAAGATGTCAAGTCACTTCCTTGTTTAGGTATTCCCCATCCCTAAGCAAGTATAATAGTTCAGGCAGATGCTTCAGAAAAAGGATATGGTGGTATCCTACTCCAGATCCTCCCAGAGTCAAAAGTTGAACAAGTTGTCAGATTTCACTCTGGTCTTTGGATCTCTTCTCAAGAAAAATATTGTACTATTAAAAAAGAAATTTTATCTATAGTACTATGTATTACAAAATTTCAAGATGATTTATTTAACAAAAGATTTTAACTTCGAATTGATTGCAAAGCAGCAAAAGATGTTTTGGAAAAAGATGTTAAAAATTTGGATTCCAAACATATTTTTTCCAGATGGCAAAGTTTATTAAGCTGTTTTGATTTTGAAATAGAATATTTAAAAGGAGAAAATAATTTTATCCCTGATTATCTAATCAGGGATTTTTTGCAGTAAAAAATCTCCTAATGGCATCTAAGGCCCGAGGTGGGTCTGTCCGAGGTGGGGCCTCCCCCTCTTCGGATAAATCAAGACAATTAATTGTTGATTCCTTTGCCCCTTCGACCTCACAAATAGCCCAGAAACATATTTCAAAATCAAGCCCTACAAATAACCCTATTCAAAACCCAAATAATTTTGCCCCTTTAAGTGATGAGCAACCAAATAAACAAATTGTTCAAAGAGAACCACTCAGTTTCAAAACAAAATCATGTTGCACAAGACATGCGCTTTTGGAGCAAGAAATGGGTGACCCCACTTCTCAAGAACCATGGGATTTATTAAAGCAATTAATTCCAAAAGATTTTGGTTGGATCCCTGTTTATGGCACGGATAAACCCCTTTCTTTTTATCAATATGTTTTAATTGATTCCAAATCAATTGAAATAACTCAAAATACCAATGATAATGCCCCAGAAATAATTGCATATTCCCAATGCAAAATTCTAAAACTTCTTACCCTCGCTGACTGGGGCCAAAGCCCAATAAAGCCAAAAAGATTTTCACGGGTATTTGACCCACCAGTCTATAATTATTGGGATTATGTTTTGTTCCAGCCAAATCCCCGTCACTCTTGGTATTTTAATATTGTTAGTAGCCAAACCAGATTTCCCAACTGGTTCATGGAATGGTTTTGGGAGTATGACCTATCCGCTGAAATCCTCCCAAATTCCCTCTACCAAATTTACAATGAATTCAAATCATTAACTCCAAAAATACCAATCTTTGCAAAATTGTTGCATTTTTGTGCACAGTTCGGGATCGTATGGTTGTTAAAATTCAACTATGAGTATCATCTTCATTTACCCGAACCATTTCCAAAATTCATTTGCTCAGTCAACACTGTCTCCTGGTGGAGAAAATTCAATGAAACAATTGTTTAAAATAAGTTTGAAACTTGGAAGAAATTTGGACAGCAAAATAGAAGACGGCTTCCTTCGTCCATTGATCCTCCAAAAACTCCCTCTTCTCAGAATAAGGGAAAAGAAGTGATTGGTTCATCTCAGCCATTAACACCCTATTCAATAAATGTTAATGCTTCCTCTCCAGCAGAATACAAAAAATTGTTGTTGGAAGCGCTTTCGTCAGTAGGGTCTGATAATGAAGAAGAAGAAGAACCAGCAATTGAAGAATTTGAATACAATCCTTATCTGGAAAATAATGACCCAGATTTAGGATTCTTTGATCAATAATTCAGAAGTATAATTGAATTTTGTCGCATCTCTCTTCGGAGTCAAAAAGATGGCCGACAAATGCCCACTCAAATATCCACTCAAATAAAGCAAAAGTAAAGTCGTTTGTCAGTTTATGCCGACAATGTTTATTGGTAGACAAAAATTAAAGCAGCAACAGTGAAAAGCAAGGTCCGAAGTCAAAAAGACAATAGTACCTACTTTTCGGATTCCAAATATTTCAAGTCCGCTTCTCTGCGAAGGCTTCCCCTCTTATAAATTGAAGGCTTCAAGACTCAAAAGGGCAGACTTTGATCCTCGTTCTAAGTTACTAATTATGTTTTCTTTGTAATCTTGTAGCGTTGAAGCTTTGTAAAAGCAAGATTTACATTGAAGCTCTCTGTTTGTAAGTTACTTCAAATAATTTCAAGTTACTCTGATGTATTTTCTTTAAATATTCTTAAATGAAAACAAATAGTTTGATAACAGTACTTTCAATTATACTCTGATTTTATCAAATTCATAAATTTTCATTTAAGAATATTTAAAGAAAATACATCAGAGTAACTTGAAATTATTTGAAGTAACTTACAAACAGAGAGCTTCAATGTAAATCTTGCTTTTACAAAGCTTCAACGCTACAAGATTACAAAGAAAACTTAATTAATGGATAAATTTAAATCTGATTTCATAATTAAAACAGCAGAATATACAATTAAGGTAGATAAGACTCAAGAGAGTTTAAATCTCTTGAATTTATCTATGCTTAAAGAACATAAACAAAAATACAGATTTTTGAATATCGGTTTAATTCAAGTTGCTATTAAACCTTTGCACAGATTAGGCATAGACACACCTGTGTGTGTATGTTTAAGAGATACTCGACCTGCTAGGTTCGAGGATCAGGTGCTATCAATTATTGAGACCAATATTCATGATGGTCCAACCTTTTTCAATAATTTTCCAAATTATACAATGTCTCTTGAAAGTCTTGGAAAAAATAAACATAATATCAAATTGGATATTAAAATAAAAGAAGGAATTTGGAACCCAAATTCCTATCCAATGGCAGTAATATATAAGATATATTACAAGGCCATGAAAACAAATATTTCACCAAAAGCCTTAAATATTTCTTCGAAAGAAGATACTTTGCTTTTACAAGTGAATCTTGAAAAATCAAATGCAGTAACCCCTAAGAGACTTAATCATAATGAAGTCTCTAGGAATTTGGAATGGAATTTACAAGAGATTCTGCCTCCGGAGGAGCCAGAACCCTCTCAAATGACAATTCTCGTTGAGTATGCATCTGGAAATGTTTCAATTAGTTTTGCTCCATTTAGTAGAAGTAATTCTACTAGATCATTCAGAACCCCTGAAGGATCAAAGTAAACTAATAATTCAAGAAAATCTGTAGATTCTTTTCATTCATTAAAATTGGTAGGAGTAAGAGATCATCCTGTTACTCCCCAGCCAGATTACAGAGTTGAAACACCTCAAACAGTTCAACCTGTAGCACAGAGAGAGTCTCCGACTCTATCTGAAATTAATCAAAGTTTCGAAACACCAAATCAATGTTTTGTAATAACAAAATTTTACATTGATCGACAGAAACTACAGAAAGAATTTTTAAAACCTGAATTTGAATTAAAAAGAAAATGGTTTTTCTCAACATTTTCTCAATCTGAAATAAAGCAATATAGGGAATCCTATTTTGCTTATTTAGAGGAGGTAGAGGATGGTACTATTCCCTACTTCACCTGGTTTGAAAATCACTATTTTAAAAATTTAGAAATTCAAACTCTAAATTCTGCAAAGAAAATATGGAGAACTACAAAAGGAAAAGAGGTTATTTCAGTAATTCCTCCTTTGGAAGAAATAACTTTTCCAAATATTGAAAACATTGAAATAACGGCATCTCCTTTCAAAGTTATGAAAGAAGATAATAAAACTATAACTGTTCAACAACCAAATTGAAATGATATAAAAAATATTCAACAACACTTAAACTATACAAATCGACTATTGTATCAAATTGCATCTACTTCTGAAGAAGTTGATTTACTTCCAAAAAATGAAACTTCTAGAAAATTAGAAAAATCATTAATAAATCCTTACAAATTATCTGACTCTGAAATAAAAGATATTAAAATAGGAAAAGAATCCAGTAGTGAACTCCTGGATGAAATTAATAAAAGATTATCTTCATTAAAATTATCATCATCAAAATTGAATGTGATAAAAAATGAAGATATACTTGATCTAGAAAAACAATTTGATGATACTGAAATTGATATAGTTAATAAAATAAAAAATACTTCAAGAACATTTCCCACTTCAAGAAATTATTATCACAGGCCTACTCTACCTGATATACAATTTGAAGATAACATGTTAGATAATGCATCACAATACACAGGAGAAGGTATTGTTGAATGGAATATAGATGGCTTCTCCGAACACCAAATAATGAGAAAGCTAGAAGAAATGTCCATGGCAGCTACTGCCTATAGGGCTAAAAGAAATAATGCTTTGAGTACAGTAAAATTATTAATTCAAGGTTTCACTGGAAGCCTTAAAGGATGGTGGGACAATAATTTGAGAGAAGTAGACAGGCAAACTGTCCTCTCATTCACAAAAACATAAATAAGAAATGATGAACAAGGTCAACCTGTTGAATACTCAGTAGATCAGCAGGTAGAAGCTTTAATATTTGCAATATCTCAAGCATTTATTGGCGATGCTAATGTTTTTGCTGATAGATCTCTTGAAATTCTTAATAATCTATACTGTCCAACACTTGGAGAGTTTAGATGGTATAAAGACAATTTTTTAACAAAAATTTATACAAGAACAGATTGTAGAGAAGCATATTGGAAAGACAAATTCATTTCTGGTCTTCCCAAAAATTTTGCTCAAAAAGTAAGATCTCAAATAAAATTAGAATACCCAGGTACTCCTTTAGAAGAATTAACTTACAGAAGAATAATTTCGATAATAAACAAAACAGGTTTACAGTTTTGCACGGATATTAAAATGCATAGACAAGCTAAATTTGAAAGTAAAACTAGTAATAAAGAATTAGGAAATTTTTGTGAACAATTTGGTTATGAAAAATTAACTCCTCCTTCTACACAAAGAAGATCTAAACCTCAAAAATTTAGAAGTTTTAAAAGATATAATAAACAAACACCAAAAGAAAAACCCATCAAAACTTATAAAAGACCTCAAAATAAATCTTATAATAAACCATATAATAATAAAGGATTCAAGAAAAATATAATTTGTTATAAATGTAGCCGTGCTGGGCACATGGCAAGAGATTGCAGAGTCAAACAAAAAATTAAAGAACTTAAAATGGATGAAGAAATTAAAGAACAAATTTCTAAAATATTACTTTATGAAACTGAATCTTCAATTGATTCATCTTCAGAAAATGAACAAGGGATAATATATCAGAATCAAGAAACATCTTCTGATTTTGATGTTGGATGTTTAAGTTGTGGTTGTTTAGGAGATAAATGTGATTGTAAATTTACAATCAATGTTATTTCCAAAGAAGCAAGAGTTCTTCTTGACCTAGTTGGTCAGATTGAGGACCCCCAAGTTAAACTTGCAATGCTTGAAAAGTATAAAGAATAAGAAACCCAAGAAGTAACAACTAATGAATTTACAGGCTATAATCTAAAAGATATATTAAACCCTCAAAAAAATCCCGATTCTTCATTCAATCAGGAACCAATAAGCCTTTCATTCCTTTATAAAGAAGTTAAAACTTTAAAAAATGAAATTGCCGATTTAAAAAACAAATATAAAATTTTGCACAAAAATTTTTCAAAACCCTTGGGGAAAGGAAAGGGGAAAACTATTTCAAATTCATCGTCTACACAACAGTTTGATGAAGAAAAAGAATTTGATGCCCTTTATAATGAAGAAACAAACTTCTTTTTAAGAATAAAAACTATGCAACAAAAATGGCATGTGAAAGTCAATTTAAAAATCAATAAATCTTTTCATCAACCTTTTATTGCATTAATTGATTCAGGAGCCGACCTTAATTGTATACAAGAAGGTCTTATTCCTACACAATATTATCAAAAAACAATTCAGAAAATATATACTGTAAATAATAAAAAATTACAAGTAAAATACAAGTTAGAAGAAGCAAGTATTTGTAACAATGGAGTCTATTTTAAAAGTTCTTTCCTCCTGGTTAAAGATACTTCTGAACAAATAATTTTAGGAACACCTTTTATAACTCAACTCTATCCTCTTCAAATTACAGAAGAAGGAATAAAAACTATGAAAGATAATCAAGAAATACTTTTTGAATTTATAATTCCAATAAAAACAAAAGAACTAAATAATATCAAAGATAATTTGCAAGAAAAGAATTTTCTATCTGTTATTAAAAGAAAAGAAAATCAAATAGGATTTCTCCAAAAAGAAATTCTTTATGTTAAAATTGATAAACAATTGCAAGATCCTTTTATAAAAGAAACAATTGTTAACCTTCAAAAATATTTTGAAAAGGAAGTTTGCTCAAATATTCCTAATGCTTTTTGGGAAAGAAAAATACATATGGTATCTCTACCGTATGAAGAAGATTTTAACGATAGTAAAATACCCACTAAAGCTCGACCCATTCAGATGAATAGTGAGACTTTAGAATTTTGTAAAAAGGATATAAAAGGACTTTTAGATAAAAAACTGAATTAGGCCAAGCAAGTCTCCTTGGAGTTGCACCGTCTTTTATGTTAATAATCAATCTGAAATTGAAAGAGGTGAACCAAGAATGGTAATAAATTACAAACCTCTAAATAAAGCATTAAGATGGATTCGTTATCCAGTTCCTAATAAAAAAGATCTTATAAGAAGGTTGCATGATGGAATTATCTTTTCAAAATTTGATTTGAAGTCAGGATACTATCAAATAAAATTAAAAGAGGAAGATAAATATAAAACCGCTTTCATTGTCCCTCTTGGTCATTATGAATGGAACTAATGCCTTTGGGATTAAAAAATGCCCCTTCAGAATTTCAACATATAATGAACGACATTTTAAATCCTCATTCTGAATTTACTCTTGTTTATATTGATGATGTTCTAATATTTTCTCAATCATTAGAACAACGCTTCAAGCATTTAAATATTTTTAAAGAAACAATAAAAAGAAATGGCATGGCTTTATCTGCCAAGAAAACAAAATTATTTGAAACAAAAATAAGATTTTTAGGTCATGAAATTTATCAAGGAACAATAACTCCAATAAGCATAAGCATTTCTTTTGCTCATAATTATGTTTAAATTATGTTTAAATTATGGCAGCACTATGATCACGAAAAATGCCAACACAAGCAGAAGGACCCGGTGCACCTTTAGCTGCCCCATCAGTGTTGCACTTGACCCAATAACAGGGAGGAGGATGCCATATGACTTCTATGATTTGAGGAGCTCGGCTGGGATGACAGCTGGCCCTAAAAGCCTTTAATAACCTAAATTCCTGTATAGGTGATGAAGTTGTACCTTTACTCAGGTTACCCGCAAGGTTAACATTAGCAAGGATAAGATTTTTAGCAACCTGCAAAGGAATAGACCTGTCTTCGAACCAAAAAATTCATGAATTTGATAAAATCAGAGTATAAATGAAAGTACTGTTATCAAACTATTTGTTTTCATTTAAGAATATTTAAAGAAAATACATCAGAGTAACTTGAAATTATTTGAAGTAACTTACAAACAGAGAGCTTCAATGTAAATCTTGCTTTTACAAAGCTTCAACGCTACAAGATTACAAAGAAAACTTAATTAGTAACTTAGAACGAGGATCAAAGTCTGCCCTTTTGAGTCTTGAAGCCTTCAATTTATAAGAGGGGAAGCCTTCGCAGAGAAGCGGACTTGAAATATTTGGAATCCGAAAAGCAGGTACTATTGACTTTTTGACTTCGGACCTTGCTTTTCACTGTTGCTGCTTTAATTTTTGTCTGCCAATAAACATTGTCGGTATAAACTGACAAACGACTTTACTTTTGCTTTATTTGAGTGGATATTTGAGTGGGCATTTGTCGGCCATCTTTTTGACTCCGAAGAGAGATGCGACAAAATTCAATTATACTTCTGAATTATTGATCAAAGAATCCTAAATCTGGGTCATTATTTTCCAGATAAGGATTGTATTCAAATTCTTCAATTGCTGGTTCTTCTTCTTCATTATCAGACCCTACTGACGAAAGCGCTTCCAACAACAATTTTTTGTACTCTGCTGGAGAGGGAGCATTAACATTTATTGAATAGGGTGTTAATGGCTGAGATGAACCAATCACTTCTTTTCCCTTATTCTGAGAAGAGGGAGTTTTTGGAGGATCAATGGACGAAGGAAGCCGTCTTCTATTTTGCTGTCCAAATTTCTTCCAAGTTTCAAACTTATTTTAAACAATTGTTTCATTGAATTTTCTCCACCAGGAGACAGTATTGACTGAGCAAATGAATTTTGGAAATGGTTCGGGTAAATGAAGATGATACTCATAGTTGAATTTTAACAACCATACGATCCCGAACTGTGCACAAAAATGCAACAATTTTGCAAAGATTGGTATTTTTGGAGTTAATGATTTGAATTCATTGTAAATTTGGTAGAGGGAATTTGGGAGGATTTCAGCGGATAGTTCATACTCCCAAAACCATTCCATGAACCAGTTGGGAAATCTGGTTTGGCTACTAACAATATTAAAATACCAAGAGTGACGGGGATTTGGCTGGAACAAAACATAATCCCAAACCTTTTGATAATCCCAATAATTATAGACTGGTGGGTCAAATACCCGTGAAAATCTTTTTGGATTTATTGGGCTTTGGCCCCAGTCAGCGAGGGTAAGAAGTTTTAGAATTTTGCATTGGGAATATGCAATTATTTCTGGGGCAATATCATTGGTATTTTGAGTTATTTCAATTGATTTGGAATCAATTAAAACATATTGATAAAAAGAAAGGGGTTTATCCGTGTCATAAACAGGGATCCAACCAAAATCTTTTGGAATTAATTGCTTTAATATATCTTTTAGATTATAGCCTGTAAATTCATTAGTTGTTACTTCTTGGGTTTCTAATTCTTTATACTTTTCAAGCATTGCAAGTTTAACTTGTGGGTCCTCAACCTGACCAACTAGGTCAAGAAGAACTCTTGCTTCTTTGGAAATAACATTGATTGTAAATTTACAATCACAGTTATCTCCTAAACAACCACAACTTATAACATCCAACATCAAAATCAGAAGATGTTTCTTGATTCTGATATATTATCCCTTGTTCATTTTCTGAAGATGAATCAACTGAAGATTCAGTTTCATAAAGTAATATTTTAGAAATTTGTTCTTTAATTTCTTCATCCATTTTAATTCTTTAATTTTTTGTTTGACTCTGCAATCTCTTGCCATGTGCCCAGCACGGCCACATTTATAACAAATTATATTTTTCTTGAATCCTTTATTATTATATGGTTTATTATAAGATTTATTTTGAGGTCTTTTATAAGTTTTGATGGGTTTTTCTTTTGGTGTTTGTTCATTATATCTTTTAAAACTTCTAAATTTTTTAGGTTTAGATATTCTTTGTTTCGAAGGAGGAGTTAATTTTTCATAACCAAATTGTTCACAAAAATTTCCTAATTCTTTATTATTAGTTTTACTTTCAAATTTAACTTGTCTATGTATTTTAATATCCGTGCAAAACTGTAAACCTGTTTTGTTTATTATCGAAATTATTCTTCCGTAAGTTAATTCTTCTAAAGGAGTACCTGGGTATTCTAATTTTATTTGAGATCTTACTTTTTGAGCAAAATTTTTGGGAAGACCAGAAATGAATCTGTCTTTCCAATATGCTTCTCTACAATCTGTTCTTGTATAAATTTTTGTTAAAAAATTGTCTTTATACCATCTAAACTCTCCAAGTGTTGGACAATATAGATTATTAAGAATCTCAAGAGATTTATCCGCAAAAACATTAGCATCACCAATAAATGCTTGAGATATTGCAAATATTAAACTTCTACCTGCTGATCTACTAAGTATTCAACAGGTTGACCTTGTTCATCATTTCTTATTTCTGTTTTTGTAAATGAGAGGACAGTTTGCCTGTCTACTTCTCTCAAATTATTGTCCCACCATCCTTTAAGACTTCCAGTGAAACCTTGAATTAATAATTTTACTGTACTCAAAGCATTATTTCTTTTAGCCTTATAGGCAGTAGCTGTCATGGACATTTCTTCTAGCTTTCTCATTATTTGGTGTTCGAAGAAACCATCTATATTTCATTCAACAATACCTTCTCCTGTGTATTGTGATGCATTATCTAACATGTTATCTTCAAATTGTATATCAGGCAGAGTAGGCCTGTGATAATAATTTCTTGAAGTGGGAAATGTTCTTGAAGTATTTTTTATTTTATTAACTATATCAATTTCAGTGTGTGTGTGTGTGTGTGTGTGTGTGTGTGTGTGTATATATATATATATATATATATATATATATATATATATATATATATATGACCATGAATTGAAGTGATGTGTACTTTAATTATCAACTTCTTCATTTCTAAAATTCAGTTATAATTATCTTATTTTTCTTCAACAGTAGTAATACACACAATAGGGTGTTTCTTTCCAAAGAAAGGTTTAATTGATATACACAATTGGCCATAATTTGGTTTCTCTTCGTACTGTATATCCTTAATTTTTTTACAAAAATTTAAAACAAATCAATATCCGAATATATTAAGATAACTATTCACACCAAAAAAAAATATAAAATAGATAACTATCATCAGATTAGATAATTAATAGAATGTGATGACCACCAAATCAAATGAACCAATAGGAAGAGTGATTGAAACATAGTCAAACTAGTATACATTGGCTTATAAATACACAAACCCACCTCATAGAGAGCTATAGGCCTCAACAGTAAATATTTACCTCAAAGTTTTGGTTGGTGGGGTGAATTAACAATGGCAAAGATTGCATTATTTACTGCATTATGTTTATTGATTTGCATTGGTGAAATAGCACAAAGCAAAGCATTGTATGTACTGCCTCCAAAGCAATACCCTCCAATACCAATACATCCGGGCAGGCCTCCAGTATTCTCAGATCCAAAGCTAAAGAAGTGCTTCGATGATATGCGCGTGGAGTACAGATGCATGAGGGAGATTATGACTTCATTCTAGTTCAAAACTGTGACTGTAGAACCAGAATGTTGCAAGGTTGTAGAGGAGTTCAATGAGGAATGTTCTGATACTGTGTTTGCACGTTTTCAGAAGCCTTTGTTTAAGCAAGTTTTGAAGAAACATTGCTGCAATAAAAATAAGCCTTCACCACCACCACCACCAACAACAACAAAGACACCTTGTCCAGAAGCACCAACCCCTCCTTCTCCACCCAAAACTCCAACCCCAAAAGGTCCCACTCCTACCCCAACACCAACTCCTTCTCCACCCAAAAGTCCTACTGCCCCAAAAGCACCATGTCCACCCACCCCTACTAGCCCTACTCCTCTTTGTTAGAATATATATAAATATATTTGTATCTGGTCATAATGTTAATGATCTTGTGTATAATTAGTTTCCTTAATTATAACCTAGGATCTCCCTTGTAATGGTTGTATATATATAACCATAATTATGCTAATGAAATCAGCACGGAATTATATTCTTTCATGGTATCAGAGACTAGGGTTGGTTCCTCTCCTGCTTCCGCAGCACCCTAGCTTCTCTTCTTCTCCTTCTAGCCTCCATCTCTCTTCTCACGTCAGCCACCATGACTGACTCCAACAAATTCCACCTGTAACACCCTCCCTTGGGCATTACTGTCTAAACTCGTTTGAAAATAAAATTAAAAGATAATTTGCTGGTGCTTTCGGAAAATAATATATATAAGTACATAAGTTTCTGAAATTGGGTATAAAATTTTTTCTTTGTCATGACTCCGCACTTAAGCCATAATCAACACACAACCTTACTATCATAGCTTGGCAAGCCTATTTTATTTAAAGAATATACTTAAATACAAGATAGTAGTTTTACAAAAATTTCGACAGAGTCTCCTCTGTAATTCGGACATTCCACATAAAATAACATCTGTTAAAATGATTACATTTTCACTTCAGAATTCTAGCTACACTAAATTCAACCAGATCTCAATACGTAAAAATAATAGTTATAGCCATAAGCTTTACAAAACCAAACAAAATAGCTTAGATTTTCATTTAAAAGATAGGCTCTCCGAGCCACAAACATTCCATTATAAAATAAAGGCTCTCTAAGCCAAACTCATACATACTATCAAAATAATCTAAGTCTTAACCCTAAGCTGGTCGTTCTAAAAGTTATTCCACAAGTAATACCTCATCAAGCAACTACATCTAAGTCTCGTAGTGACTTAGACAAACTCCTCTGCAACCTCTGTGATAGAGTACCCAAGGTACAATATCGAACTTAGAAGAATCCTGAAATGTGTGTGTGTAAAGGTGAGACGCCAATATATGGTTTTAACCCAATAACTAAATGCTCGACACCACATAACACATATACATTTACCACACAAGCATTTATAAGCTAATAGTTTATCAGTGGGTTTAACACCCCAAACACCATCCATAAAATTATGCATGACACTTCTATTCATCATCTAATTTTCGTCCTAATCTCATGAGATATCACCAACCTCGTGTTGAGTTGATCAGACTCCAAAGCCACACTGGCTAACTTGGCCAACTGCCAACAGGTCCGCGACCTCTTCCCATCTTGAAAACAACGTAGGCATACACAGCCAAGGCACTAACACGGCCAAACATTGCTAATGCCCACAATCAGTGGCTCCGCCATTAGCAAGTAAGATGGGGATCTCAAAGTCCTTCCTAGGCACCAATGAGATAATGCACGTCGTAACTACCATTCGCCGATGGTAGTTGATGCATTTGTGTCACAACCACAAATCGCAGGCACGTCTGCCAAATGCATGCAAAACACTTTTGTTTTGTTCTTTTCTTTGTGCTCAATTTTTCTATCTTGCCGAAGCTCAAAATGGCTTACGACTCACATAGTTTTAAAACACTTTTTAAAACTTTCATTACAACACAGGACCTTACTGTCCATAAAACATTTATCAAAACATAGGACCTCACTGTCCATAAAACATTTATCAAAACATCGGACCTCACAGTCCAAGTGCTCAATCACGACACCTCTCGACCGGTGCACCAATCGTAGGTTCGTGGCACTAGAAACATCTTCAATGTTTCAACACAGTATACCTCATGTATACAACCTAGGCACTCCAAGTCCAAATGACTGAGTCCATCACAACACAGAACCTTAGTACCCCGATGTCTCGGTTACTAAGTTCCACACCACTATTAACACGAAATCAGTTTTGCTTTCATAAATTCTTTTTCCAAATATTGGAAATTCATCAATAAACTCCTTAAATAATAAAACATGGTTTTCACAAATATGAGTCACGTGAGGTTTTCACTTCCTTAAAATATGTACTGCCGTTTCAAAATACTTTCCTTCTATACTTTTCCAAATCAACCATCAATTATCACTTTTAAAGCTTCTCAAACCAATACTTAACTTCTTCCAGTGAAAACACTTTCTAAAATCATCTTAACTTCTTTTCAACAATTAATTTCATAAAAATAAATTTGTATCGTATTACAAACTTTATTACATAAAAATTAGCAGTACTTAAACATTTTCACAATTTCGCTCTCATTGTGACTCGAGTTACTATTACACTAATAAATTATCATCATCAAAACTCCTTACTTTTCCAAAATAATACTTTTCACTACTATTATATTCCAACGTTTCCCATAAAACATTGAATATAATTTACACAGCTTATTAAAGCTTTTATCTGATTAGTCGGTTGTGCACTGACCACAGTCAGGCTTCTCAAACAACACTCACAAGCAACATTCAACAACAAACCACTAGACAGATAATGTACCATAGCAATATCATATTCAAATAAATAATTTTAAACAGATCAAACAATGATACTCAGATATACAACACAACATAAACCACATAATCAGATAACCACAACCACATTAATTACACATAATACACAACAAGTAAATGGTCACAAACAAATGGTTATTGAGAAAAATCCATCAGGCAAGCTCCCCTTACCTCTTGAAGACTCGAACTAAATAATCTCCCGAACTCGACTCGATTCCTCTTCGTCAGTGTAATTCAGCTAACTCCGTAGTTTCCTTCAAACGAATTGCAACCAAAATAAATCAAATCAAACAACAACACACTTAAATCAATAAGGTTAGGGTTCGGATTTACCCAACTTTCTAGGTTAGAAAACTTAAAATTTGATTAACTTAGGGATTAATGATCCATAAGTTACTTAAGCATGATTAATCACTTTAACCATGATTATGAACCAAGAACATGAACTAAAATTCATCTAGTTCCAAGAACTAGGGTTTCGGCCAAGAACTGAGTTTGGAGTTAGAAATCTCTAAAATTTCTAAACTCTTGGATTTAATCAACATACACAACCTAGAGTTAGATTCAAGTGTTTCAAACAACTTTTGAATCATAAAACCATTAAGTGCTCATTCCTAGGGTTTCGATTTTTGAAGAATCAAATAGGCTAAAGTTAGATTTTTGATCTTCTATATACTTGAATACAAGAACTTTCAAGATATAATCATGAATCAAGACATGACATGGAAACAAAACCTAAGAACACAACTTAACCTAGATTCGGCCCAGTCCAGAATTTAAGGAAAGAAATTTCACATGATCTTGAGCTTCTAGATAATGAAAATAGAGATGATTATAAGATCATAGCAATTGGTTTCATGTCAAAAGGATTTTTCTAGAATTAGTTATGAATTTTTCAATCTAGCTTCAAGAACTTTGAACAAATGAAGAACATGTTGATCAAAGGCATAAACTCAAAAATCTTATGAAGAGAAAAGCTTAGAATAGCAAGATTAAGAGAGACTACCTCTTGATGATCAAAGAAAATGATGATTTGGATGATGTTCTTCAAGAATGTCTCATGGTGTTCTTGAGAACTTAAGGAAGAAGATGAACCAAGTTAGGGTTTCAGAACAGTTTCGGTATTTTGGGTATATCTCTCAACATACTCATCCGTTTTGGATGATATTTATGTCGTTGGAAATAAAAGAGAAAGATGAACAACTTTCATGTTGAAAGTTTTTCGATATTCGAAAGAGAAACTGATCAGAATGGCTCTGCAAAATCGGACGAGTTATGAACTCCTTAGAGCAAGAATCAAGACTTTGGGAAAAAAATGACTTAAGGAAGGAAATATCCTATTTAAATGAAGAAGAAATCAGCTTATTGAAGAAGACACAAATGCTTAATGATGAAGGAGTCAAAACTTGGAGAAGAAGCATTCAAAACTTCTTAAAGAAGTTGTCAAAACTTAATGAAGAAGGATGCAAAACTTGATGAAGAAGATGTCAAATGCTTAATGGAGAAGTATTCAAATACTTGGAGAAAAAGAAATGTTGGAGCCGTGTGGATTGGCAAGAATTTTGAGTTAATTTGTCAAATGGCATCTTGTAGGAATTGTCATAAAAAGACAAGGGTATTTTGGTCATTTCATAACTAAATTCAATGTTGCCATAAATGTGCTATTAATTGCCATTTATGATAGGTTAGACTTGTCATGAATGCTTGTCAAGTTGGTCAATCCAATGTCTCTGCTACTTGGCCGACTTCCCGATCCATCTGACTCAAGCTCTGCCTAAAGACATCTCATCGTATAGGCCCGCAACAAACATAATATGTTAATTTTTTTTTTTCAAAATTTTCAAAACTCCCAGTATCATAGTAAATATGATAAAAATATTTTTCATCTCGTTATCGATTCAAAATTTGATCTTCCGAGCGATAAAACTTTTCTTGTCGGTGAAAACACAAAACAATGACTAGCTTCCGTCTGAGTTTTCAACTAAAAACTTCCTTGTAACCTTATAAAAATAAGTATAACAAGGAAATGACCTTGGTTTATCCAAAATCATTTTCTAAGTCTCGGATAAAAATATATATTTATATATTTCTTACCGATATTACTAAACAGCGAAAATCGGGGTGTTACACCACCCAGCTCTTGCTATCTCCAACATCAAGAACCATATATCCATCACCTTGGAGATGGAAAATGTCCAATATGCGACATGGGCGGAACTGTTCAAGATTCACGCACGTTCTCACAAGGTCCTCCACCACATCATCCCACCGGAGAAAGGCAAGGAGAAGGTGTTTAAAACCGATGAAGAAAAGGAACTGTGGTCGACCCTTGATGCTACGGTCCTTCAATGGATTTATGCAACAATCTCACATGACCTGTTGCATACTATTCTTGAACCCGACACAACGACAATGGAGGCATGGAATAGGTTGCATATATATTCCAAGACAATAAGAATTCTCGGGCTGTAACTCTTGAGCAAGAATTCTCCCATACCAACATGGAGGATTTCCCGAATGCCTCTGCGTATTGTCAACGGCTCAAGGAATTGTCAGATCAACTCAAGAACGTAGGCGCACCGGTCTCAAACAACCGTCTTGTTCTTCAAATGGTGGTCGGCCTCACCGAGGCTTACAATGGGGTTGCCACGCTCATTCGCCAAAGCGATCCTCTTCCACTGTTCTATCAAGCCCGCTCTATGCTCATGTTGGAAGAAGTCAGTCTCACGAAGAAGGTCACAACCGGCATGGGTGCAGCCATGGTGGCTCGCGAAACTGATGACTCTCACTCCCTCTCCAAGAATTACCATCAAAGCGGCTTCATCATGGTGATAAAAGGGTCAAAACCGTAACAATAGTGGCAAAAACAATGGTGGCCATTGCGGTGGCGACAAGAGCGGCGGTGGTGGTGGCCGCGGTGGAGGCCGCAATGGTGACTGGCAGCAGTAGTTCGGCCAGCAACAACCACGACACCGGCAGTGGCCTGCCGGACAGTGGCAGTGGCCATGGATGCCTTGGTGTCTTCCACCGTCCCCATACCCATCCTCATCTTGGGTCGAGCCCGTTTTGAAGAAGCCCAAGCGCGGCCCAGTATCCTTGGACCGAAACTGCCACAGGCCTACATGGCAGCAGCAGATCCACCCACTCCGACAGACATCGAAGCAGTGATGCACACTCTTGGGCTTAATCCTTCGGATGCAAATTGGTACATGGACACTGGTGCCACCTCTCACATGACATCAGAACAAGGTAATATCTCGTCTTATTTTAATTTGAGCAATAATCGTGGAATAATTGTTGGTAATGGTCATTCAATTCCAATTCGTGGTTATGGTCACACCAATTTGTCTCCCTCGAATCCTCCCTTAGCCTTGAAAAATGTCCTTCATGCCCCTCAACTTATTAAAAACTTAGGGTCGGTTAGAAAGTTTACAATTGATAACTCGGTTTCTGTTGAATTTGACCCTTTTGATTTTTCTGTGAAGGATTTCCATACGGGGATGCGTCTAATGAGATGTGAGAGTCGAGGCGACCTTTATCCCATCACAACCACCATCACCACCAATCAAGCCACTTCACCATCTACTTTTGCAGCTTTAGCACCATCGTTATGGCATGCTCGTTTAGGACATCCGGGAGCACCTGTTTTTGACTCACTTAGGCTAAATAAATTTATTGAGTGTAATCAAACTTGTGGTTCTCATATTTTTCATTCTTGTTCTCTTGGAAAACATGTTAAGTTGCCATTTGATTCTTCTACTTCTTGCACTGTTATGCCTTTTGATATTATCCATAGTGATATTTGGACATCTCCCGTTTTGTGCTCTTCGGGCCACCGATATTATGTTTTGTTATTGGATGATTACTTTAATTTTTTGTGGACATTTCCATTGTCTAAGAAGTCTCAAGTTTTTTCCATATTTCTATCTTTTAGAGCTTTCATCAGCAATCAATTTGAACGGGAAGTAAAGAACATTCAATGTGATAATGGTGGAGAATTTGATAATGGACCCTTTTGGGCATTTTGTAAAGTAAATGAGTTAGCTTTTCGCCTCTCTTGTCCATATACATCATCACAAAATGGGAAAGCCGAGAGAAAAATCCGTACCATTAACAACATTATTCGTACTCTTCTAGTCCATGCATCTTTACCACCTTCATTTTGGCATCATGCTTTACAAATGGCAACTCATCTCCTCAACATTCTTCCAAGTAAACAATTAGCCTATCAGTCGCCTCTCCAGGTTCTTTATCAAAAGGACCCTTCGTACTCTTATCTTCAGGTTTTTGGGTGTTTATGCTATCCTCTATTACCTCCTACTACCATAAACAAACTTCAAGCCCGTTCCACCCCATGTGTTTTTTGGGGGTACCCATCTAATCATCGTGGTTACAAGTGCTATGATTTGTCCTCTCGTAAAATCATACTAAGTCGCCATGTCATTTTTTATGAAACCCAATTCCCATTTGCTAAGTTGCACAATCCACAACCTCACACTTATGGTTTTGTGGACGATGGACCCTCCCCTTACGTGGTCCACCATTCGACCTCACAACTAGGCCCAAACCAACCGGCCAAGCAGGTTGTGCCCAACCCGCAACCTCCAACCAGCCCACCCTCATCCAGCCTAGTGCATGCACCTTCACTTCCATATCAGCCCACTCCTGTTTCGGCTCCCAGACCCGTTACACGTAGTTAGCATGGGATTTTCAAATCCAAACGACAATTAAATCTTAACACAAATGTCACTAAATTCCCCCTGCCACGTAACCCCGTGTTTGCCCTTCATGACCCGAATTGGAAAATGGCTATGGATGATGAATTTAATGCTCTTATTAAAAATAAGACGTGGGAGTTGGTGCCCCGTCCACCTGATGTTAATGTGATTCGGTCTATGTGGATTTTTACTCATAAAGAAAAATTTAATGGTGTTTTTGAGAGGCATAAGGCCCGTCTTGTAGGTGATGGCAAAACTCAACAGGTTGGCATGGATTGTGGTGAGACTTTTAGCCCGGTAGTCAAACCGACAACTATTCGCACTGTTCTTAGTTTAGCCCTCCTTAAAGCATGGCCCATTCACCAAATTGACGTGAAGAATGCTTTCTTGTATGGAGAACTCAAAGAGACTGTGTACATGCATCAGCCCATGGGTTTTAGGGACCCGGATCATCCTAATCATGTATGCTTGTTAAAGAAATCTCTATATGGGCTCAAACAGGCCCCTCGAGCTTGGTACAAGAGATTTGCTTATTATGTTTCTACTCTTGGTTTTTCTCACAGTACTTCTGATCATTCTCTCTTCATTTACCGGCAAGGTACAACTATGGCTTACATTCTTTTGTATGTGGATGATATTATATTGACAGCTTCCTCTGATTCTATTCGCAAGTCTATCATATCCCATCTTAGCTTGGAATTTGCTATGAAGGACCTGGGACCCGTTGAGTTATTTCTTGGGTATAGCTGTAACTCGTCATACAGGTGGTTTATTCTTATCTCAGCGGAAGTATGCAGCAGAGATCATTGAACGAGCCGGCATGTCATCTTGTAAGCCATCTCCTACTCCGGTTGACACTAAACCGAAGCTCAGTGCTAATTCCGGCACACCATATACAGATCCATCTCATTATCGAAGCCTTGAAGGGGCTCTTCAGTATCTCACTTTCACGAGACCCGATATTGCTTATACTGTGCAACAGGTGTGTTTATTCATGCATGACCCGCGGGAAGAACACATGCACGCGCTCAAGCGTATTGTGCGATACATTCAGGGAACTCTTGATTATTGCTTTCATCTTTATCCTTCTTCCACATCCACTCTCCTTTCTTATACAGATGCTGATTGGGGTGGGTGTCCGGATACCAGACGCTCTACATCTAGTTATTGTGTGTTTCTTGGTGATAATGTAATTTCTTGGTCCGTCAAACGGCAAGCTACTTTGTCACGATCTAGTGCGGAGGCGGAATATCGAGGCGTTGCCAATGTGGTTTCTGAGTCTTGTTGGTTACGAAACCTTCTTCTAGAACTTCATTGTCCTATTCGGAAAGCTACCTTGGTGTATTGTGATAATGTTAGTGCAATATATCTCTCTGGAAATCCTGTTCAACATCAGTGCACTAAACATATCGAGATGGATATTCACTTTGTTCACAAAAAGGTTGCTGGTGGGGAAGTTCGCGTCTTACATGTCCCGTCACGTTATCAGATTGCAGATATTTTTACAAAAGGCCTTCCCTTGGTTCTATTTGAGGATTTTCGGGACAGTCTCAGCGTACGACAACCTCCCGCTTCGACTACGGGGGGTGTTAGAATATATATAAATATATTTTGTATCTAGTCATAATGTTAATGATCATGTGTGTAATTAGTTTCCTTAATTATAACCTAGGATCTCTCTTGTAATGGTTGTATATAACCACAATTATGCTAATGTGTATAATTAGTTTTCTTAATTATAGCCTAGGATCTCTCTCTTATAATGATTGTATATAACCACAATTATGCTAATGAAATCAGCACAAAATTATATTCTTCCACTCTTGCACGTCCAAAGTCCCCAAAACCAACTCCAGTACCTCCCAAAGCCCCAACAACACCCACCCCTGCACCTCACCACCCTTCATGTCCACCATCAAACCCCAAAGCTCCAACTCCAAAACCAAAACCACCCAAATCTCCAAGTCCAAAACCAGCACCACCCAAAGCTCCAACTCCAACCCCAGCTACTCCTAAAGCTCCACCCAAAGCTCCAATGTCTCCACCAAACGGACCATGTCCACCTTCAGCATAATTTTTTTTAAGCCTTTGGTTTATACTTTTATTATTTATTTAATTGTTTTTTTGACGATTCATTTGTTTTTTAGGATAGCCATGTAGTAAAGTCCAATTTTGGATGTTTAATTTTCAAGTTCTTACGTTTATTATAATTATAATGAAATGCTTTAGTTTTTTTCTTTTAGAAACTATGATATTCTTGAAATTTATAATTTTCATAACATATGTTTTCAAGTATACATTGCTGCATGAAATTACCTCCCATATGTTAAGAACGCTGTAGAAACATGTGATTCCGTCCTGTTCCCTCGTAATTCCAAATCTTGGCTTCTTAATTAAACAAATTTTAATTTAATTAACTCTTGGAGCTGCCATATCTACGTGAAAGTATGCAAAATTAGCAAGTCTTGTAAGATGTTTCCATAGTGTTACTTCTATTCCATTCAGTTATATAGCGTAGTATTTTCTCACCAACTTTCTCCTTCTGATTTTATTTTCAATAAAAAATTGTATGTTACCAGGTAATGATTTCTAGATTACAATCCACTGTGATGGTGGAAGTATAGAATGACGTCATTCGCTGTGATTCATACTTTTTTTTTTTTGTCCCATTATTGGTGAACAAAATAACATTATTGCATTTCAAAAAAAAATAACATGGGTGCAAACATCTTGCTGAATTCATTGATAAATTTTCATGACCCTTTGAAATGCCTTAAGGCATTTCCCAGAAACATAAAATGGGCATACATGAAGATGAACAATGATTGATTTACATGGGAGGGATGAGAGCCAATAATGGAGAGACCCGGATTCGCTCCTACAAGGAATCCATCCAGCGCCCCTCCAAGCTCCATCCAACGGCTGCTGTGCTGGAGATCTGGAGAATCCATCCAGTACCCCCTCCATCCACAGAGATCCAATGGAGGAAACCTGCCGCTGGACCATCCAGCAGCAAGAGCGAATCCAATTTGATAATGGAGTGCCGCCTTTGTTAAGGGCGAGGGAGAAGGCCCTGCATAGTATATGGGATCTAGCAAGCTGGCTTCAAAATCATCTATATGCTTGAACCCCTTATTGAGCCTTAAGGTGCACCATATACCTTGATCATTGATCAAATTTTTTATCTTATAAATGGTATCTTATCATTTAGAGAATAGAACTAATATGGTCAGGCTGAACCAATAGTCCAGAAATCAATTTACAATAAATAAATAAAAATCCAAAGGCCATACTCCTCTGCAAGGTTACATCAAGCAAATTAAATGAACAAATCATTACTTGTCATAAAACTAGTATCAGTATCACCCCCAAAAACAATCCTGCTAGATAGAGTTGTTAAGAAGAAAAAAGTAAAAGATGTTTAGATACTGATTATGAAGAACAAACTGATCAGCCAACTTTTATTCTGTCTTCCTCCTCAAGACGCCAACAACGCGACTGCCGGCTGCTGAAGAAGACGCTAAAAAACAACTATCAAAGCCAATACCAGCTTTTATTAAATCTTCATTCATAATTCTAAGGGATTTTTATTCCAATTGCATCACCAGCTCTACCTGCTCCCTCCATTGACGGTATCAAGATCGTTATTTAACCATTTCCACCTTAGGGGGACCAGAGTACCTTCTTGAAGAAACAGGAGAAGCAGGGAAAGAAAGCCGCTTCTTTGCAGAAATAGCAGCTCCTTTGTCAGGTGTTCCATTTTTATCTATACTAAGTGGTGATGGTCTTTGCATTCTGGACCTGGCCTTTGCTGAACTAGTTGGAGCCATGTAACTTGGAAAGGCGGGTGAGCTAGTAAGGCTCTCATCATCTCTCACCGATGATCCTGCAATGCTATGTCTGCGATAGCGTTCGGACTGAATACTAAACATACTTCTTGAGTCATCATCGCCGCCCCAGCCACTGCCCTTTGAGCTTGATGGTCTTGCCTTTCCATTAACAGATGACAAAGATGGGGCCTTTGAAACTGGGGTAGAAGGGGAATTGTGACTTCCAGGTTGGCTTGCTTTTCGGCCAGCAGGGGAAGCCTTGCTGGTATGGCTTGCTGCACTCTTCATAGATGCACGATCATTGTGATCCAAAGTGCTTCGGCCCTCCCATGGCCGGGAAGCCATCCATCGCTCTAGCCAACTCCATCCCCAATGGGGATTGTTTGGATCCATAAATGTGGGATTTGCGGATTTTGAAGAGTTCTTGGACATTTGCTGTTTGAGAAAGTAATTAGTGATATATAGAAAGTCACTTATATTGACCAAAAATCATAAAGCTATCAACAAGAACCAAACAAATAGATTTATAAATCAACGGATACAACTAAATGCATTTTTATCTTTCCGAAGCTCTCATTTAAAAAATATTAATGTCTTGATAAAAGCATGAGTTCCATGTGTGTGTTTTTAAGACTTCAATAATGTCATGGTTGGGAACAATTTCATGTTGACCTGACACTAATCCATTAACAAGTGCATCAGATAGCATAGTCTATATCTGTTATCAGTTGTCACCAAGTTTCCATCTTGCCTAAGGGACAACCTTGAATTCAATGAATAATTTTATAGATCAGCATCCATTAAAACAATGCTCAGTCCTGACTCATCATCATCATGCAAGGAAATTGCCCCTCAATAACTTACATATGTAAATCAGTCTTATTAATGGGATTTCATATATCTTGAATTATGTATAGCACCTTGAGAAATGAATTAAGAGGTCTATAACTTTTACCCAGATTAATATTATAGAATTATACCACACTAATATTTATTTCCCTCTGCATATCTTTAGTCTTTGGAATCACTGGAAAAAATTCATTCTTCAAATTCATGTTTCTGTCTATGAAGTTCTTTCAAAACTTACCTTTTAATGAAGTTATTTCTTAATGCTATTTCTTTTTAAAAATGATAATCTTATCTAGTTTCGCTCTATTTTTCTTCTACTTTCCTCATGCACAAATGTTAATTATCATTGACTATTTTGTGAATTATTATTTAGCTACGAATGTAAACATAAACTTGCTGCTCATAAATTCATTCAAACCATACTTTTGAACATTTGCATACTCTATTTGCATTGCCCCAACACCTAAGATGTAGCAACTCTAATATTTGTTGATTACAGAACCATCACAATAGGGAGATTATGGTGCCATTTGTGTTTAATTAAAATAATTCATAAAGGTCCTAATTGCATAATATTTCTTTATTTTTTGGGGGGATAACTGGCTATTTTCTGTTCCATTAAAATCCAAAATAAGAAAACCATAATAGAGGCAGTCTTGCTACCTGATGTGAGAATGCATAGGCCAAAGCTCTCTCTCTTCTCATAGCAGCTTCTTGCCTGTGCAACAGTCTTGCTTCAATTTGCTCCTTTGTTTGCAAGCTATCATCCCATTCTTCTCCAACCTGATGTAGAAGTATGTAACACTTCAATACAAATTTTAAGAACAGCATTCATCATATATCATTCATTTCAAGCTTTTGTTTTAAGTAAAATCACAGATTCTTATCAAGGGAAAAGAACTCAGAGCCATAGATGAGTACCACTGAACAAATTAGTCATTAGGTGACTTAAACATAATTCAAGCCTTTAATCTAAAATGATAAGTAGAAGCATCACTTCGAAATTCCACCAAATCATACTTTTCCATAGAATTTTACCTATAGTTATGAGTAGAACATCGCCATATTTACATTACATTTCCAAAAGTTTTGAAGGGGAAGATGAACCAAAAAATCCAAACAAAAGGAAAAGGAAAATATTAACAACTTGTCTTAAATTAACCAAGAAAAAAGAAATAGTTCATATGTAAAAGATATTCACAAGTGATAAACATAAAACAGAGGCATCAAATAGAGCACATTAGATGAGGAAAATCTTATTGAAAATCCTCCCTATAACGCATTGCATCGTAACCTTCATTACAAAATAGGAAAATATACACAGTGCTTACAGCAGCTTGCAACTTCTCAAGCTCCTTTTCATGTTTCTGCTGTAGTTGCTGCTGAAGAGCCTGATTCTCCTCAGACATTCTAATTCTCCTTTCACGAATCTGAGACTGAAGTCTTGCAAGAGTTTGCATGCATCGTAAGGTGCTAGTTGCTTGTCGTTGAACTGATTGCCCTTGTATTAAAGTTTTCAACCTCACCAAACCTTTCAAGGCACGCAGTGCCCTTCTTGCCTGGAAGCTCAAAAACAAGAACGATTATGTATGGTTATAGATACTGCTGAGCTACTTTAGTATAGATACAAAGTATATCCCTATGGACCTTTCAATGTAATTATAGTATGCATGACATCCTATAATACAATAATAAACCAGATATTTTGTTGATGACCATGAAATTAAAGTCTCCATGGTAACAAAAGATTAAAAAAAATCCTTCTTGAAATGAATACAATAACTTTTAAAATTTCTCCAAATTAATGCAGCATGCTGTAAAACAGTCCAGTAGACCCAATTATAACAAGTCCATTAGTTTAAAAAATAAAAAGCAGGAAAAAATACTTAGATGTATAGAACTGATTTTGTTCTGTTCTTCCCCGTGAAAGGAAAAGACATCCATGTTGCAAATTTGTGAACAGTCGTCTGTTGGGAATTCCAAGTGAGTAAGATGTGGATGAAGAAATCCCACATTGAAAAGAAGTTGACAAGTTAAAGGCTATATAGGTGGAAAAGTCTCATAGACCTAATTCCTTAAGATTTTGGGTCAAGATGTGATGTCAAGCCTACTTCTGTGGTTCCTCACTTAGCCCGTAGAGAAGATCTCCCGATGCTTCAGGCTCCCTTAATCCTAACACAACCTTCAACTGACTAGGATATAACAAACTTTATCCAAAAATAGGGGCGTGATCACATCTTTCTTCTAGTGTAATTAGTAGTTTGTGTAACATTACTCTAAATAAATAGGACAATAAGTTCATACCATATGTCCACGGAACGCTGTCTGAATCTTGATAGCTGCTATTTCTTCCTTTGTTTTTCCAAGGTAACGAGGCATACTTGTGAGACGAACAACCTCTGCAGCGGCCTGAGCAGCAGCAACAGCAGCTTCTGCTGCAACAGCAGTGGCAAAAGCCAGAGAATAAGCATGCTTACTCTGTTCATTCGCTGCCTCAGTTAATTTAACATCTTGTATTGGTGGAAGAGGGGGAGCAACAGGAACTGATGCTTCTTCAGATGCTGGATCCGAGTCCTTGTGATGGCCACCAGATTTTTTCTTTGACTTGTGGTTTTTCTGCGTTTAATTTTTTTATAAACCAAAATAAATGGTTTAAATTAAAATATATTCTGATTCAAAATAAAAAATGTAAAGGATATTGTCTTCTTTCCTTGTTAGAGGTAATGTAGCCACATAATATTCAAACCTTGTCTTTTCTGGAATCTGAACTAAAAACTTTCTTCACTGCAGAAAACCAATTCCCTTTTCTCCCCATTTGCATTGCCTGTTACTTTGAAGGAAAAGAAAACAGTAATAGATCTTAATACCAAGCCAAATAACATAGGGGGGACAAACTTCATCCAAAAAGGAAAACATAAAAAGAGGTAAGATGAACAAACTTGTGTTAAAACTTAAAAGAATTTGAGTTCAACATGGTTGAAACCTCATTTCAATTAATGCACATTGAGCCCCAAACAAAAAGTTAAGGAAAACATAATTCATGCATAGAATTGTTAAAAGGGAACTGAATAGAAACTCCAACGGTACCTAAAAACGGTGACTATTAATGCAGGAAACAGATCTATCTACCAACATGTTTTATATAGTAACATTAACAGCCAAATTAATGAAAAGAACTATAAAAACTGAAACTAAATAGCAAAAACGCCACCCCCAACAAATGAAATTTATGGGCTTTCTGACAATTTAATAATGCAATGAACAAATGGAGAAGAACCCAGATAACAAAATTTATAATAAAAAAAACCAAAAAACAAAAAAAAATACACCCTTCAATATTAAGAGCCTTGTTTTAAGAGAAAACTACAAAACATGGGAAAATGGAGGAGAACCCAGATAAAATAATCCAAAATATCATTAAACCCATTCAAAATTTCCAATTTTGAAAGAGAATAACTACAAAAGAAAATGCAAATGAAGTAATGAAATGGAATATGGACAAATGGAGAAGAACCCAGATAGAATAATCCAAAGAAGTGAAGAAAAAAAGGGTCAAAAACAGTACAAAATTTGCAAACATTCCAATACCTATGCATGAGAATCTCAGATCTCTGAAAACCAAAGGTACATGGTCTGTCCGAGTAACAACACAAGTTGAGGCCCACAAGAGGAGAGAAGAAGAGTGAGGGAGAGGAGAGGGACCAGATCTTGCCTTGAACGAAACTTCAACTATGGGAAATGGAAACAGAATAATAACTATAACAACATGGCATCTGGGACCTACTACTATTTGTGATTCCAAATTTTAACGTTATATAACAGCCAAACCAAACATTATCAACAGTTCGGTGATACATAATATGCACAAAGACTCCTTAAAGTATGACAACAAAAGAGTGGAAAATGTTTTTTTATCCCCCGCTAAAAATGGGTTTTATTTTGATACATTAAATAAAAAATTATTCTGTCGATCAATTATAAATAATATGATTCATAAGTTAGTTATTATAAGATTTATGAATAAAAATAGTTATTATAAGACTCAAACATATTGAATCGTATACTAATTTGTGATTAGATGATATTGTAAAATATATTTAAGATTAAAGTAATATTTTGGTCCCTATACTTGACACGAATTCTCGATTTGGTCCATATACATAAAAATTATTAAAATGATTCATATACGTACAAAAAGTATATGTTTGATTCATGTCGTACACCATGTTAAGGACTGATTTAATAATTTTTTGCTTTATGTAGGGACCAAACGAATAATGTATAGGGATCAAACGGGTATTTTTGTACGTATAGGGACCATTTTAATAACTTTTATGTATAGGGATCAAATCGAGAATTCGTGTCAAGTATAGGGATTAAAATATTACTTTAACCTATATTAAAATAACAATGGATGCCAATTAAAACCTAAAATTATTATAAATATAAATAAGTATTAATATATTAATATATATATATATTAAGGATTTAATTGATATGCACTGATAGTGTAAATATTTTTTATATTGTCAACCAATCAGAAATTGACATCTCATTAAAAATCTTTGACTATTATCCTAACTACTTTAAAAGTCATCTATATCTTAATTTCTAATTAATTGACGGTGTAAAAAATTTATACAGACAGTACATACTAATTAAACTCACGTATTAAAATAAATAAGATAAGATATCATATATTGATTTAAGAAAGATAATGATTATTAGATATGGTGTCATAAATATTCAAATAACTGAATTGTAAAAAAAAAAATGTACTGATTAATCTTTTTGACGTGATGTGGTACATTAAATTATCTGAGCTTTATTGCATAATATTGCAAAATTTATATAATGAGTAATGACACTCTTTTTTTATCTGTATCATGTCATGACACACTTTCAATTTATATTTAAGTCAAATGATGTTTAGGGAATGTTGTGTATATCACAACTAATTCACTCCTCAATTTTTTTTCGAAACTAATTCACCCCCAATTTGATAAAAGACGAAATATTACATTTTAGCTTCAGTATGATAAATATTCTTCAAAAAAAAAAAAAAGCTTCAGTATAATAAATGGTATACTTTAATTGAATTAGTGTATTATTTTTTAGAATGCATGTAAAGTTTATTCCTCCTCAATTTTTTTCCGAAACTAATTAAACCCCCCCAAAAAAAAAAAAAAAAAAAAAAAATTGATAAAAGACGAAATATTATATTTTAGCTTCAGTATGATAAATGGTATAATTTAATTGAATTAGTGCATTATTTTTAAGAATACATGTAAAGTTTATTTTTGTATCCATTTCTAAAAATTAAGCAATTAGTTAGAAGGAATGTTAGCTCAAACAACATTAGCATCCAATATATAGTCGATGAAAAGTCTTGGATTTGATTCGTGATGATATTTTTAAGTATCACGGTGAGTTATTGTTACGATTCGTGGCATGTTCTTACTTGAAAAAGGAGTTTTGTACAAAGAAGTACCTAACTAACTTTTGGTGCATTTATGTACCTAGAAAATGACTTATAATTACGTGTCAGAATATCTTTTTTGTTTTTTTGTTTTTCTGTTTTTTTTTTTAAGAAAACCAACTCATACTATATCCAATAAAATTTGTTCAATAATACAGTGAAGCGTTACAGCAAATTCAGTAGAGCTAACGTAAGAATTAGACACCCTTACTGCATGACCAATTTAGTTTGCTTGTCTCTTTATCAATCTAACATGGTAATTAGTAGGGATGTTCGCGGATTGGATTGGATCGATTTTGAGCTAAAAAGTCATCCGATCCAATGATGAAAACAACATGCTTGTTCCTGCCAAGATCCGTTTTGTCAGAATCTCGCCATAGAACGTGAAACCAAGGGGGTTATTTTATGATTTGGGCTTGACAGAATTCAGTGATTCCGGTCCTACGTATCCCAGTGGGAATCAAAGCCAGACGTAGTTCTAGGTTCATCCCTTGGCGGGGGTGATCTCGATCCCTTAATTTTGTATCGGACGAGTACTAGGGAGCAAGGACTGCTTGATAGTCTCTTGGTCGACGCTAGTTCCTCTAACACGCTTAAGGGAGAGTCACCGGTGTTCAGTGAAAAGTGAGTCTCTTATGAGGGGTACTCCTCCTTTTATAATAGGATTCCCCTATCTCTTAGAGATCTGATTTATCTCTTAATATCTTTTAGAGATTTGATTTGTCTCTTAATATCTTTTAGAGATTTGATTTGTCTCTTAATATCTTTTAGAGATTTGATTTATCTCTTAATATCTCTTTGAGATAACATTCCTTAATTTAAGGGATATTATCTCTTTTAACCAGATAAGGCTATTTTGGATGATATCAGGATTTAATGTTAATATCTTATTCATTTAATTAAGCGATCTTTGATTTATTATCTTTAATCTTCGGACTGGGCCGGGTACTTGAGCTCGGTGGCCGGGTTAATAACCTCGGCCAGTACACAAGCCCCCCAAGCTTCGAGCTGATTAGGCGTAGAAGCTTTCATGATGTTTTAGCCGAGCTCTATATCTCGGCCTATACACAAGCCCCCCAAGCTTCGAGCTGATCACGTGGAAGCTTTTTCGAAGGAGCCGAGGCTAGGAACTTGGTTTCACCTTTTGATCTTTCGTCTCGGCGAGGTGAGAGGCCGAGCTTCATACCTTATATATGTGTTCACATCCTCCAACTCGGTGAGCATCTCGGGTGACCGAGCTTGACGCTTTCGAGGTACCGAGCCGAGGTGGGGATGGTTACTCGTCTCCTGTTGAGGCCATACGTTCTCGGTTCCCGAGATGGAAAAGAGACGTTACTGTGTGTGACGTGTGGCCTTCACGGCATCATTTCTGAGGCTTGCGATGTAGTTGCGTGCTCGAACGATAAGTCGAGAGCCGGAGCTCAATCGAGCAGTCGGGAGCCGGAGCTTCTCGTTTCAAGTTGCCGAGCTTCACATTTCGGCCAATTCTTAAGTTCAACGGACTCGGTGGGTGAGTCTAGTAATCATTTCCCTTTGATTGTTTGGGTTTGGAGATCTAGCTTTATTTCTCATCCAATATTTTAGTTTGGTGGGCTCAGTGGCCGATTTTTACATTTCGATCGTAGATATAAGCTCTCCAAGCTTTGAGCTCGGAATAAGCGAAAGAGTTTTGTGAATGAAGCTGAGCTGGTCCTTGGTGTTGATAAGGTACTGGATTTGCATAGATCTTCTTACTTCGGTTAATACCTCTCGGGCAGTGCCCGAGTTTAGTGGTTGAGTTTCACATCTCGGCCAGTAACATGCTTTGAACATAAGATACTTCAATCTTTCCTTTGTTTAAGACAAGTTTAGAAGCTGGTAGCTGAGATTCGACCTAGCAGTGGTTTAGGTTTGAACCGATCTTATGAAGAGTCAAGTTCAAACTCGGTCATCAGGAATTTACCTTGGTGCTTGTATTTCATCCTTTAACTTTTGATGCTTTCAAGATGCTTATCTTGAGAGTTTGAATTTGACCTGCCTTTTGCCGAATGTAGCTTGGTCTTTGAAGTTCTATCTTGAGAGTTTGAATTTGACCTGCCTTTTGCCGAATGTAGCTTGGTCTTTGAAGTTCTTGAGAGCTCTTAACATTTTCTTCGAGTAGCTCATAACCCTTTCATTTGGTGGATTTTGAAATACCCACTAACTTTGCAACTTGACCTCGAATTATTTTTCCCGATCTTGAAGGTATGCCTCAGAATAAACTTTCCTAGTATCTTCTCCAATTTGTATGAGAAAATAGTTTTCATATAGGTTCTTCGAGTTGTAGGCTAAGGGATATCCTTTCTCTGTAATTTTCGAGAATATCCTTCCTTTATCCCTGTTAGCCCCCCAAGCTCCGAGCTTGAAATAAGCGAAAGAGCTTGAATGTCAACCCGCATGTCTTAACCCGGCTTTTGGTGCCGAGGACTTCGGACTATGATTCGCGGAAGCATTGCTCGGAAATCTGCTTTTTGTAGAACCAATCCTTTCTTGGGTTATCGTCTTGCTTGGCCGAGCACTGCTCGGATTTTTGTGCGGAGGGAAACATTGCTCGATTTCAACTTTTTCCAGTGCATAGTGCGAGGGAGCATAGCTCGACCTCGGCTTTTTGGTGTGAGGGGGTAATGCTCGACCTCGGTTTTCCGGGCTTCTGCCCTTTGTTCTTAGCTGGATGATTTTAACTCTGGCCCTATAGTGGGTTCTCTAGTTGTTAAGCCGGCATATGCTCGGCTTTTACTAGAATTGGTCCATGATGTGAGTAGGAAAGCTGCGGTCGCTTACACTCTTCTGAGTTTCCTCCATTATCCGTTTTTCGAGCCGCGAGCTTTCTAATAATGAAAAGTATGAAGGCGGATGCCGCCCGAACTTTGCGCACTGGGGACGAGCTTGAAAAAGTCATGGCAATGTGTAAAGAGCAATTATGACCGAGCTGGAAATGGAAAGAACCGACCGGCTCAACCTTCAGAGGGTCATGGAAGGGCTTCAAGCCGAGAAGGAAGCCAGTCTTGAGTTGTGGAAGTTGCTGGAATTCGAGAATGGGGAGAATCTGAGGCTCCGATCTGATCTGGCTGAAGCCGAGGCTTATCATGAGGGAGGATGTTAATGGCTTTTCTCGAGCCGTGAAGCAGCTTCAGCATTTCAATCCGAATACTGACTTCTCCTGTGCTGATGTGGACAAGGATTTTACCTGAGATGGAATCCTAGTTCCAATGTCCGAGCTAGAGGATGAGGAGGATGAGAATGCTCAGACTCTGGCCAAGTGTGAGGGACAAGGCCGGGTCATCGGTTAGTTGAAGGCCCAGAAGGTGCAGCTGGAAGGAAGCCGAGCTACTCTTACGACCGAGCTAGAAGAGGAGAGAACTGACCGACTTAATCTTCAAAATGTAGTGAAAGGGCTGGAAGCCGATACAGAAGCCAGCCAGGAGTTGCGGAAGTTGCTGGAGGCCGAGAAGGAGGAGAACCGAAGGCTCCGTGCTGATCTAGCTGAAGCTGAGACTTTAATCATGAGGGAGCATGTTAACGGTTTCTCCCGAGCCGTGAGCAACTCCAGCACTTCAACCCTACTGCCGACTTCTCCAGTGCCGATGTGGACAAGGATTTAAACCGAGACGGGATCCTTGTGGCATTGGCCGAGCTGGAGGATGAGGATGAGGCCGCAACTCCTGGAGAAGAGGGCGAGGATCAATTGGACGAGGAGGGACCCGAAGGTGAAGTGGGCCAAACTGGCCAGATTAATACCGTTCTTTCCGAGGCGGAGGAGAACCTAGACTCCTGAAGTTATATAAGCGGTTTAGAGATATTTTTGTAAGACTTTATGTACTTGGAGACTTGCCCCTAAAATTTCTTATTTTACTTGTGGATTTATTTATACTTTGGTGAATTTTCTGATGTTTCATGGGTTGATCCTGATTGATCACTTGATATATTTATATAGGCTTGGCACTTCGACCCTGATCGGTCGAATGTGGCTCTTGCTTAGGATTCGAGCACCTTTAGAGGCTTTGGTTGACCTCTTTAGGGTCTGGCACCTGCTTAGGAGTCTCCTGCTTAGGAGTCAAGTACCTTTAGAGGCTTCGGTTGGCCTCTTCAGGGTTTAGCACCTTTAGGTGTTATCTCCTGCTTAGGAGTCAAGTGCCTGCTTAGGCTTTATCTCATGCTTAGGAGTCAAGTAGTTTTTCCTCTTGCTTAGGAGTCAAGTGTAAGTAGTTTCTTCTCTTACTTAGGAGCCAAGTGTAAGTAGTTTCTTCTCTTACTTAGGAGCCGAGTATAAGTAGTTTCTTCTCTTACTTAGGAACAGAGTATAAGTAGTTTCTTCTCGTACTTAGGAGCTGAGTATAAGTAGTTTCTTCTCTTACTTAGGAGCCGAGTATAAGTAGTTTCTTCTCGTACTTAGGAGCTGAGTATAAGTAGTTTCTTCTCGTACTTAGGAGCTAAGTGTAAGTAGTTTCTTCTCTTACTTAGGAGCTGAGTATAAGTAGTTTCTTCTCGTACTTAGAAGCTGAGTATAAGTAGTTTCTTCTCATACTTAGGAGCCGAGTGTAAGTAGTTTCTTCTCTTACTTAGGAGCCGAGTGTAAGTAGTTTCTTCTCGTACTTAGGAGCCGAGTATAAGTAGTTTCTTCTCGTACTTAGGAGCCGAGTATAAGTAGTTTCTTCTCGTACTTAGGAGCCGAGTATAAGTAGTTTCTTCTCGTACTTAGGAGCCGAGTGTAAGTAGTTTCTTCTCGTACTTAGGAGCTAAGTGTAAGTAGTTTCTTCTCTTACTTAGGAGCTAAGTGTAAGTAGTTTCTTCTCTTACTTAGGAGCTGAGTATAAGTAGTTTCTTCTCGTACTTAGGAGCTGAGTATGGTGTCTGAGTGCTGAAGCCGATGGAATTTTATTTTCCAAGGGAGAGCTTGATATTTCGGGAGTCGGAGCTCAATCACTTTGTAGCCGCAAATGTTGCGACTCTGGGAGTGGTATCAGCCGACCATCACTTTGCTCAAATAAATAACTTGATATGATGCTACATAACACAACATTAAAGGCGTGGAGCAAAACATACCACAACATATTAGTTTTACGCTAGATTTAAGGAATAATATCACCTGAGCATTTCGCGGCCTCTGATTTAGGCATTTTCTCAAGCCCATATGGTTGAGCTCTCCTAGACCGAGTTGTGCTGGCTGAGCTTTTGTAATATTCTACATGAGGTCCATGGGTCCATGAAATAATAAATATAATCAGTAGGACCTACAAGCTGCAATATCAGTAACTTGATATAAGAACATTGAACAAGTTTTGATATATTAAATTGCATAGAATAACTCCCTATTGAAGACCAGCCTTGTTGCCATTTGCACCGTTGACCCTCGGCTACTCGGTCATCTTTTTGACAAAGTTTGTTGGTGAGGTTTGGAACCTACCAAACACTCCTTTAACTTCGGAATCTAATTTTTCCTCACAACAGTCGTGACATCACCAAGAGGATTTCTATGGTACAAAGAAGGTAACACGCTACGCCTCGCTGAACTTCTTCGGGAAAAACTTCTCCTTCCCAATGGAGGCGTATTCTCGCTACCCGCAGCAGGCAGCGACCCGTGAAGAAAACGGCCACCACCGCGACCGATCTGGTTTCTCGGTGTTCCCGACCCAACGCGGTATGAACCCGGCCCGGGAGTGGACTCGAATATTACCGGGTCTGAGTTGCCGTCGAAAATCGAAGCTCGGCGGCGTGCGAGGATAGCTGCCACGTCTACAGGTGTTACACAACGGTCTCTTCCCTCTGGCATGGCTGAAGGGTGGTGCTAGGGTTTGCTCGGTGATGGTGCTGCTGGTTGCTGCAAATGAAGCATAAGAAGAGAGCTTTGGAAGGAGACCGAATTCATCCATGCCCTCCTTCTAGCACCAAGAGTGTGGAGTTGTCCATGGATCGTTTTTATCAACAAAATCACTGTTCTTTTAATACGTTTTTCAGTCTCAAAGTTTTCTTCTGCACTAGCAACTCCACGAACTTTGGAAATTAGATCTACTTGGA
Source organism: Sophora flavescens (assembly GCA_030762895.1). Classification (NCBI taxonomy): domain Eukaryota; kingdom Viridiplantae; phylum Streptophyta; class Magnoliopsida; order Fabales; family Fabaceae; genus Sophora; species Sophora flavescens. The sequence continues at coordinate 130,808,970 of CM061063.1, read as the reverse complement.
TTGCAGCATCACTTGCAGATAAACCAAACCTCTCTTCACTGTTGTTCATCCAATCACATACCTCAAGGGCACGGTCATGTCTTTTGTGTTTCCTCACCTCTGTGACCACTTTACCAAGTTCCGATTTTGTGGGGGTTTTTCCTTCATCCTCCCAATGATTCAACACCGTGGCAGATCCCAATTCTGGGTTTAGCATAAACGATACCCTCCTGAATAAGTTCTTCCACGTGGCAACGGGTCTGTGCCCGGCGAAGGATTTTGAGACGCAGCACGTGACAAAGAGTCTCTGAAAACACAGGGTTTGTGTTCAGAGAGAATTGAAGGAGCATCTTTCTGGAAAGTTTGACAGATGTCGATGGATGTGTGGCCGGGGAAGGTTTGCCTCGGCCCCACGGTGGGCGCCAAATGTTCCTGCCAAGATCCGTTTTGTCAGAATCTCGCCATAGAACGTGAAACCAAGGGGGTTATTTTATGATTTGGGCTTGACAGAATTCAGTGGTTCCGGTCCTACGTATCCCAGTGGGAATCAAAGCCAGACGTAGTTCTAGGTTCATCCCTTGGCGGGGGTGATCTCGATCCCTTAATTTTGTATCGGACGAGTACTAGGGAGCAAGGACTGCTTGATAGTCTCTTGGTCGACGCTAGTTCCTCTAACACGCTTAAGGGAGAGTCACCGGTGTTCGGTGAAAAGTGAGTCTCTTATGAGGGGTACTCCTCCTTTTATAATAGGATTCCCCTATCTCTTAGAGATCTGATTTATCTCTTAATATCTTTTAGAGATTTGATTTGTCTCTTAATATCTTTTAGAGATTTGATTTGTCTTTTAATATCTTTTAGAGATTTGATTTATCTCTTAATATCTCTTTGAGATAACATTCCTTAATTTAAGGGATATTATCTCTTTTAACCAGATAAGGCTATTTTGGATGATATCAGGATTTAATGTTAATATCTTATTCATTTAATTAAGCGATCTTTGATTTATTATCCTTAATCTTCGGACTGGACCGGGTACTTGAGCTCGGTGGCCGGGTTAATAACCTCGGCCAGTACACAAGCCCCCCATTAAGGGATGTTATCTCTTTTAACCAGATAAGGCTATTTTGGATGATATCAGGATTTAATGTTAATATCTTATTCATTTAATTAAGCGATCTTTGATTTATTATCCTTAATCTTCGGACTGGGCCGGGTACTTGAGCTCGGTGGCCGGGTTAATAACCTCGGCCAGTACACAAGCCCCCCAAGCTTCGAGCTGATTAGGCGTAGAAGCTTTCATGATGTTTTAGCCGAGCTCTATATCTCGGCCCATACAATGCTGTTTGGATTGGATCGGTTTGTTTTCTTTAAAAAAATCCGATCCAATCCAATCCGATCCAATCCAATCCAATCAAATGTGGTTTGGATTGGATTGGATAATTCGGTTTTTGTCATACTTTATTTTTTTCTTATGTCAAGTGTCCTTTCTACTTATTTAATAGTGGGCAAAAGATAATATTCACTTAAGTGAGTTAATTTAGAGTGTCGAATACTTGTTTTAACCGTTGTTTAGATTAGAACATTAGAACCTTTATGAAGGGTAATAACTACTTGTTCCTTATATTAACCATTATTTAATTTGATGATGAGTGAGGAAAATTCTAATTCTTGACAAACTTTTAATTTGAGAGTTTCAGGAAAAATAATTATTGATATTTTTTTAACATATTATTTTATGTTAAATATTCTTTTATGTTAATTCTCTATATCTACTCTCACTTATCCTATTTTTTTTTCCTTGAATCGACTACAAATAAATTGTTGCTAATTTATTTTTGAAATCTACTTAATTGATTTCCTATTTTTCATGTTTACTCAATCAAGTATATATATGTTATGCATCAAAACTTTTAGCAAAATATAACTTCAAGACATTAATATTTATTCTAAATAGTCTCATATATGTCATTCAAACAAAAATATTGAAGAGAATGAGGGACATAAAAGTATCAAAAATAATGCTTAAGTATGAGTAATACTATTATTTCAAAAATAATAGTATATGCATATAGTAGATCAGTTTGGATTGGATTTCACTTAGGGATCCAAAATCCAATCCAATCCAATAAAAAAATGCGATTTTTTTGATTTTCGATTTTCGATTTTCGATTTTTTCGGTTTTCGATTTTTCGATTCGATTTTTACTGTTTGGATCGGTTGATGAACAGTAGGATAAAAAATCAAGAGTTTCCAAGATAGTTCCAAACTCTGTGGTCAACCTTCTTACTGTATAGTACATCAGTCACCGTCTTCCAATCCAACTCAACAATAGCTTAGTCCACACCCAAAGAACTCAGCCATGAAAGCTTGCTGTTTATTGAATTAAGAAAAATATATAAAAAGAAATGTCAAGAATATATTTGTACGGTGTTAATATTGATTTTAGTTGTAAAAGTAACATTTCTCTATTAAAGATGGAGTCTTCTCTCGAGAACATTAAGTTTCTAAAGTTCAAAAATTATCAAAATGAACCTTATAGTTCGCATTATTGTCACTCTCTACAAAACCACGACTTTTGTGGGACACCATAATCCAATAAAACCAAGCAACAATCCACATAGGTGAGCCTTTCTTCGTCTTTGTCATGGTCAAAGTTATATATGAACTTCCCGTTTGGTTTTCTTTTGTTGATGAAGATCTTTTTTGTCACTGGATTTAACATAATTTCAGCAAACACTTAGTTCCGTTTATTTTAGATTTTGATAGAATTGATTTTGGTATAATTGATTTTGAAAGAATTGATTTAGAAAAAATCAAGGTTAAAAAAATTGATTTGTGTTTGGTAACAATATTTTAAAAGTAGGTTTAGAAGAATTGATTTTATTTGGATTATAAAGTAAAATCACTTTTGAGGTGTAAATATATAGAATTTTATGGATCCTACATCTATAATCAATTATTTTCAACGAAAAAACTAAAAAAATTTGTTTCCACAAAACTAAATTTTGTCTATCAAGAATCAATTATTTTTAACTGGATTTTGTACCCAAACACGGGGTTTGGGGGCTGAACGCGGTTTCTACTAAACAAACAGGCACTTGATATGTGGACTCTCAAGTTGCTACAGTAATATTGTATGTATTATGCGTTTGGACAAATTCGAAAAAGAAAACTAAAGCATAAAACACAGGTTATCAAAGAGATAAAAGTGTTGAAAAGTAAATGAACTAAGGTAAACAAAAGCTGGTAAACTTCGACGGGGATGTAAATAGCAGAAAATAGAATGCAAAAATTAAAGCCTTAAAATTAAAGCATAGAAATTAAAGAAAGCAATTGAGGAGCAAGAGAAATAAAAGTGTCACGAATAAAGGAACTAAAATCAAATAACTGGAAAGGATCAATGCATTGAATTAAACAACTGAAAAGTAAAGGAGATGACATACTTGATGCAAATCCGTAATCTAGCATCGAGATGTTTAAGATTTATGACCAAAGTAACCAACCCTAAGTACAATGAGTTTACTAGTATTTATAGGAGAAAAAATAATCTCCTAATGTCTATCCTATTGACACCTATGAGATCGGTGTAATTGAGCTTTTTTTTTTTTTTTAAGTAACTCACTTTTAAAAACTATATAACAAAATAATCTCTTTTTGAAACAATTTGTCAAACTAATCTATTTTTGAATAAAAAAAATTTTTTTGGCGCCAGTTTGACGGGCAGTATTGACTTATTGACCTGCCACATGGTAGGTCATGATTGGTCCGAAAAATTTACCAAAAAAAAAAACTTTTTTGGCAAAAAAAAAAGGTCAGTGCCACATGGCGCACTCCAGTGGAGTGAAGCCAGTTTGACTGGCGCCGTTGACATGCCACATGGCAGTTCCTGATTGGTCCGTCAGTTTTTTTTAAAAAAAATTTAAAAAAGGTTTTTCTGGTTAAAAAAATTAGATTATTAATTAATTAATATAATTCTATTAATAAATTTTATCATTATATAATTATACAAATAATATAATTAATAATTAATTAATACCAATTAAATTTTATCATTAATTAAAATACAATTATACCAATTAAAAGGTTTTTGGGTTAAAAAAATTAAAATAAAGAAAATAAAATTATGTTATTAATTAATTAATATAATACTATTAATAAATTTTATCATTATATAATTATACTAATTAATAATACTAATAATATAATAAATAATTAATTAATACAAATTAAATTTTATCATTATATAATTATTCTAATTAATAATAATATACTATTTTTAAAATACAATTATACCAATTAAAAGTTTTTTGGGTTAAAAAAGTTAAAATGAAGAAAAGAAAATTAGATTATTAATTAATTAATATAATACTATTAATAAATTTTATCATTATATAATTATACTAATCAATAATAATATACTAATTTTAAAATACAATTATACCAATTAAAAGGTTTTCTGGTTAAAAAATTAAAATAAATAATAGAAAATTAGATTATTAATTAATTAATTTAATTCTATTAATACAAAATTATCATTATATAATTATACTAATTAATAATACCAATAATATAATTAATAATTAATTAATACCAATTAAAGTTTATCATTGTATAATTATACTAATTAATAATAATATACTAATTTTAAAATACAATTATATCAATTAAAAGGTTTCCTGGTTAAAAAAATTAAAATAAAGAAAATAAAATAAGATTATTAATTAATTAATATAATTCTATTATAAATTTTATCATTATATAATTATACTAATTAATAATGCTAATAATATAATTAATAATTAATAAATACCAAATAAATATTTTAATTGGTACAACTGTATTTTAAAATCAGTATATTATTATTAATTAGTATAATTATATAATGATAAAATATAATTGGTTTTAGTTAATTATTAATTATATTATTATTATTATTATTATTATTATTATTATTAGTTAGTATCATTATATAATGATAAAATATAATAATAGAATTATATTAATTAATTAATAATCATTTTTTTTCTTTATTTTAATTTTTTAACCAGAAAATCTTTTAATTGGTATAACTGTATTTTAAAATTAGTATATTATTATTCATTAGTATAATTATATAATGATAAAATTTAATTGGTATTAACTAGTTATTAATTAATTTATTAGTATTATTAATTAGCATTAATATATAATGATAATTATGTATTAAAAGAATTATATTAATTAATTAATAATATAATTTTATTTTCTTCATTTTAATTTTTTAACCAGAAAACCTTTTAATTGGTATAATTGTATTTTAAAATTAGTATATTATTATTAATTAGTATAATTATATAATGATAAATTTTAATTGGTTTTAATTAATTATTAATTATTTTATTAGTATTATTAACTAGTATAATTATATAATGATAAAATTTATTAATAATATTATATTAATTAATTAATAATCTATTTTTCCTTTTATTTTCTTTTTTTAACCAGAAAACCCTTTTTTTTATTTTTTTTTAAAAAAACTGACGGACCAATCTGGAGCTGCCACGGGGCAGGTCAATGACGCCAGTCAAACTGGCGCCATTCCACCAGAATGTGTCACGTGGCGCTAACCTTTTTTTTTCGCCAAAAATATTTTTTTTTTTGCAAATTTTTCAGACCAATCATGATCTGCCACGTGGCAGGTCAACAAGTCAATGGTGTCAGTCAAACTGACGCCACTAAAAAAATAAATTTTTATTCAAAAGTAGGTTTGTTTGATAAATTGTTTCAAAAGGAGGTTATTTTGGTATATAGTTTCTAAAAGTGAGTCACTTTGAAGAAAAAAAAAAGGTGGTGTTATTGATCAAATTTAAGGACATGCTTAAACATGATCTTAAACATCTCAAACTATCTCAACAGTTCCTTCATTTGAATTCAAAATTTGATGTGTTGGGAGCCAGTATCCTACCTTGGCGAGCCCTAGGTGGGGTTGCAGTTGGGTGTAGCGAGGCTAGGTGGGACCGTAGTCAGATTGAAATATGGGGTTGGCTAACAGATATAGCTTTTAGCTCAGTAGTAAGCATTTGATCCTACACTTGGTATCAGGTCAGGTCTAGCGTAGGGAGGGATTATTGGTAGTGGACCGATATCCTGCCTTGGCAAGGCCCAGGAGCAGTCGGAGTCAGATCGAGGTCGAATCCCTCTAAGGCACAACAGGTGCTTCGGCAATTTTTTTTGTGGTGGGCTGATAAGTGTGATTTCACCTCATACTTCTTTATCATATTGCATGCATTTTCATGTAGTTTTGGTATTTTTAATTTGATTTTTGTTAGTTTTTACCTTGGAACGAGTAAGGTGGTTTTGTGGTGTTTGTGTGCAGGAATTGATGATTAAATTGCTCAAGGCCAGTTAATTTAGAGTTTGCATGAATACGAAGCTTGAAAAACAAGAAAAATGAGCCAAACAGAGACCACCGCGGCCTGAGGGTGACAAGTATCACGGCCATGATCGCATAGGGCTGAAGAAAAAGAAGAGCGCAAAAGTCAGAATTGGTCACGGCTAGGCCGTGATGGCCATCACGACCGTGACAGGCCAACCAATGCCAAGCTTTCCAAGTCAGAACCTGTCACAGCCTGGCCGTGACAAGCATCACGGCCTGGCCGTGACAGGCATCACGGTCGTGACGTGAAAAATCTGGGATTTTGATTTGCTGTTTTGATCTGATTTTGTAATAGCTTTAAATCCAAGTTAACCTACACTATAAATAGGACAATTAGGCTTGAAAATAAGGATTTTTGGCTGCTACCCTTTAGCAAAAATTAGGATTTCTCTTCTTCTCCAATTTCTTCTCTTCTCTTAGGATTTTTATGCTTTTGTTAATCAAGATTGCTATGAACATGACAATGCTTGAGTAGTCGTTCTATTTCTAGGAATTGGGGCTATGCCCAAGACTCGTTTTATGTGATGAATTGATGTTTTTCCCTTTTTGTTAATTTTAATTTGCTTTAGATTTAATTCCTATTGCATGAATTACTTGTAAATTCGGTGGCCACTTATTTGCATGTCGTAGATACTCTAAGGACAAACTTAGCAGTGAACTTAGGTATCGGATCTATAGAAATTGAATTTAGAACTTAAATCACGAGAATTAGAAAAGGTCCTTCAAGGGTTCATTGAATTGTCACAAATCTTAATGGGTTCAATTTAAATACAATTACAACTAGAGTATGGGTTGGTTTAATTGGGCACGGTTCTTGTATCTCGAGAGGGAACATTAACTTTATTAGGATAAATTCACCTTCAAAGCATTTTGATAATTAACAAGAGGGGTAGTCAATTTAGTAGCATAAGCAGTCTTGTTGGTAATCCAATTCCTGGAAATCTCTTTTAATTTGAAAAACACCCGATATGATTTGCTTTCTGATTCTGTTTGATTGCGATTTTAATACTTGATTTGTTAGTTAATCCTTATTTCAAAAACCAAATCTTTTTCTTGTTTAGCTAAATTAATTTAACAATTAATTGTTGTTCAAGATCACGGTCTCTGTGGGTTCGATCTTTTTATTACTTGACGACGAAGCAGTATACTTGCGGATTCAACCTATCATGGACCAACATCTTGTCTTGGCAAGGCCCAAGTAAGGTCGCAGACAGGTTTGTCGAGGCGTCAAGGCCAGGTGAGGGCCGAAGTCAGATCGAAACATGGTGTTGGCCACTGCTAAGCTTAAGGAAATAAAGTTGCACCCTAATTGATAGGCATAAATCTTAGTCTAGTGGTAAGTGATGATCTTTTGTAACTATTTTTTTCTGAATTCAAAATATGGTAGGCCAGATAACTACCGCTTCGATAGTTCTGTGTGTTTGGATGAGGTATTTGTAGAGGGTGAAGTATTTTAAGAAAGTAATTAAAATACTTCACTCTAAAGTACTTTGTTTGGATATTAAATATATGGGGGCATTTTGTTTAAGGTAAATTTGAGGAATTTGAAATACCTCCTAAAGAGGTGGTATTTTGAAATTCACTCTCCTTACTCATGTGTCATCTACCACCAACGACGGCCCCTGGACACTGGGTGCGGGGGCGCCGGCCCCGAACATTTGATGGGGGGCGTCGGTCCCCTGATCCCTGGTCACCTGATGGGGGGTGTTGGCCCCTTGACACTCGATGCGGGACGCTGGCTCCCAGACAGTTGAAATCCCAAATTTTTAAATGAATATAAAAAAAAATGTAATTGAAGGTAATTGAAATGCTTTATCCAAACAAAGAATTTAAAATACAAGATATTTGAATTACCCGATCCAAACAAAGTATTTTCAAAATGAAAGTAGTTCAGTTGAAATAATTGAATTGGCTTGTATTTCAAATTCCTTGTAATTTTGAAAATATCTCATCCAAACACACACTTAACAAAATTTTACAAGTGTCTTCCATCAAACCATCCACTATCCAATCCCTTCTGTGTCTTCCTTAAAGTATACCTTTGTTGAAAATGAGATGATCTTGCTTTCATCACCTCTTTATTAGACATTTATGTCGAAGATTTTATCTTGGAACCTCTAATCTTCATCTTATTAATAGGTCTTTCATCAATTTACTTTTTGTGCCATGAGAAGCTCTTCAATTGAACTCTTGTTCGTCGATATGCTCCATTTCAACCCTTGATCTTTGAACATCTTTGTCGAATTGAGACTTTTAAATTTCACACCTAATATCCTTAGGTCATGTTTTCAGAATATAAGCTGTGTGTGGGTCTAGGCTCGTGGGATAAGACTTCACAACTCTTGAACTTCAATCGATCAATACCTGCATTGTAGTCACGGACACTATTGAAAAAAATTCCACTACCGGTGAACCTTCAAAACTAAACTCGGATGTGCTTGAAAATAACAAAACTCAAGCGTTGAATAAGAATTACCAAAAAAACTATGTGGACGACTAATTTGTAATAATGAATTTCACCATTTATGTTTTCAATAAGTTTCACTTGAACTCTCGCTATTAGTTTATTTTTTCACTGATCCAATGGCTAAAACTTGATTAAGGTGATGTTTGGTTCATTAAATATGTTATTTCCAAATAAATATTATTTTTGGAAATCTCATTTTCAAAAATATTTTTTTTCCACATTCATACATGAGAATAAGATTTTGAAGTATCATTCATGATATTTATTTACGAGCATTTTCATGTTTAGGAATATTTTTTATCTCTTGTACCAAAAACAAATATTTTTAAAAATATTAATATATGTTTGAAATCAAACATGAACTAGTTAAAGAGCTAGCACCTAGCACCTAGCTAGGTGCACTGTAAACTCCACCATGTTTTATGAATTTAGGTGAATGCTAGGGTGGGAGACCTTCACATGTCTCCCACCATGAGTGAGGGCTTTTATGCAAAACTTTATTTATTTTAAAATCCCTAAACTTTTCCAAATTTAAAAATTTATATTGTCTCCTTCTCTCACTCATCTCTCTCATCCCTCTCATCCCTCAAGCCACCTGCCATCATAATGACGTTGTCGGTGCCTGCCTTGCCCTTGGTGCCGATGATGGTGGCACCTTCAAGGATACGGCGGAGTGAGTCACCGAAGTTATGACACTGTAATCCCCAATCTCACCCTCAAATCCACCATTCTCAAATGGTCCCAAACCTCCTCAACCCTTCAACTTCAAATTTCAACCACCATCGCAGAGAACATCATACACACACTTATAGCTCAAAAAAATCAGAGCCAGCAAGTTATTGTTATAGAGAAAGAGTTGATTTAAGAAATGAAGCGAAACCCATATGTGAATTTCTTCCCCATTCCCAATCCCAATACCAATCACGTCCTCGATCAAAAGCTCGACCTCGTCTTCCTCTGTGTCAGTGTGCCACCCAGAACGCTTCTGCATCGGTCGTCGGTGTGGCTAGGGTCAGGGTTGACAGGACCATTTGGGAGGCTACGGCGACCAGGAAGAGGGCGAAAGAGGCGTTGGAGCACGTTGATGGTTCAATTAAGGTTTCCGGGATCTAGAAATCTGGGGACCAATAAAAAATGTTCATCAAAGCCTTGTGTGTAAAAATTATGACTCGAATGGACACAATAAGATTAGGGTTTCTTCGGAGATGTCATCGTTGTCGTTGTCGTTACCCCGGAATGGCTTGTTTGTGAATGGGAATGGTGTTGTGACTGATAAGGCTGGAAATGATAAAGACGACTTGGAGCACGTACAAAGTTCCAATGAAGAACGAAATGTTTTTTGTTCCAACCCGAATGTCTGTGGGGCACACTCCAAAGCCATGACGGCGCCGGCACGAAGAGGGGTGGGGGTGAGGGTGGGGGTGGGGTGGCAAACGACTCGGTGTTAACGATGTCGTCGGCATGGCTTGTGTGGTGAGATGGCCAGGGGATAGGGGTCGGGGTGCGGTGGCAAACCAAAAAATACACAAGGGCCAAAAATAAAATTTTTCTTGCAAAAATACCCGCTCATGGTGGAGACATGCATGTAAAGGCATCTCAATCTAGCATTCACCTATGAATTTATGGAAAACGAAGTTTTATGCACTTGGCTAAATTTAATATTAGTTATACAAGTGGATACGCACGATATTTGACTAATCTAGTATACTCTATTCTGCAAAATGTCTGTCATATATTTTTTAAATCCATCCTTATCCTTGCGATCAGGTTGACAACTATAAACCAGTTACATCTTAAGAATCTTCTTCACAGTTCAAATTTTCTCTCTTTAATCAATTAAGTTGTTTGCTTATCCAGTTATCCTCTAAGATATTGCTTGAGCAACAAGGATTAAGTGCGGGCTATAATTTCAGAAATAAGATGAAAAATACCTTAGTCAAAAGAATAATAAAAAAAAAAAAAAAACTGAGTCATTGCTTGTAATGTTTTCTACTTTTCTTCATCATTAAATTGACTTAAATGGGCCATCCGACTCAACTGAAATCACATCATTATTTTGTTAACATCAAAATCATCCTAAAGAAGAAAGAAATATAAAGGATGATGAGTAGTAATCTTATTTATATATTTTCATGGTTACAATTTGACGCATTATATGATAACATAACATTTGAGGTTAACGTACATGTCACTTGATAATCTTATTTGGACTCCTTTTCAAAATCAGCTTGTGTGGGAACGGGTTGCACTTAAACTTATATAGATTAGCTTATAACCGATAAGTTCTTTTTTTTTTGGGGGGTTATAATTAATAAGTTAATTTTTAGTTGAAAGCTAACTGATTAAATTTGAAATGTTTGATAAATTTAGTAGTTGAAGTAGTGTATAAATGTAAAATAATTAATATAAAAAAACATTTATTTTATATAATGCGAATCCTTTGTATTGAAATTTTGAAATTAGAAAAATTTGAGTGGAATTCATGTAACATTAGATGCAATCAATCCTTGTAGGTTATCATCATATATATAATGAGAAATTTCGGCCAATGAATTAAAATGAGGTTATCACTCCATGTAACACCATATATATTCACATATATGTCGTCAATCCACATATTATTATGAGTTTAATTGGTATATATTGACAGTGTAAAACTCTTTTATACAGACATCCAATCATATATTGTCACATCATCAAAATTTGTTGACTCTTATCCTAACTACCTTAAAAGTCATTGATAACATGATTAGTGATTTGTTGACAGTATAAAAAACTTTACGTTGTCAGTTTACAACAATTAAACTATTATTATATGCAACCAATAGACTATCATATACAAAAAAATAATAATAATAATTTACCATTTGAGTATAATTGGTATTCATCGTCAACATAGAGATTTTTTATACGGTAAACCAATAATAAATTGTCACGTTATTGAAAATCTTTAATTCTTATCAAGACCAATAATAAATTGTCACGTTATTGAAAATCTTTGATTCTTATCAAAACCACCTTAAAAGTCATTGATACCATGATTTGTGATTGATTGACAGTGTAAAAAACTTTACACTAACAATGCATGCCAATTAAACTCTATCATTTGAGTTAATTAATTGGTATACACTATCGGTATAAAGGTTTTTTTACACTGCCAACCAATAATAAATTACCACATCATTGGAAATATATGATTCTTATCAAAATCACCTTAAAAATCATTCATACCATGATTTGTGATGGGTTGATATTATAAAAAAATTTACATTGATAATCCATACCTATTAAACTCTAAATCTATATACTATTAAACTCGTTTGAATCCATTTAATTGAATTATCTTTAAAAGTTAAATAATGAAAAATATTATAGAAGTGACCTATCATACAAGCTTGCGTTTTTTAAGGGAAAATGATTAGCTAGGGTAATGACACGTGCGTTAGGCCTACATGCATAAATCTATTTTTTTCTATTTTTTTTAAGAAACGGGGCCGAAGCCCAAAAAGAGAATACATTAAAATAAGGAGAGGAGTAGAAACTCCAATATCATCATCAAGCAGACCCCCTGTGCCAACATCACAGGAGGCTGCTCATACAACAAAAGACGATACTCATGATTGCAACCTGAGTTGGATAACAAATCAGCAAATTTGTTGGCTTCCCTATAGACATGTGATATTTTGACTTCCCAATCTAAGCTTAATAAAGCTTTTATTCTTGGAACTATACTCAAACCTGAAACTCCACCAGCAGACCTTCCTTTGATGTTGTGGACCACCGCTTCAGATCTTAACTTCCTATTTTAGTATTATTGCATGTATAAATATATTGATACGGGTCGACATCGGTTGGTCACGGTCGGATTCGGTTTGAAAATTGTGCATCCGAAAAAAACCCGAAGAGCTTAAATATATAATCATTTTGTAATATTCCTGGTCGTTCTATAGATTGACGACTGTCTCCACAAACCAACATGAGTCCTTTCAATGTGCTTTGTCCTCACTCACGGACTTCTTGGGAAAGCTTCCCAGGAGGCCACCCATCCCAAAATTGCTTCAAGTCAAGCATGCTTAACTGTGGAGTTCTTAAGTGATGGGCTCCCGAAAAGAAGATGCATCTTGTTTTTTTTTTTATAAGTGAAGATGCATCTTGTTGGTATAGGTAGTACCAATCAATTCATATAAGTCATCCTCTATTGTATAGTCCCATACCTACACAGTCTCAGGATCCCTCTCATTCCGGTGTGTGATCGGTTCATTCATGTGTCCCTCCGCCTAGAAACCTGTCAGGAGTCGCTCCTTGTCCGTGCCTTCTTACACCCGCGACCACTCCCCACCGCCGTCAGTCCCGGGTGTCACATGCCCACCAGTTTCAGCTTGGTTCGTCCCCGAACCTCCGTCCGTTTGAATGTCGAGTAGGGCGAGTGGCAGGTTCGACGGGTTGGCGGTTCCGGCGGGTGGGTTGGTCCAGTTTTCAGCTTTTACACGCGGTGGCTGGTGGCAGATCTTCTCCTCCTTAAACTATTTGGGAATTTTCGAACAGGTCCCTAAACTAAAAAAATGTAATTGGGTCCTTGAACTTTTATAAAGTTTTCAATTGTGTCCCTAAACTAAAAAAGTTTTTAATTGGGTCCCTGAACTTATATAAAATTTTCAATTGAGTCCCTAAAGTAGAAAATTCGATAGTGATCTGTTGAATTCGATGGAATATTACCGATTTCATCCAAACTGGATAACCATATCAGTCATCTATGAGTAATTTGGGTGGAGGATGAACCTTGAGACATTATCACAGCAAATTGCAGCAAGATGCAACAAGATGAAGTGAGTTGCAAGTAGGGGAGCTATTTGGGATGAAATTATTTCGAGGAAGGGATATGCAACCGTGAAACGTAGATTGAGGAAGGAAGGAACTATTTGTTCATATGAAGGAGAAGCAGTCGCAGGTCACGTTTTGGTTTTCTGGTTTAACATTTTGGTCTCTTACAACCCCAAATACAAATTTGGAGTGGGGGAATTCAAGTTCATGTTCCAAATCAACAAACTTAACGACCTCTTCATGGAACCCTACCTTAGGGACTCAATTGAAAATTTTATATAAGTTCGATGACTCAATTAGAAACCTTTTTAGTTCAGGGACCCAATTGAAAACTTTATAAAAGATCAGGAACCTAATTACAAACATTTTAAATTTAGGAACCTATTTGAAAAATTTCAAATAGTTCAGGAATCAACTCAATTGAAATACATGAAACAATTTAAAAATTGCTAAACATTTTTTTTTGTCATTAAAAAACTCTCACATGGAGAAAAATAAATGTTATTGATAATTTGATATCTTTCTAAGCTTTAGGCATATTCTTGATGATTGCGTCCATAATTTGATAGCAAAACAATTTTTTTCCCTGCATGTTGGTATGGTATCATATCATGTTTTTTTGGTGGATTGGTATCATATCATGTGATCACGAGTACAAACAAGTAAACAACACAAGGCAATTATTAAAAATTTAAAATGAAGCCACTCCACGTGCTTTTCATGTGATTCTTCCTCGGTTTCTCCTGCCAACAGTACCACGGCTGCAACTTCTAAGTCCCAAGTTATCCTCTTAGTTGGAAAAAGAAAACAAAGCAAAAAAAAAAAATGTGGATTTAATTGTAATATATTGTAACAATAAAGGATTTTTATCCAAATCAATCAATTGTTATTATATTTTTAAAAATATTTGACGCTTAAAAAAGTCTCTTTTTAGATTGGGTTATAATTAGGTTGATTTGAATTGAATTTGGTGTAATTTAACATTTGATCCAAATGATATTGATTTGTTTAGATCAGATTTTGTAAAATTTTTGTATGAATCCGAACAGAACCAATTTGATTAAATTCGAGTTGATTCAAATCAGATTACCCTATTTTTTAGTTTAATTTTAATTTTCAAAAAAATAAAGAATTCCATAAAAAATAAAGAAAATATTAAAAATTAATACACTACCAGAGAAATTAACACTTGAAGCGAATTCGTAATACACTAGCATATTTCATAAGCGAATTTTAATTTATAGCAACTTCAATACAGATTCTTAACAAATTAATAACAAGATACTAGCAGAGCCATAAGTACTTAAAAAACATCCAAATTTCCTAAGCCAACTTAAGTATCAGTAGTATCAGTTTACCAAAGTTCAAACAACAGGAAACAAGTAGAGTCAGACAGAGAAAGGAGTAGAGTGAAATGAAAACTACAAGACGAACATTGAGGAGAGAGAGGTGACGACGGGTTGGTTAACATAAGCTCTTATGCAGTGTGTTTGGCAGAGCTTATAAAAATAACTTATGTCATCCCATAAGGAGTTTTTGACTTATTTTCATAAGTCACTGGGAGAAGCTTATGGAATTATCATAAGAGTTTATGCACTAAACACCCTCTCCGTGTTTTTCACTATTCGAATCCTCTCATGCCCTTTCTTTCTTTTTCTTTCTTTAAGCGCTTATGACATAAGCTCTCATGCGATAAGGTCTTATGTGATAAGCTCTTAATTAAGTTGTTTTCCCAAACGCACCCTAAGTATTCTTCTAAAAATTGGATTCAAAGTCCATGGTAAGGGTCTTGACTCTTGACTAAAAGACCTATGGGATTTCTTTTGTCTCAATGTTAGAAAATTGAAATATATATACATATATATATATATATATATATATAATCATATATTGTCATTGGTTCTTTCAGATTGAACTGATTCAAAAATTTTGATTCCAAGATCCGATGTCTTGGATTCAACATTTAGAATCCAGTCTGATTCGATGGGCTGATCCAAACCACCAAAATCGATTTGGTTCACTTCAATTTAGATCCATCAAATTTGCAGATCGGATTGAATCCTCTTAAAGTCCTAAAAGTTACATATGGATGGCGTGTGATTAGTTGACAATGTAAAAACTTCACACTAAAAGAATATCAAATTTAAACTCAAAAGTTATTTATACAAATAAAAACATGCATAAAATATGAACCATTTGAAAAAAAAAAACAAGGTTTTTAAAACCAGACTAATCATTGAACCGGTGAAGATACTAGTTCAAGGTTCAACGGTGCAACCGTTGTTGAATCGTTATTAATTAAATAATATTTTTTAAGTTTTTAATATAATGTACATAGCAATATTATAATAAAAAAATATTCAAAGCTCCATTACATTAAAATCTAAACTTCACTTAAAAAAGTCATTACTCATAACATAAATCATGCAAAATTACACATGAAACCAAAACAAATATGATATAACATCTAGAATTATTAAGCCCATTTTTTATTTCAAATTATTAATCCCCGACAAAATTAGAAACACTTCAAATCCAAAATTGAAGGGTGAAATTTTAGTGGGTTTACAACTTTTTGTGAAATTCTTGTGGGTTTGTAACTTTTATGATTCTCAAACCAACCCATTCTTTTTGTAAAAAAAAAAAAGCATTGCCCCGAGATTTACAAATACAAGCATGGCTCGAGAATTTAAAATTGTTGGCCTTTTACTGTACAACCCATTCTCATATTTTAGGAAAACCCAAGCCGCAGAGGAATTGCCGCTCCAGTCTTATTGGAGAATTCTTTAATGCTCCATCCTACTAGTTGAGGAGCGGTAGTCCCTTATTTTTTAACTGGACCAACGGGTATTCGGTAAAAATGAAATTATTCTCCAAGTTTTATACCCGATCATATATGAAGAATTGTCTCATTAATTAAATAATAAAAAAGTTCGAATCCATTTTGGTAAGACTATTTGCACATAAACAAAAACAAAAAAATTAAATTATAATTTTGATCTCTTATCCCCTTTTATTTTTTGTTCTGAATTCATCTCTTATATTCCAAAAATTATATCAATATGGTCCTTTTTTTGGTTCTGAAATGGTCAATCTTTTTTTTTTCTTTTGAAATGATCCCTTATTTTTCAAAAATTATATCAATACAGTCCTATTTGTGCAACAATTAAAAGAGAAGGGACCAAATTGAAACCCAAAATAAAGATAAGGGACTAAAACGGAACAAAAAATAAAAGATGGACTAAATTGAAACCTAAAATATAGATAACGGACCAAAAGTATAATTTAGCAAAAAAAAAAAAAGAGGTCTAGATTTTTAAAAGAAAATATAGCTATCTTGAGCGTTTAGTAGGTAGGGTTTAGGGTTTAGGGTTTAGGGTTTAGGATCAATCGAATAATTGTTTAAATAAAACATAAATTCAAATTCAAACGATAATTAAAAGAGCTTAACCAATTATTTAATTACTTATTATGGCCATATATTTAGTGCCTATTTGTTTAACCTTAAAGTTCCGTTTCCATCCAAAATAATTGCTTTTGGAAAGTAAAATGGTGTTTGGTTGAAATCAAGTTGAAAAAAAGTGTGTTTAGATGATGTAGAATTGATTTTAGTGGAAGCAAGAATTTCTAGCTTTTCCATTGAGAATAATTGATTCTAGATGTGGGACCCACAAAATTCTACATATTTACATCTAAAAGTGATTTTACTCTATCATCCAAACAAAATCAAATCTTCTAAACCCACTTTTAAAATATTGTTACCAAACACAAATCAATTTTTTTAACCATGACTTTTTCAAAATCAATTATACCAAAATCAATTATATCAAATTCTTAAACAAATACCTGGCTGCACTAATTCCATGATTTTATTTAAAAAATTTATAATTTTGTATATAAATTTAATATTAAAGAAATATTATATGATAAAAATTTATAAATTACGACAATTAAATAAAGTAGTTTATTCGTTTCGGTCTACTGGGGAGACAAAATGATTGAAAACGATAACTGAAAATTGTATATCGTCGATTTTAGATTGGTTCAATTCCGCTAAGATCCGAAGACTAATTAGTATCTCACAGATATTTCGATTCCAGCTGATGATGATGCTATAGCTTCTATCCGATTAAATCTTAACAAATTATTATTTCCAATATGTGAGGGTCGTTCTAGCTATATATGAAATTATTGATTAATAATAAGATAAAAGGTTGTAGATAAATAAAATGTTAGGTTCAGGGAATTCTGAATTCGTAAGATTTATGGAATCCGTTATTATACTATTACTAATACTATATATTGAAAAAAAACACATAAAAAATAACATGATATCTTATGTGATTAGTCGGTATTCAAAAAAGAAAAGTTAAGTAAACAAGTCAAAAAGGAGATGGTTGAATCAAAATAATTCCTTTATCAAGTTTTCTATTTCTTTTAGAGGTCCGAGTAATTCTTAATTCTATTATATTCCATCAACACATTAAAAAGATTATACGATATATCTGTTGTGGAAAAATGTCAACATTTCTATTGGCAAATAAGAGGTTTCCAAGTACATGGCCAAGTAATTCCACTCATCTTGGGTTGTAATTGCTATCTTAGTAGTTGAAAACATTTCGATGGGCAAATAGGAGTTTCTCAAAATGCTTAACTTGAATGTCATCAAAATAACGGCATGTGGGTCACATAAGTCAACCAATTCAACTCTTTGTAATGTCATTACTACAAAACTCAACATAATGTACCAATCCAATTAATTCTCCTTTTAATTTCCCAAAAATATTATACACTCCTTAGACAATAAAGGGTAGGTTGGTAATTGTCACTAATTTTTTAAAATTAATCAACACAATTAAACTTGATTACTTGAAATAATGATTAGTATGAAGTTTGTTAATTTTACTTACAATTGAGTCCTGGATGTAGTATCATATTTTTAACCAAATCAAATCTGGGCCTATCATTATTAACCAACTGTATTTTTTTAACCACTTTAGAGAACGGCCGATAGTGCATGTTTATTAATTTGCCTAGGCCTATAAAATTTTATACTGTCGCAGACCCAATGAAATCTGGGCCTATCATTATTGACCCGGAGCTCCAGCAATGTTTTTTTTTTTTTTACAACAGACATTAAAAGACTAAATATATAAGTTCGATAATGTATTTTTTTGAAGAATAATGAGGTACACTATATATACATGGGTCCTTCAAAGTAGAAATTTCAATAACCTAAAACCATTACAATTAAACTAAACCAATATTTAACCATTAAAAAAATTACGAAAATCAATATTTAACCATTACAAAAATTTTAAAAATGTCAACAATTAAACTAAACCCTAAAACCTATAACCTAACCCTTAACCTAGATATTTAAAAAATTTCCCACTAATAGATACATATACACACCTCACTTCAAATAAGAAAATAAAAAAAGGATGACAACATTATAAATTGGTCGATGCTGCATGGTTGAAGTTCATCCTACTCCATTAATCATCCTTTTTCTGAGAAAATTAAAAAATTACCAATAAAATGATGCTTGTTAGTACAAGAAGGTTGATGTCTTCACTCACAAACAACCTACCTCTAACACCATGGTAGTACGATTATTTATTATTTAGCTGGAATCTGATTACAAAACACCAGTAGATAGCATCAAAATTAACAATGAACATATTCTGCCATTAGACCTTTTTATGTAGAGTGCAGACAACCTCCATCCTTTAACCTCAACCGCTCACACTCTTCCTATGGTGGTTACATTTATGCCTTTTTTCATATTCTTTGATTAGATTACCCAATGTATAGCTGACATTATTGCTATTCAAATGAAAGAAAATTATTTTGGAAAAACAAATCAAAAAACTTATTTGTCTACCTTTCTTAATACAGTTATGTAACCGTTATTCACTATAATATTCAATCCATTCTTTTTCTTTGGTAATTTTAGCTATTCGTTTTAGTTTCAAAACAATAGATGTTTTGTAAACCCAAGATATATTGAAGACCATTTTTTCCATATATACTCTTCTAATAGAAAGATATTGAAATATCTTGAAAATACACAAATGTAGTTTGAATTGGTAAGGTACATAAATAATTAGTGGAGTATGAAGCAAATATAGTTGGAATTTGTAAATATTTAATGATAGAAATAAGTGTATTTTTTCACAAATATAAACATATTAATGATTTCTTAATCTAAGTATAAAAACCTTAAATTACAAAAAATAAGAACTGTGGGAGTGGTTATTATCAAAATATCAGAACTGAATTAACTATATTGGCTACATTAATTTTATTTTCTTTATTTTCTTCCAAACCAATATAAAAATTTAGGTTTAATTACTCTCTAGGTCCCTAAACTTTTTGAGATTTTTCAAATAGGTCCCTATACTAAAAAAATTTGCAATTGGGTCCCTGAAATTTTATAAGTATTTTAATTGGGTCCCTGAACTAAAAATTTTTCTAATTGAGTACCTGAAGAGGTTGTTAAGTTTGCAGATGTGAAACATGACCTGGAATTCCCCCAAAATATGTAAAATTTTTATAAAGATTTTAATTGGGTCTTTGAAGTAAATTTTTTTTTCTAATTGGGTCCCTGAACTTATATAAAATTTTCAATTAAGTCCCATAACTTTTTTTATTTTCAGAGTCTCATAATAACGACAATATCCTCAAAAATTCGTTAGTGATTTGTTGAATTGGATGGAATATTACTGATTTCATCCAAGATTGGTAATCATATCAGTCATCCAAGCTAGATAACCATGTTAGTCATCTTTTACAACCCCAAATACAAATTTTGGGGGATTCTAGGCCATTTTTCACATCAGCAAACTTAACAACCTCTTCACAGAACCCTACCACAGGGGCTCAATTGAAAATTTTATATAAGTTCAGGGACCCAATTATAAATTTCTTTTGTTCAGGGACCCAATTAAAATATTTATAAAAGTTCGGGGACCCAATTACAAATTTTTTTAGTATAGGGACCTATTTGAAAATTCCCAAAAAAATTCAGGGAGGTACCTATAGAGTAATTAAGCCAAAAAAATATTTCCTTATTTAATTAATTGTCAGAAAGTTATTTTTTACAACATTTTTGGGTTATTTATTTCAGATGTTGTATTTTAAAGGCATAAAAATATTTGCTAGTCCTTTGAACATATTTTTTTCGCATCACATCATTAAGTAAACTAGCTAGGAATAAAAAATTATTTTCCAGGTATGACAGAGGGGCAACGCCACACCACATGCAACTGACCATTTCAGCAAAATGCAGTCACCTATGAATATTGCCCAGCCGATTCCTACACCTGAAATCCACACCGTTGAATAAATAAAGTATTATATCAATGGTTCTTGTTTGTGGAGTAACCCTCCTCCGAGTTCTAAAGGGAGCATTGAAGACGTTACCAGTCTTATTAGTCCTTGTTCCAGTCTTCCTTATCTCCACTTCTCACACACCACCCCTGCTTTGTCACGCGTTGCTCCTAGCTCCAGTCGCCTCCTTAGTGCGCGTCCATTTCTCCCAGCTTCAGATCTCCTCCTGCGGTTCTTTCTTTCTCTCCATGAAGATCGAGCCCTAACCTAATGTTCCGGGGGTCTCTGGAAAATGTTGGATGCACCCTATCAAAATGTTTCCAAGCTTCTCCATCAGAAGGATGACACAAGACCCCTTCCTGCCTCTGATTCTCACTGTGCCACCTCATGTGGGGTGCAGTTGCCATCGAAGAGTACAATCTTTGCAGCCTTGGAATGAGTAGAAAGTACCACAATCTTTTTAAGGCCGTCTTCTTTTCAATCCCCCTTTTAGTGGTTGTCTTGTATCGATCCGCCCCACAAATTTTGCAACATGTTATGCTTTTGTCCGCTTCATCTTTATAATACATCATGCACTCATTCGGACAACAATCAATTTTCAAACAACCCAAGCCCAAGTTCTTCACCGACTTCTTAGCATGATAAAGATTCTGAGGCATACGACTATCAATCGGATGTGTCTCTCTTATAAACTGCACCATTCGATTAAAATTTCCTTCCGACATGTTGAAGTCAGATTTCATGCTCAGAAGTGACAAGGCGACCGACAATTCGAAGTGTTGATCACATCCTTCAAACAGTTTAGCTTGAGAAGCAGTCAACATACTAAAGAACTTTTCTGCTTCGGGATTCGGATTTTCCTCTCTCTGTTGCGGCTCCATCATATAATCATGTTCCAATGCCTGGCCTATAGAGGGCCCAGCATGATCCATGATCAGTTGCTCATATGCATTCAATTCTTCCCTGCGGTCACCAGTTCCATAATATGACTCTTCGACAATCGGCTCGGGAAACGGGGGCAATTCCTCGCCTTGGTTGGTCCACCAATAATAATTTGCCATGAACCCCTTGTTGTAAAGATCTATCATTACCTCATGCACAAACTTAAAAACTCTACACTTGCACTTTAAGCAAGGACACCTCATTTTCTCTTCACTATTCCTTTTGAATTTCTCTTGACTAGTTGCGTAGTCTAGGATCATATTAACTCCAGCTCTAAATTCTACATACATCCACAACCGATTCTCGGGAATATCCATTACTGCTATCTGAGAGAGAAAGAATAGTCATCCCACAACAATCAGCTCCTTCTTGTTACATGGTATGAACTTATCCCATTTGAGAAAAACCTCTTCAACACTCGATCGGTGAATAGTTATTCCCATATTCAAATGCCTTATACTTGATGAAATTTCGGCAGCATTTCCCTTTGGTTTCTAAGTACACGACTTAACCGCGGTTTGATCCACCGTAATCAAGTATGCACCCATAGAACAAAAGGAAATGCATTGGACCAAAATCTCATCAGGTATATAAGGCATGTGAAAGAGGAAATGACTATAAACACGAGAATCGAAAAGGTTTTTCTCAAACTGTCCCACGTGGACAATTCAAGATCCAATATAATGAACGGTACCTTTTCAAAGTATGCATGCTCATTACTATTGCATCTCAAACGGGAAACCAAGGCTTTTCTAACTCATTAACCATAACAGAAGATACAAATTTAACCCTATATACATAGCACGATTTTAGCGACAATAAGTTAATAAGGACATATAAAAATGGCAAACAAAAATGAAATTAACACATCCATCCTATTGAGCTCAGCTCTCCACTAACAAACAACATATAAAGTTTGCAAGTACATGCATCATTTTTAATCTACCAACACACAACCAGTATCCTATTGAGCTCAGCTCTTCACTAACAAACAACATATAAAGTTTGCAAGCACATGCATCATTTTTAATCTACCAGCACACAACCAGCATCCTATTGAGCTCAGCTCTCCACTAACAAACAACAAATTAATTCAAAGTCTTCAAGCACCACTAGAAAAAATGAAAAAGAGAGAGTATTTGACCTACCTCAACTCCAAGTAAATAGTGAAAAAGGATGACGACTAGAGCAGTTGTCAATAGACAAAGAAGACTGGAAGAAGAAAAAATAAGATCAGCAAAGGCTCTTAATGCATGAAAAGTTGTCATGTACAAGACTACAAATCAGAGGCATTCCTAAAAATCAACTCGAGTTAGCTTGAAGTGATGAAATGAACACAATGATTTTATGCTATGGAATTCAATATTCGGCAGATAGAATGCAAGGAATAGATATTATGAATAGATATTATGATGTCATTGGTTATATCTAATAAATTTTGATTCCAAAATAAAATGTCTTAACTACGTCATATTAAACTTCATCTAAACCTTATACTATAAGCAACCCATATTATATTAAACACGTCAACGATTTTGGACCTAAGCTGCACAATTGTTTGACCACAAAAAAAATCCTAAACAGGAGCCAAAAGACATTTATTTGCAAAAAATACACTACAACTCTAGCTCAATACTTCCCAATTTTGGTCTGCCTCGGGACCTTGCTCCTAAGGTATTGACAAATGTTATTGATAAAATGCATAGAATTCCATGGTAGATATCACTGTAATATTATCATTTTCTTGCTCATCAAATTTTCTTCTGAACTAAAATATATGGCATTAATAAAGCTAGTGATAACTAGACAAGCAAAGCTAATCAAAATAAATCACCTGCAGAACAATGAAAATGGTATAACTTATAAGTAATCAAAAGAGAAATATTGTTGATTTCCCAATCAAATCACGATAGAATGGATAGGTTAGTATGATCATGCAATAATGAGAGTGTTTCCGCTGTTTGAGTTGAATAATAGGCATCAAACTCGTTTTGCAATATGAGTAACATTTCTGAGAAAAATGTAGCTGTGAAAGAGAGAAATAAAGATGATATGAAATATCTAGCAAGCGACCTACTTAGCCTCCTATTGCAAGAGATGTCAGCAATTAACAATACAACTCAATAGTCATTGCATTAAGTCATCAATCTCAGCTCAAACACTCAAAATGGTCTCCATGGCCAGACATCAACCAAGTGATACAAATCCAAATTAAAACTCTATAATTACAAAAATAAATTTTCAAAGCATTTCCACAATCAAACTAGAAGTTCAAGTAAAACTCAATCACAACAATTGTACTTCATCAATCTAGATTTTCATGACCTGTAACTATTTGAAAATTTGAGGTATGAAAATTTGAAAATATATAACTATTTCACTTCATTGTTTAAAGAACTCTCAAACAAGAGTTAAGATCTTTTTACCACTTTACTATGTTACTAATCCCTCCATTCATCCAAACTTAGCCTTAGGCTACTTGTGCCTCCAGATTACTAGAAAACATACCCAATATCTCCGGCTAACTTTCACCTTCACAAATATGGACCACTTCATTAATTATCCCACCATTCCTAAGTTCATAGTTCAATCCAAAAGAAAGACAAATGAACAAATCAAGCCCATTGGCCTTTTGCTATGAGCCCTCACCATCAAAGAGATTAATCATCCATGCTACCCACCACACAAACTAGTTGTTGATGCAATAATTTCAATCTTCTCATCTTCTTAATTGTTCAATCCAAAAAAACATGTAAACTAGATTGAAGAGAATAGTTTACAATTCAAAATAGAAACTGAATAACCTTTTTATACTACTTTTACAACAAATAAAATCAAATCAAGAAATAAGATTACCAAACCAGATATCCCTTCAATTGGTTACAAACAACCACAACCGCAATCTGTATCACAATCTATCCATTTTTATCATTTCTGACTCACAAACTCTCAGTAACAAAAAAAAATGTCACTAAGTTTGAATGTCTTTCTTCCCTGAGTTCTTTGCGTTTTTCCCCTCAGTGCAGAAAGACCTAATGTTCGTCCCCCCAGCTCTCCTCTTCATGACCACAGAGCAGAGGATGTAACCAAAACCAAAAGCAACATGAAAGAGGAATGGGGAACAGGGAACAAGGAGGAAAATCACCTGATTTTGGAGGCAAGAAGGCAGTGTGACACGACCCTCTGTGGTGCGACCTGAAATAAAGAAACGATGAGAGAGAGAGAAAGAGGGGACTCAACTGAGAGAGAGAAATGGAGAAGGAGAGGAATGTGCTTACCGTGTGGTGGTTGACGGAGGGAGTGATCGGAGGTGTTACCAGAGTTCTGAGAGACAGAGAATGAGATAGTTCTGAGAGAAAAATAGGGTTTCTGAAGTAAATGAGGAAGAAAAGGGAAAATTTCATGAATTAGGGATTTTAGTTTTACCGACCGAATATATCGGTAGCTAAAACGGTCGCAAATAATAAAAATAAAATCGATCACAATATCGGTCTCTATTTAGTCACCTGAGGTCTTTTCATTTTCGCGTCTTAGCGACCGAACTTATTTCGGTCGCTAAATAGTCCCAAATGAAAATGTAACATTTATTCAGTCGTAATACCGATCGCTAAAATGTCAACTGAGTTGACTTTTAAAATTTCCTATTTAGCGATCGAAATAGCCGCCGATTTCGTTGCGACTACCAGTCGTGGTCGCTATTTCGGTCACTAAAAGAAACATAGAAATTATTTTCTGGAACAACCAGTTCGGTCGCTGAAACCATTATTTTTTGTAGTGATAGGGTTAGGAAATTATTGTGATTTCAAGCTTCTAGATATAACAACTATATGTTTTAAGGAGTTAAGATCAAGTGTCATACTTTAAAGATTGAACAAAATCTCATTTGCCCAAAAACACCTAGATTCGGCCTCACTAATAAAAATAGGAAGGAAAATTATTTTGATCACAAGCTCTTAGATGGTGATAGTAGGAGTCATTTATAGATCATAGCAATTGGTTTACATTAAAAGGATTTTTCTACAATTTTCTAGAATTATTTCAAGTTCTAGATCTAGGAATGTAAAACCATGAATTAGTTGATGATCATGGAGATTGATGGATGATTAATGGAGCTAAAATGATTAGGAAGAGATTCCTCACCTTGGAATGAAGAGAAATGATCAAGTTTGGAGGTTTCCTTCAAGAACAACAATGGAGTTTTTGTGGTTTTTGTGAAGAAAAGTCTTAGAATGAAAATGAAGAAGAAGAAGTGAGTGAGAGGGGAGTGGCTGCGGTTTGGGGGGTATTTATAGGGTAGATCTTAGGCTTTTTTTGGTTCTTAGGATTTAAATTAATGGGTTTTGTGAATATTAAATAATATATAATAGTTAACTATGGTAAATAATTAACTTAACTAGGGTTACTTTGATAACTATGGTTAAAATCATGTGGCCAAGAATTGATGAAGGGTGTGTCTGATTTTGGTCCACAAGAATTAACCTCGGTTCCTTAACCATGGTTAAGATTTAACTCAACATCGGTTAGGTTAAGCTTAGGGGTATTTTGGTCATTTCACTTGAAAATTCCTGATCACTAAAATTTAATGCCGGACGCCTTGTCCTCTCTACTACATTAATCTCTCCCAACACCTTAGCTCCATAATTGACTCCGTCATTTACCCGACTTATTCCCCGACTTAGGTTTTACGCGTTTTCTTAACGATTACGCCCGAATAAAATAATATTAATTTCGTTCCTAACGAATTTTTTAGAAACTTGTAAAATACTCCAGAACAAAATATAAAACCTAACGGTTTCGTTCACGAGTCGAAATTAGGGTTTCTGCTCAGTAAAATCTTACTGTTGGTGAAAACGCAGATCGGGCTCCGTCTGAATTTTCAACCCAAACTTTCACTGTAACCTTCTACCATAAAATAAACTATGAATATAATTTTATTTTATTAAAAATCATTTTCTTGATCGAAGATTAAAATATAAAAATATATATTTTTAACCGGTTAACAGTATAATTAAAATCAGGTTGTTACAAACTTACTCCTAGATTCATTGGTCCTTACCAAATTCTCAAAAGAGTCGGTAAAGTCGCCTACCAAATAGCCTTACCACTGTTCTTTTCCAACCTTCATAATGTTTTTCATGTGTCTCAACTCAAAGTATATTCTTGACCCTAGCCACGTGATAGTACCCGACATGATATAGTTAAAAGTGAACTTGACTTTTGAGGTATTACCCCTTCGAGTCGATGATAGGAGGGTGAAGAAGCTAAGAGGTAAGGATATTCCTTTGGTCAAAGTTGTTTGGAGTGGGGCTGCTGAGGAAAGTGCTACATGGGAGCTGGAAAGCAAGATGATTGAAGCATACCCGCACCTTTTCAATCGAGGTGAGAAGAAATATCGAGGACGAAATTTTTATAAGGGGGGTGGAGTTATAACACACCATTTTTTCGTTAAGTGCTTTTATGTATGCTTGTTTGTTTGTTGAAGCCTTAGTGCTTTTTGGTCAATCTGGATATGTAACTCCGAAGTTGCATTCCTGAGATAGTTTGGATCCACATACATAATGGATTAGCGGGGTAGTGTTGCACCACATAGCATATGTTGGTTGAATAACATGTTGATGTGTAATTATCTATATATAATGCATATGTATATGAATGTTGCATGTTGCTTTGCTATGCTATGATGTATGTTCATCTTGCTTCCTATCTCCATACCGATGTGTTTATATGTTTTCTTACTCCCGTTTTCTCTGTTTCTGTTGTTGGCATGTATCTTTATGCAGAGGACGGCGAGCAGTCAGGAGAGGAGTGGCTCTGAGGAGCCGCGACTCTATAGTTAGGATTTCCCAGTTTATAGTTGTTTAGTTTGTTTTTAGTTTCTGTTGTATTCCGAGGATTTATTTGGGAACGGTTATACCAGCTCTGTATGTGACATCGGGGTTGGGTTCTTTTGATGTTTATGTTTATCGTTTATTTTTTACGTTTTATTCATTTTAAAACTTATGATATTTCCGTGTTGTTAAGAATTAGTTCATGTGGGACCTTTCTACCCATGAACCTTTTCATTTCAATTAAATGAATATGCATATTTTATTTTAAATATCTTTACCCTTAAATGTTTTATATAACATGCAGGGTAGAGGGTGTCACAATAAACCGTCAGTAAAAATTATATAGATATAAATATTATATGTATAAGTATACATAAATAACATTATATATTAAAAACATCTAGTAAAATGAGAATGTTATTCAATAGTTTATATCTATGCGGCTCCCATGCCGGAAGAGAGAAATACTTTGGGGGATGAGATTGAAAGGTTAACAGATGTAATTAGGGGTGTTCATTGGCTCGGACCGACCCGACAAATCCGAGAATCCGATCTGAACCAATGAAATTGGTTTGGTTTTTTTGGTGTTCGGATCTGAACCAAACCAAACCAAATCCGATAGTAATTGGTTCGGTTCTCGGATTCAAGGAATCTGGATCCGAACAGAACCAATTACCATATTTTAATATATATATATATATATATATATATAATATTTATTATATTTTAACATTTATATATATTTTAATGTTTTAATAGTTTAATATTTTATATTCGATATATTTATTTTTAATATATAATTTAATATTGTATATATTTAATATTATTAATATTTTTTAGGTCCGAGCTGAACCTGCACGTTTTTTATTGATTTTGTTTGGATCGGATTTCCTGAAAAAAAATACAAATCTGAACTGAACCAATTGATTTTGATTGGATCGGATTTATTTTTCATACAAATCCGAACCAAACCGACATGTGAACACCCCTCGATGCATTGGTGGGTAGCTGGCTTCTTTTTGGAGACTTCTACGTCATTGCACATCCTTTTAAGTAAAAAGGAGGGGCGGATGTAGACCTTAATAGATGTTGAGAGTTTCAAGACTAGATCCAGAGATGTAATTTGATTGATTTGGGCAGTGTTGGCTCGTTATTCACGTGGAGAGGTCCTAAAAGACAAGGTTATGATAGGGTTTTTAAGAGGTTAGACAGAGGCTTATGCAATGTTAGTTGGCATCTTAGATTCCAGGTTAAAGTAATAAATTAGTCCCTATACTTGATACTAATTCTTCATTTAGTCCCTGTACTAAAAAAACTATTAAAATGGTCCCTACATCTGACACCCGTTACCCATTTAGTCCCCCCGTTACCCAACGTTACTGTACTGTGACTAACGGCAATTACGGACGTTTTCTCCGCTTAACTTGCACCCAACCCATCAACACTTCACTTCACTTCACTTCTGAACCTTGACCTCGTCACCCTTAACCTTGACTTCGCCACCTCGCCACCTCGAACCTTGACCTCGCCACCCTTAACCTTGACTTCGCCACCTCGTCACCTCGAACCTTGACTTCGCCACCTCGAACCAGAATCGAACGAAGCAGGAAGAGAATTTGCAGAAGTACATTTCGAAGGATGCATGCGTCTTCTTCTAACCCGGGTAACATTCTGATTTTCAGTTTTGTTGACGCATTTCGATTTCTCCATTTTGATTTGGTATAGGATTTATGGGTTGATTAAAGGATGGCTTTTGTTCTTGTTGGATTTGTGGGTTGATTTGTATCACCTCCATTTTAATTTCTAAATCCTAAAATGCATTTTATTTGTTGGTTCAATGGGTTGTCTTGTGTTCACCCTAATGCATGCACATTTTGAATCCCCTGTTTCATGATTATTTGGTTGAAAACCCTTTCTATTTGTGTTTCTATGTACTGTGTTTTTGTCAATCATTGGTATTTTGTTGATTATAGGGAACACAACCAGCAAATTCACAGTGTTTATACACCATGGAGGTCATCTGCTTCAGACTCCAACAAAAAGGCAAGGTAGATGGTTACAATATGTTGGAGGGTTGAAATACACCCTCCATGACTGTGATCCTGATGAATGGTCCCTTCAAGAGATCACTAGCATCCTCAAGAATATAGGCTACAAAGGAATTGTACGAATTTTCTATCGAAAGCCCAGTATTCGACTAGAGGAGGACTTGGTTCAGGTTTCGAATGATGCCGGTGCAATGAAAATTGCAGAAACTGCCATGAGCATATGCTTCAAAGAGGTTGAAGTATATGTATTACAAGGTGGGGACAAGGAAGAAGGGGTTGTACTTACATTGGAGGAAGACGGTGTGGAAGAGGTTGAAATTGAAGATCACACAGAAAATGACACCGACGAGGACAATGCCGAAGAAATACGATTTGATGATAGTGAGGATGAGCAAGATGATGGTTGTTGGATGAATTACATCAATATTGGAGATGATGAACCAGTGCTAGAAGATATGAATGTGACTGAAACTGAAAAGCAACAAACAAGTTTTGGAAATCAGCATGCACATATTGAAAACCAACAAAAACCTGTTGAAAAACCATCCACACCCGAAGCGGTTATTGATTTGGATGAAGGTGATAAAATACCTTCTGACTATGAAAGTCCTGAATTGAATAGTGAAGAGGAGGATACTGATGGAGGCAATGACCAGAGAGGGAAAAAAACAAAGTATCACATGTACAATCCATCAGAGATGTGTGCAAGTTTCAAATTTCAGCTTGGTATGGAATTCATCTCCATCAAGCAATTTAAGGATGCAATTAGGGAGTGGTCTTTGCTGAATGGCTGGGGTCTAAGGTTCAAGAAAAATGACAAGGTCAGATGTAGAGTTGTTTGTAGAGATGGTTGTGGATTTGGACGTGTTTGGTAAGCAAGGTTGGTGGGTCTTTGACTTATAGATTGAAGACATTAGTAGATGTCCATACATGTGGCAGAACCTACATGGGAAAAATGGCCACTTGTAAGTGGGTTGCAGATAAGTTGGCTAATACGATGAAGGCCAACAAGAATATCAACCTTAGTGGAGTAATTAAACAGATCAAAAAAGACTATTGTGCTGATGTTGGTGTAAACAAGGCTTCAATAGCCAGAAGATATGCAAGAGAGAAATTGGAAGGTGGATTTGCAGAACAGTATGCTAAGTTGTGGGATTATTGTCAGGAGGTTAGAAGAACAAATCCAGGTTCAAGCCTTCTTCTTCTTGTAGATAGACAAAGTGAAGATTCATATCCTATCTTTTCACGGATGTACATGTGTCTACATGGAGTGAAATCAGGCTTTCTAAGTGGATGTAGACCCTTGATAGGGCTTGATGGTTGTTTCATAAAAAGTCCATTTGGTGGCATTTTGTTGGTTGCTGTTGCTCGAGACCCAAATGACCAGTATTTTCCACTAGCTGTTGCTGTTGTTGAGTCTGAAAACAAAGACTCATGGAGTTGGTTCATGACTAATCTGCTAGATGACATAGGACGTGATAGAAGATGGGTCTTTATTTCTAACCAACAGAAGGTATATTTATATTTGCTTTTCATCCAAGTTTCAACCCATGTAACTTGTTTTCTAGTATGTTGTCTTTCTTTATTGCATAGGGTTTAGTTCCTAC
This sequence comes from Sophora flavescens, assembly GCA_030762895.1. Lineage (NCBI taxonomy): Eukaryota > Viridiplantae > Streptophyta > Magnoliopsida > Fabales > Fabaceae > Sophora > Sophora flavescens. The sequence continues at coordinate 130,777,528 of CM061063.1, read as the reverse complement.
ACTTCATGAGTTGTTAGCAGTGTTTGAGCATAGAACATGTGTGAGACATGTTTATGCAAATATGAAAAAGAAGTATGGTGGAGGTAGTGTGCTAAGGGATAGGATGCTTGCAGCTTGCAAGGCCACATACTATGGTGGATGGCAAAGAAGGATGATTGAATTGAAGACTGTATCTAAGGAGGCCCATGACTGGTTGATGGGGATAGACCCCAATTTGTGGACGAAATCACATTTCACTGAATTTTCAAAATGTGACATTATCATGAACAACATTTCAGAGGCATTCAATGGTAGGATACTAGAAGCCAGAGACATGCCTATAATCTCAATGTTTGAATGGATTAGGGTGTATCTTATGAAAAGGTTTGCAAAGAATAGACTTATGGTGGAAAAGTATAAAAGGAAGAGCAAGATATGTCCCAAACCTAGGAAGAGGCTTGACAAGGAAGTGTTGGAATCCGGGAAGTGGACTGCAACTTGGGCAGGTGGAGGTAAGTTTGAAGTGCAGTTTTATCCAGCATAGTTTGATGTTGATTTAGAGCATAAAAGTTGTGCATGTAGGTTTTGGGGCCTCACTGGAATACCTTGCAGGTAATTGACTTTCTCCCTTAACCTATAAACTTATATAAACTATTCTACAATGTAATGAAAATTCATTTTCAATGTAGGCATGCCATAGCAGCTATTTATTGCAACAGAGAAGACCCACATGACTATGTTGATAGGTATTATTGGGTTGACACATATGCAGATGTTTATGGCCAGATAATTAACCCAGTAAATGGAGAGCAATTATGGCAACCAACTGGCCTACCTCCTATTATGCCTCCACCCAACAGAACTCCAATAGGAAGGCCAAAGAAAGCTAGAAGGAGGGAGAAGGATGAGCCACCAAAGCCAAACAAGCTAAGGAGACAGAACACCTCCATACACTGTTCTAGGTGTGGCAGCTATGGTCACAACAAGAGGTTTTGTAAAGTTGTGATACCTACAAACACGGATGAGCCAACTGCACCATGTGGAAGAGGTAGATGTAGAGGTAGATCATCCTCATCAGGTAGAGGCAGAGGCAGAGGCAGTGGCAGATCTGGATCATCTTCTCAACCTGCTCAATCTGGTGGATCATCTTCTCAGCCTGCTCAATCTGGTGGATCATCTTCTCAACCTGCTCAATCTGGTGGATCTGAACCTTCTCAACCTGTTGGATCTCAACCTTGTCAACCTGGTGGATCTCTGCCTTCTCAACTTGGTGCTCATGGTCATGTTGCAGCTGCTGGATCTGCTGGTTTTGTTGCAGCTGCTGGTTCGGTTGGTGCTGCTAGATCTAGATCTAATGCACCACCTAGTTTTGCAAAGAACCCACCATTGAGGCCATTCAGGCCAAAGTTACCAATTAAACAAGGACTAGGAAAATGGAATGGACAAGCTTGTATCTCATCCCAGCGGTTACAAACAGCCGTGCAGAAGGCAAAGGAGAAAACTCAAAACAACCAAGACTCTGGAGGAGGCAAAGACCATTAAGGCATTTTGTTTTTCTTTTTGTTTTTTGGGGGTTGGGAGGTATATTTATGTAAAGTTTGGCAGACTTGTATGGTTGGGGGAATCTTTATTTTGTCTGATACCCCATGTGCTCATGGACCACTACCAGTGGCTTATTTTTTACCATGTAATTGCCACATGTTTTGTGCTATTGGACCACCCCATGTGCTTTTATTCACTTTAATGAAACTTGGCAGATTCGTGTACTGTTATTGTCTTGTGATATTGTTGTTTTTTACTTTGTTTTTCTTCATATTTAATGCACTGGTACTGTTTTTGTTAATCCAACTTAATGATAGTTGTTATATGATAAGGATCTCATGTTTTTGGTCTGTTTTAAGGCACTATTTGATGCTGTTATAATCAGTGTTATTGCACTATAATCTCAGGTTATTTAACCTTATCAATATCACAACAAAATCATCTTAACATTCACTCTTGCAAACCATTACATAGGTCATACATTACAGGACATTACACAAGACGTACATTACCTAGGATATCACTTAATCCATTACAATGACTCCATTAAACCCCAAAACACAAACCCTTACTTCCATACCACACTCTTCAGTACAATTACAACCAAACCCCATGAAACAAACATCAAAGTCTTGTACATCCAAACTTGTTTATTCGTTTCCCCAATCTTCTGCTGTTGTCATTTAATCACCTCTTTTGCAGCATCATGGTCTCCTTCACCTATCCATTGCTCCACTCTTCCAGCCACAATCAAAAAAAATAATCAACAACCCAATGAAACTTGTTCCTCTGTCATGGATAACAACATGAAGGTGAAGACACCAATAGCGCATTTAGGGTTGCAGAAGGAGACAGGAGACATGAGGGGGTGACTGCAGGTGGGAGAAAACGGTCCGTAATTGCCGTTAGTGACTGTACAGGAAGGTTGGGTAACGGGGGACTAAATGGGTAACGGTTGTCAAGTGTAGGGACCATTTTAATAGTTTTTCAGTACAGGGACTAAATGGAGAATTAGTATCAAGTATAGGGATTAATTTATTACTTTAACCTAGATTCCACAATGCAGAAATGCTCACCCTTACTCGCACTCAATCCGATCACCTTTGCTTATATTTGAATGGTGTTATGGAGTCACATGGAGAGAAGTCGTTTCGTTTTTTGGCTGCATGGCTTCAGCATGATAATTTCTAGGGTGTCGCTCAATCTGAATGGAATAGGGAAGGTGATCTCTCAAATAAAATTAATCAACTCGCAATGAAACTAAAGACTCGTTTGGTGGTCAGGATAGGATATGGGCAGATAGGATAAGAGAGCGGGATAAGAGTAGGATAGGATATGAGCAGGATAACTTGTTATCATATTCGACGTTTGGTGTCCACTTGATAATCAACTGGATATCATTATAATTTTAGTATGAATTTTAAAATTTTATGTTTTTATTCTAAATATGTCATTTTTTATTAATTTTAATTTTTTTTGTAAAACTCGACCTAAACCCTAATCCCGACATTCCTAACCTCATAAAAGCTGTCTATCTTCACCTGTTGAAAGCCCTCGTTGATCTCATTCACAAAACAACCTTAGAACAATCCTTGTTTCATTATTCTTCGTCAAGAATGCGCTCTTGCATACGAAGAATCCTTTTCTTGCTGGATATTGTCAACCTTTTGAATTGTAATCAAGGTAAGTTAGTGAATTCTAGATTCAATCCCTTTTTCTTTTAAGTTTCTTGGCTTAAGGACTGAATAACAATCTTTCTATGTGTTTGCTTAGGCGTTGGAAGCGTAAGGAGAAATCAAGAGTGGATCCTCATTTCTCTTACCCTAAGGACGTGCGTTTCGGCATACCAGGTGTAACATCCATGGCTGCTCTATGGATTGACGACTGTCCCCACAAACCAACATGGGTCTTTTCAGCGTGCTTTGTCCTCACTCACACGCTTCCTGGGAAAACTTCCCAGGAGGTCACCCATCACAGAATTGCTCCAAGTCAAGCACACTTAACTGTGGAGTTCTTAAGTGATGGGCTCCCGAAAAGAAGATGCATCTTATTAGTATAGGTAGTACCAATTAATTCATATAAGCCTTCCTCAACTGTATAGTCACATACCTACACAGTCTCAGGATCCCTCTCATTCGGGTGTGTAATCGGTTCATTCATGTGTCCCTCCATCTAGAAGCCTGCCAGGAGCCGCTCCTTGTCTGTGTCTTCTTGCACCGGCGATCACTCCCCGTCCTCGTCGGCACCCGGGTGTTACATGCCCACCAGCTTCCACTTGGTTCGTCCCCGAACCACACCGTACTAGGAGAGGTTCCGCTCTGATACCATTTGTTAATATCCCTGGCTGCTTTATGGATTGACGACTGTCCCCACAAACCAACACGGGTCTTTTCAGCGTGTTTTGTCCTCACTCACACGCTTCCTGGGAAAACTTCCCAGGATGTCACCCATCACAGAATTGCTCTTAGTCAAGCACGCTTAACTGTGGAGTTCTTAAGTGATAGGCTCCCGAAAAGAAGATGCATCTTATTAGTATAGGTAGTACCAATCAATTCATATAAGCCTTCCTCAACTGTATAGTCTCATACCTACACAGTCTCAGGATCCCTCTCATTCGGGTGTGTAATCGGTTCATTCATGTGTCCCTCCGTCCAGAAGCCTGCCAGGAGTCGCTCTTTGTCCGTGCCTTCTTGCACCGGCGACCACTCCCCGCCCTCGTCGGCACCCGGGTGTTACACCAGGTATGAGGGGAGAAAGATGATCATATCATATGGGAATTGAAATGGGATTGGGGTGTTTGGGGTTCCCATAATTCCTTTAGTGTTTTGGGTGATTTGTTGTTACCATTGATGGAGCAATGACTTGAATGGTTGTGTGTTATAGTTATTATATTGAAATTATCGCATGGGTAATGAGTGTATGTATGTTGCTATAATGATGTTATGAATATGTATAGGTTACTATAAGTGATATAGTGCTTGCAAATGTTAATTTAATTATTTTTGATGAGTTTTAATCATGGATAATATGTTATGTGATGAGTTAGTTGTTGAGTTGATTATGTGCCTGATGTGACTCCAGCAAGTGTACCGGATCGAAGCAAATAATAAAACACGGTAAGTAGTTACCGAAATTGAACACGGGGATTGGGCGATCAATTATACCAAATTAATAGGAAATCGCAATAGTTTGACCAAGTCAACTATCAAGGTTGTTGAGTTAAAAATATTTATCAAAGCAATTATAAAATATCAAGTAATTAAAACAAACAAACGAGATTCAATTAAAGGTTGAGATCTAACGTCACAAACCCACCTACCCAATCATGCATACTAACCAAGTGATTAACTTCTTATCCTTAAGTTCAATTTCTTTGCCAACCAGGAATCCTAAATTATCCTAATGTCTCTCTCGAGCACGAAAGGACATACCTACTCATGCAAGTTACCTATATCTCTATCTGACAACACACAAGTAAGATTCATTAAGCCATTGGTTCCCTATAACGATTGCACCAATCTCCTACTCTATCTCTAGCAATGCTCAATCGGTGTTCCTAACCCAAGTCCTAAAGGGTGAATCTCCTCTTGGTCTCATCGCGCTTGACTAGTTAAACACGAGCCCTTGTGATTAACTCAATAAAATCAGAATTAGGAAGTAAGAAATTAAGAGTAGGGAATAAGAAATCACCACTTGAATTAATGCGTCGTCATGAGCGCCTTCATCGTTTCCTCAGAATAAGGATTAGTTTCTCATAGCAATCAAAACCAAATCAAAAGAGAAGAAGAAACTCATTACAACTGAAATAATCCTAATAAAACTATGAGAGACGAGGCTCCAAGAGAAACAAGAAAAATATGCCAAAATTCGGGTCCTCTAATCTGCTAAAACAAGTTATTTATAAATTTATGAACCAGCGCCTGCTCATGGGGCGAATAGCTGCTCGAGAGGCGATCACTTGATTTTGGCTTCAATTCAAATTCGAACTCTCGCGAGGCGAGACAGAGAAGTTGCAGAATCCCTGATGTCTGGCTCGCGAGGCGAGACTGAAGAGTTCCTTTTTCCTGCTCAGTCTGCATCTCAGGCTAGCGAGGCGAGCAATGTCTCACAGGGCGAGACCTCCTTTTTGCCTTTAAGCTTGTTTTCTTCAAGTTTCCTTGCTTCCTCGAGCTCACTTTTAACCTGAAACATAAAAGTAGCATTTTAATGCTTTATTGACTAAAAAATAACCAAAATATCCTAAAACTTGTCTAAGAGACTCAAAACGTTGCTTAGGGACAAAAGAAGCCAAAGTTGGGTAATTAGCGATGTTAAATCGCTCAAATGACATAGAAACCTTAGTCTTTCTAGCTGTAAAACTAGATAAGCTAGAGGTGTATCAATGCTAAAAATGAGTTGTAATTGTATGTGTGTGAGACCCAGCTCTAAGGAGCCGTGATGGGTACTCATTGGTGAATGTTTATGTGAGACCCATCTCTAAGGGGCCCGTGATGGGTACTCATTTGTGAATGTTTGTGTGTGAGACCCAGCTCTATGGAGCCTGCGATGAGTGCTCATTTGTGAATGTTGGTGCGAGACCCAGCTCTGCAAGGCCTGAGATGGGACTCAATTCTGAAGGACCTGATTATGGACCCAACCATGGAATGGTTTGAGATGGGATCTAGCAGCGAAGAGCCTATGATGGGACCCAGGCCCGAGAGAGCCTGTTGTGGGAGTTCAACTATGTGTGTCATGAGAGTTCATGGGGACATTGTCTGTTGGTGATTGTATTGGGTATTGTATGCAAAATATGATGAGATGATGTATAGTATGTTAAACTGTTATGAGATGATATAACTTGAATTGAGATGATGATTATATTATGCATGTGGGTGTATAGTACTATATATTTATATGTATGTGTCTATGCACTCGCCTTAATTTCCATTTTCCTTCCATAACATGTATATGGGTATGACTTCTCACCCCATTGCATTTGTGTTTCTTCTTGTGTAATGTACGGTTAGTACAGATGACTCTAAAGTGAGTGAAGAGTAATACATCAGAGCTTACGTGGAGTTGTGGATGCCTTAGAGTATTGGGAGTTGAATTCTTTTAATGTTATTCTTTTCTTTATGGGAATTGCTTAGCTCTGATCCATATGACATTTGGTTAGGGAATTATATTGTTTTAATTATTTATTCCTTATGCGAAACTTGTAAACGTTGTATGACATTTAGGTTTAACTTATTTAATTTGAGATTTTGAGTTTATGAATGGTGACACTCTTAACTATCTCGAAAACGTTTCTTTTAAAACCTATATCTTTATTCTGCAAAATAACCTTTAAAAAAATAGTATTTATATAATATAATAAACGTATATTGAGGTTAAGGGTGTCACAGCATGGTCCACCAACCTTCAATCTTAATTCACTAATGGACAACTACTACAGATGATTGATAAAAAAATATTTGTTTTATTGTGGTAACTTAAAAAATTGTATTTTTCTCAGCCACGATTAATTGTGATAATTTTTGCTATAAAAATATTGTTATTTAATTATGTTTCCAAGCCTAACTACATGATGTGGTTTAATTGAAAATTGAGTAAACACCCTATTTAGTCCCTAAAATTGTGAAGTGGCGTCAACTTGACCCTTAAAATTATCGAAATTCTAAAAGCGTTCCTGAATGATAAGTTGGTATCAATTTGGTCCCTCATTTATTCGTTTAATATCAATTAAGACCCTAACACTATCAGCTTAAAAGCCATTTAGTCCATACAATTTTTAACGGAGTGACTAATAAGTTGATTACCGTTTTATAACTTCAGGGACTAATTTGAAATTTCAATAATTTCAGGGATCAGACTGATACTACTTTACAATTTCAGGGACCAAATAGGATGTTTACTCATTGAAAACTTGTATCAAAAGTAAAAAAATTCAAATTAATTGTTATAATTTTTTTAAATTAAAAAATTGGGATAATATATAAAAGGCCAAAAAAATATATTACCACTTAACTTTTTATATACGTTTTTTATAATTTAGATGTACAAAAAGCCAAAATATATTAAAAAATAATTTTAAAAAATATATATGTAACTATGATTAATTTTGTCATTTGCATATAATTTATGTTATAGTTTATCGTTATCTGGTTCACCTTAAATACAAGATAGGATAACTATTACTATCTACTGAGCTATCTGGTATGCATCAAACATCAAATATGATAAGAACTTATCATACTCATATCATATCGCAACCTATTCTTATTCAGCTTTCTTATTCTATCCGTCTTTATCTTATCTTAATACTAAACAAGCCTTGTATGTCCTTGTGGGGGTAATGACATTTTTTATCAACTCAATGTTTAATTCATTATTCTAACTTTAACCGCTAATTATTTTTATTGATCTTATTTTGGTTGGAATCCATCGTAATTAGGGTATTTGGTTCCTCAATGAGTCCAGAGAGTATCTCACAAGTTTAGATCATTCGGATCCATTATAGGACAAATCTCCGTTTAGGTGCTTGGTCACACGGTTAAGGTTCTTTGCCTCTTCCCAAGGATGTGTTATATGAGATTCGAACTAAGGTCATTCTCACAAGCTCAAATTATACAACCAACTGGACCACACCCATTAGGTTATTTAAGTTTTTTTTTACATATAGGTTATATAAGTTTTTTTTTAACGTAAGAAAACTAATTCATTTCATTCAAAATAAGGGAAGCAATACAATGTGAGACATGATAAAAATACTAGTGACTAGGCATGAACGGGGTAGCTCTAGTAAAAGAATGAGCAACCCTGTTAGCTTGTCGCCTAATAAACCTCACGTTAAGGTTTTGAAACAAAGAGATAAGAGCTTTACAATTTTTGACAATAACACCCAGCTTTGAAAGAGAATCCCTATGACTATTAACAAGGTCAATTACAGGCTTGCAATCCATCTCTCAAACCACATTATCAAGACCTTTTTCCCTAATCCATTGGATAGCAAGTAGCAAACCCGAGGCTTCACGTTCTGCTACGGGTAAAAGGAAAGTTATTGAGACTGATCTAGCTGCAACAAATGACCCAGTTGAATCCCTCAAACACATGCCAATGGACATGAACTTCTGCTCACTGAAGAAGCCTGCGTCAACGTTACATTTCCAATGAGCAGGAGGGGGAGCTTGCCAAGCCGAGGCATGACACGGGAGCTGCACCAAGGGAGATGGTTTTGTGATCTGTCTTGCCCTATCCCAGTCTTTGAGGAAGACCATGGCTCTATGGGAAACTTGCGTAGCCGAGATGGTTTTTCCATCCCACAACTTATATAGGTTATATAAGTTACCATAACAAATAACAAATTAAATTGAAATAATGAAATCTAAAACCACAAATATTTTTTTTATTACATAAAAAAACAAACATTTAAAAGAGAGAAAAAAAGTAAGATTTTAATTTATATGAACCGATAGTTTAAAGTTTTTTACACCGTCAATCAATCAGAAATCATGATATAGATGATTTTAAAGATAATTAAGATGAGAGTCAAACTTTTTTAATGATATGTCAATTTCTTATTAGTCAACAACGTAATAAATTTTAGATTGTGCATACCAATTAAATCCAAAAAATAATGATCAAGAAGAGTGAAAAAATATTATTTTTTTTTAGAAAAAAATAATAATGTTCAATGTTGTTCATTTGCTAAATTTGTTTCTCATCCATCATAAAAAAGAGAAAGAAAAAAAAAAACTCTTATACCACTGATACTCCTATACCATAACAAAAGGAAGGTAAGAGTTCAAACCTATGGAAACACAATGAGCAGTAAAGGGTACAGATGGAAACACAATGAGCAGTAAAGGGTATTTTTGTAAATAGAAAAACAGCGCTCTATAAGTAACACCTCTAACCCTATTCTCTCTCACTTCACTCTCTTTCTCATTCTCTCCGTTGCGTTGCGTTGCGTTGCAGCGCGGCTAGGGTTTTTGCGCAGCTTTCTTTAGGTTCATTCTTTCACTCTCTTTTCTTCTTTTCTTTCAATCGATGTGTGTTCAATGGAATTATCTTGCATGCAATTCTTAATTTTGGTTTTATTTTCTTAGTGTTTTCGTTCAGGTTGATTGATTGATCTATTGTTTTGGATTCATGTCATTAGTTATGATCGGTATCGATTTTTTATTTGTTGTTGTTGTTTTTAGATGATTGTTTTTGTTGGTGTTAACTTTTTTTATATTTATTTTCGTGCCAAAAAAAGAATCAATTTTGGTTTTGGGGTTTGTATTTATTTTGCGTTGAAATCTAGATTTTTCGAAAACTTGTGCATGTTTTATTTTATGGGTGGTTGTTGGTTGCTAATGTATAGATCTGGGTATTGTTTGTTTAACTGATGGAAGCCGTGGATTTTACTAATTCTGGATGAGAATCTATGTATATGACCATATGATGAAGATACGCTTGATTGAAATGTTTTGTGTTTATTTGTTTTTGTGGCATTGTGTTTTACGTGATCTGCTGCTGTAAATCTATGTATACCACTGATAGTTTGATTTGTAAATCAGAGTCATGTGTTGTGTAATTAGATCATCTGAATTTTTTTCTTGATGATACTGAAATTTTTGTGTTAATTGTTATTGGTGAATTCAATGAAGGATGTTGAAATTGTTATGTTAACATGATGTTTTGTGTGGAAGTGTGATGGGTTTTGATAGCATTCTTATGGTTGATGGTTGATTTTTGCAGATCTTGGTTTGTGCTTAAGTAAGTCGTGATGGGAAAAGAGAAGGTTCACATTAACATTGTGGTCATTGGCCATGTCGACTCTGGGAAGTCAACTACCACTGGTCACTTGATCTACAAGCTTGGAGGTATTGACAAGCGTGTTATTGAGAGGTTTGAGAAAGAAGCTGCTGAGATGAACAAGAGGTCTTTCAAGTATGCCTGGGTGCTTGACAAGCTTAAGGCTGAGCGTGAAAGAGGAATCACAATTGACATTGCCCTGTGGAAGTTTGAGACCACCAAGTACTACTGTACTGTCATTGATGCTCCCGGACACAGGGATTTCATTAAGAACATGATTACTGGTACATCCCAAGCTGACTGTGCTGTGCTTATCATTGATTCCACTACTGGTGGTTTTGAAGCTGGAATTTCCAAGGATGGACAGACTCGTGAACATGCTCTTCTTGCCTTCACTCTTGGTGTGAAGCAGATGATTTGTTGCTGTAACAAGGTAATATATGAAGGTTTTATGAGGCCTATATTTGATTTTTCTTTAATTAGTTTATTAATGTTCTCATACTTACCTATCTTTTTAACAGATGGATGCCACTACTCCCAAGTACAACAAGGCTAGGTATGATGAAATTGTGAAGGAAGTCTCTTCCTACTTGAAGAAGGTTGGGTACAACCCTGACAAGATTCCTTTTGTTCCCATCTCTGGTTTTGAGGGAGACAACATGATTGAGAGGTCCACAAACCTTGACTGGTACAAGGGTCCCACCCTTCTCGAAGCTCTTGACCAGATCAACGAGCCCAAGAGGCCATCAGACAAGCCCCTCCGATTGCCCCTTCAGGATGTCTACAAGATTGGAGGAATTGGAACCGTGCCAGTGGGACGGGTTGAAACTGGTGTTTTGAAACCCGGAATGGTGGTGACCTTTGCACCAACTGGGCTGACAACTGAAGTTAAGTCTGTGGAAATGCACCATGAGGCTCTCACAGAGGCCCTTCCTGGTGACAATGTGGGATTCAATGTTAAGAATGTTGCAGTCAAGGATATCAAGCGTGGTTATGTTGCTTCAAACTCCAAGGATGATCCTGCCAAGGAGGCTGCAAACTTTACCTCTCAGGTTATCATAATGAATCACCCTGGTCAGATTGGGAATGGCTATGCCCCTGTTCTTGACTGTCACACCTCCCATATTGCTGTCAAGTTTTCTGAGATAATCACCAAGATTGACAGGCGATCCGGCAAAGAGCTTGAGAAAGAGCCCAAATTCTTGAAGAATGGAGATGCTGGTTTCGTTAAGATGATTCCCACCAAGCCTATGGTGGTTGAAACTTTCTCTGAGTATCCCCCGCTTGGTCGTTTTGCTGTGAGGGACATGCGTCAAACTGTGGCTGTGGGCGTCATCAAGAGCGTTGAGAAGAAAGAACCTACTACAGGCAAGATCACCAAGGCTGCACTGAAGAAGGTTGGAAAGTGAATCGTGCGGGATGGTTCATCTATTGAAGTCTATCGTTATGGTTATAATAAATTTCGGCATCTTGTTTGTAGTACTTTTGTTGCTTATTTAGGTAATTTGTCTATGGGACATAGTCTCAAGTCTGCCCCATCATCTCGTAACTTTTGTTCCCAGAACTGGGTTCTTGATCGACGGTGGCATGGCTTTTTGTTTTTCGTGTCTTTTTGATGCATTTGCTATATTTTCATGTCTCTTAGTGAAAACATTTTTGTAAGCTGCAGTGGGTTTTAGGATTATTCGTACACTGCAGTTATGGTTTTTAAATATGAACTTCTATATTTGTGTCTTAATGCTTGCCTTTATTATGACGTATTTGTGGCCAGCATTTGCTGGGAATGCAGGATTACATACAATTCTTGTTAGGATGCAGGGGACGGGGGACCTATGATCGTCGCAATACAGGTCCGATGGGTTGAACTTGTTCCGACCCTTTTCTAGAAAAATAGGAACATGTTCAACATAACTTGATTTTCTAATTTCCTTTGCGTTGAGCACAATCGTGACTACGCCTTGTTTTAATTGAGATAAAGAGATCAAGTAGAAAGTTCGAGTATGAACATATTCGAAGTAAAAATATAAATAGGCTTTGCTAACTCTTTGCTTCACTGGTTCTGGATATCGGGTGATAATAGCACAAGCGTATATTGTTTTGCTGGCTTAGTATCATCGTCCAATTGTTTTTGCTAGCTTCATAACTAATTAACTATGAATAATGCATGCAAATTTGATTAGAGGTTCATTATGCAAATGCTTCAAGAGAATTATGGTGCTCTACATGAGAGATTTGACAGTGGACTGTTAATATAAACCTGAAATTATCTTTGTTGCTTATTGGCTATCATTGTTGGTGTTTGACATCATTAGTGAAATCGATATAGCGATCGTCTTAGTAAAGCCTCAAGAAATTTATAGACAAACGTACAAATTAGATCTCTTCAAGTTTGTATAGAATTCGTTTCAATATTGTAATTTGATTTACTTTAGTATTAATTGCTGTAAACCTTGAAAAATTATTTGCAAATCTTTGAAGGGAAAAAGATCATTGAAGCCCACCTAGATTGATTTGTTTTTACTTAGAAAGGAAGTTTGAGACTACTTCTTTATATTAAAGAGGATAAATATTTTAATAGTTAATAGTAAATTTTAATTTTGTCCTGAAACATGACAAATACGCCGTGATACAAGTTGATGTTTTGAAATCGAATCTGGCGTACCCAAGAATTTCTTCCAAATCTATTACTTGGTTGCCAAGATATGAATTGCTTTATCAAAATAGCATAAACTTTTTCTGCTTGTTTAAACAGCAAAATAGGCTCATATAAGTTCTTTTCAACGCATGACGAATTCATGTTTTCTTGTCTAGCTCGAATTACTTTTGATATTCTACTTTTCGCTTTTTAAATTTTACACTAAGGTGAATCGGGTTTCACTATTATTTTGAGTTTAGAGCTTCCTCTTTTCATATTCAATGACATCAAACCTAATTTCTTCAATATGGTATCAAAGTTATATTCACCTTGAAGAAAGTTTCACCTTTTAGTTAAGTAGAGTGCACAAAGTTTTTTAAATTTTTTAGTAAACACTATAAATCCAAATTTAATATTTTTATTATTATATATTTCCCACATCTCCATTCACTTTACCTTTGATATGCTTCTATGTTCAGTTCTACCAGATATGTATCTCGAAAATGCATCTTGAATCGGTTCCACCCAATCTCTATACATTTGATTCGTTCCGCCCGATTCTTGTGCCTTAGATTCTGCTTGATTTCGTGTCTCCTATTTGTTTCACCTGATCCTCAAGATTCTGCTTGATTTCGTATCTCCAATCAGTTTCACCCGATCCTCATGTCTCCGATCAATTCTACCTTGTCCAGCTTGAAAGACTATCACTACGGTATCGTCCTAAATGTAGCTTGACCCTTCTATTGTGTCACCCAACTACAGTATGGTTTCATCCCAAATACAATTTAGCATTTCCACCGTGTTTGTCATAAATGCAGTATGGTTCTTTTCCGAATGCAGTATGGTTCTTCACCATATGCATATAATGCATAATGTATATGCTTGGAAACTCTTTTCAATCAGTGCTGAGAAAATCGGATCGAACAAGTCGATTCAACATGTGAAACCGATCTGGGTGGCCTATAAAACCGTTTTTTATTAAAAACTGCCAGTGAACCAATCAAATTGGTGCAAAACCGAAAAAACTTCTGAGTAAACCGGTTATTGAATGGGGAAAAATCATAATTTATTATTAAATATATTGTATAAAATAAAAAATATACATTTAATTAAAATCAATTTGACTATGCTTGAAATAGTGTCATGACGAGAATTTCGTAATTATGACTGACTAAAAGGGGAAGTCCACCCATTCCCCTTCCCAGCCTCACAAACATATATAAATTCGTTTCATTCAAAGTAAATGATTGCATTCATTAATTATGATGGGGAACTTAGCGAGTGACCCCAGAGTTGAGAAGGGATGTTGATGGTTGGAAGGAGCAATATTTTCGAGATATGAAATCAACATTGTTGAGGCAAGGAACGAGCAGCCCCTATGGGAATCCCAAAAGTTTGATATGAGTATGTTTATGTCATGTTTCCCTTTTGAGCGAAAATGTATGAGCTATGAGAAAAAAGAGTATGTGCAAGCCATTTCATAGGTACCCGTTTTGAAGACAAAAGGTCCATTGTGCTTATGTATGATTATGGGTATGTTATGTATTGTGATGGTATGATGTTTTTGGATATACATGAATGTATGTGTGGTTTGAGTTCGCATTTGGTTATGTGCTAATAATTAGAGTGAGAATTATAGTTCTAAATTCAATTTCCTAGAATCGAGTAATGGTGACAACAGTGGCAACAATGATGGCGATGCTTATAGCACCGATGATGGCAGTGTGGTGGAGGTAACAATGATGACGACGACGATGGCAATGGTGTTGGTAGTAGCGACGACGATACTATATTGTTATGTTTGTACTATCCCTCAACGTGTATAAATGCACACCTAGGCTCTGTTAGATAAAATTTAGCTGATAGCGGATGGACTTCTAGTTGATAGTCAATAACAAATAATTTAGCTGATTAGATTTGAAATATTTTTTAAAATTAGTTATTGAACTAGCTAATAAATATAAAATGTGATGTTTATATGTTTTTTTATATAAATTTTATTTATTTATTTATATATATATATATATATATGTGTGTTATAATTACCACTTTTAATAGTTTAATTTATTTTAAATTATCTATTGTGTCAAAAATTAAAATATTATTTTTATGGACAATAATATATTTTCTATTACTTTTATCCTAGATATATACCAGTTACTGGAACATGAGACATAAGAGCTATTAGGGATTATGATTTTTTATTTTATTTAGGAGAGGATACAAGAGATTTTTTTTAATAAAATAGTAAGAATAAAAATGAGGGAGAAAAAAATCAACATGTGATTGGTCCAAATGGTAAAAGACTTGGACACCTTAAACAAGTGGTCAGGGGTTCGAATCCTGACTCTGGTAACTGACTACCAGCAATTTAGCGAGTGAACTAGTTGATAAATATAAAATGACATAAAAGGATATATATATATATATATATATATATATCTTATTCATTGTAAAATAATTATCGTTTTTTATACTTTAAATTTTTCTAAATTATTTATCATCTCAAAAAAGTAAAATATTATTATTTTTATTTAATTTTTTTATTGAATAAAATGAGATAATAAAAATAAAATGAATTTTGGTATGATTTTCCATCACAAAAAATATATTCTCTATTAAATTTTATCCCAAATATATGTCTAGTTAGTGAAATTAGTCCTTAAATATATATCGAGATATTAGGATCAAATATTTTATTTTATTTAAGAAATGATAATAAAGGATTTAATTAAAATAGTAAGTATAAAAATGAAAAAATATACATTAGGAAACTATAAATTATAAATTCAAACGTTACTTCAAGTAACGTGTAGAAAAAACATTATAAACCAATAAAAATATATTGTAAGCTAACGAGAAAAACGTTTACAAAATAGAGTTTATCTCTCATATGCTAATCTAGCAGATTGATCTTGCGAAACATAAAGGGCAAGGCCTCAAATCATTATGGAGGAAAGGTAAAATAATCTTCTAAAATGTCCCCTTTAACCAATCTATCTCAAAAATCCACTCTTCTTGTCTTTCATTATACTTTTCCGAGTGCCGTAAATTGAGGAGTATTAAGCGGCAATAACTAAATTGCGACAAAAAAAAAAGGAGAGAGTAGAGTTTCATGCAAGAACAGTGTTGATCTGAATGAATAGGTATAAGTAATTTATCACAATTTAGTTTTTTTTCTTTCACTAAAAGTCTTTTTTTATATACCTATTCATTAAAGCTCTTAAAATGTGTGGAATTTAATTTTATGAAAAATATGATTTGAAAATATTTTGAAGGAAAAGTGGAAAACTAACTTGACAAAAAAAAAACTTAATTTAAACTTCAAAGGCTAAATTGTTCTCGCCTAGTACTTAAAAAACAATTCAAATATATCTGTATAATTTAAATTTTTTAATTCTTTATAATTTCAAATTATATCGTGAGTGGGTTGTTGATTTCACCTTGCCGTTAGTACTCTACTCGATTAAAATAGCTTGTGAAAGTATTGACACTTCACTAAAAATTAAAATTTGAACAAAATAATTTTGTAAATACATATAAACAGAAATGTTTCGTACTCTTTGCCTGTTTTAAATATCTTGGTATCTATCTACCTTAAAAAAACGAAATATCTTGGTATCTATGTTTTGATTCCACCATGATTCCTTGTTAAGATTACTAGTAGTTTGTTCTAATAAAAAGTCTCTTCTCATCCAAAACTTTCGTGTATTAAAAATCAGTGTATTACAAAAAATCATTTCATCCTCCATCCAAACAAGATATTTCTCTAATGTAGTATTTTAAAATTCTGTAAAAAAAATTATGTTACCTTCTTGAAATGCCTATCCAAACATAATCTTAGTGTAATGAACGGGGCCAATCAAAACAAGCCACATAAATTGAATCTATGCAAGCATATTTACTTTTAAAGTAAAAACTGCATGTTGAATACAAGAACCTCTCAATCCCATAGGTATATAACAATATTTATTTGCCAAGAGCTGGGTCTAATTATTTCATACAACAATCATGGAAACAGCAGCACCATAAAACGAAAATAGAAGCATCCAATATATATTAATATTCAAAACCAATGTGTAGAAGCACCCAAATAACAATTACTAAGTACTGCAACATCACTAATAATTTTGATAAGATTAAAATCATATATGATGTTACAAAATGCCACATCAACTGAGGACTTTATTAAGCAAACCTAAACAGTTTATGCTACCAGAACAAAAAGAGAATAAATCTCGAGAGTAAAATTCCAACCACAGGCTGAAATTGACCCGGGGCTATAGCTTATAGTACCCATCCTAACAGTAAAATATCATAGAGTTCATACCACTATGTTTCAAATCACAAATTTTTGAAAGCTGACTCATGATTTCCTTTTTTGGGGGGTGAGTCTAGCCAGAAGTGCCTTATTGTGACAGTGCTCATTGTCAACAAAGTAAAATTTCCCATTAGCCTTAAACGTCACAAAAGGCCTGTTGGTTTCCGGTGGTCGAATATCGGAAAACTTAATAGTCTGTGGCATATATGTTGCCAGCCAGGACATCATCTCCACCTCGAAGCTGTCTGAACCGGGCTGCCACCTGAGTTTGTGAACATAAGGGCTAACAAACCAGTGAAGAGCAGCGGTTGTAGAAGCACTGATGAATATTACAGATGATGCTACAGCACCCTTCAGGATGACATTCATATCGGGGGATGTCATGAAGGTTATGACCGGACCGAGAGATACAGAGAGGCAGCATGTCGAGAGAGACAGAAGTTTTACTTTTTTTATGGTAGATGAGATTGGACCATGATAAACAACTCCAGTTTCCTTGTTATCTTCTTCCCCAGATTGTCCTCCGCTACGTGGTCCAATGCTAATCTTGTTGTCATCCTCTGTAGTTGTGGCTTGAGATGCCCATCTTTTTGGGGCAGCAGGAAGTTGGGATGAAGTTTTGAAAGTAGGATTAGCACTGATGCACCGTCCACATGTCACGGACCTAAAACAATGGTATGCTGAACCATGGAAACAAATATATACAAATAAAATAATAATATATTGATTATAATAATAACAAATTCAAAACACAGTTGGCATTCTAATCAGGCAAGCAATTCAAACACATCATCCCAGATAGGGGCTCGATATAAATTTAACAGCATAACTAATTTAGTTTTGCTCAATTAAGATTATTAGATACAACACAATTCAAAGTATTGAATAGAAGAGGAGCTGCAAATTAAGACTCGCGTGAGGAAAATGGTAAATTAATAACAGAACTTTGCAGAACATGTGAAACATGACAGAAGAGGCAATTTTCAAGAGAGCATTACATGTGAGGAGCCATTAAAACTAGTACATGAGTGATCACTAATTCACTATAGCACAACCCTAAATTTTTTATCTCCATATTGTAAGTGTTTAGAGTTATTTATTATTAGCTCCAAATTTTCCTCACGTATGAACTAGTCGGTTTCTGTTCTGTACTATTTTTTATTGTTGTGCCTTCTGATGAAATTTTGTTGGCATTTAGCAATAACTTAAAAACCAATGAACACCATGGCTTGGAACCGAACCAAACCAAACCATATCCTATGATTTAGTTGAGTCAGTTCCACAAAATCCACTAGCTCAGGTTAGCCTCTAACAATTTAGGACCACAAGAGGTCAGTTTGATAAAAAAGGAAAAAGATAATACGCCAAAAATTCGGTGACTGAAAGTAAACATATGTTTCAGCCAGGGATTTAAATAGCCCTAGTTTTCATCAACAGAAAGCATCAAGTAATGACATTAATCCAACAATGGTTATTATTTGGTCTGAGATTGTTCATAGTAATAATCTACATTCCAACGTTTGGTCAATAACTCAAAATAGAATTTGAGAACAAATTCCCATGAAACATGAGAAACTTATCCAAACCCACAAGTGCAATAATAGATTTAATTTTTGACTCAGAAATCTCTAATCTTGTTAAAATGTCTAGCTAGCCTCTATCAAATTTCTACAGTTGACCAGCACATGCACATCCTCCAGTGCCCCCAGCATTGCCATCACCTCTATTAATTACCATTACTTTCAGTTTCTCTATAATTAACGGTCACCAATATACATCACTATCACTGTCACCACCACCATCATAAGCTTGTTATATTCCTTCTTATATCACAACACCCACCCAAAAGGGGATTCAGGCTGAAAATACCTAAGAATTTGAATTCCACAGACCCACATGGTAGAAAAACACCCTTTTTTCTTTCACTACCAAAAAGAATCAATTTTTAAAATTTAAATTCCAATTAATGGTAAACCCAGATGATAGTGTCTACAACCCAGTTCTCAGGATGCCATAGAAATGAAGAATCTAAGGAAAGATCCTATAAACGTTTGAAGCTTTTAAGTCAAGGAAATAAGGGTCCTGCAAATGGGGGGTTCGTTTTGGTAGGTAATTTTGAAAACCCATAAGAAGGAACAAGAGAAAGAGATAAAACACAAATGGATAAAGATGAAGAAGATGAAGAGAACCTGAAGGGGTGTTAGCGGACAAGTGGCGTCTGCTCTGTGACCGGAAAAGGTGTAGGAGAGCCGCTCTAGCCATTGCTGCTGTGCTGTGATCCAAGGCTACACACTTCACAGAGATTTATGACAATTGTGTGAAATCAGGTTTCTTCTTTTCAGAGAATATTTAATATATTACTTAAAATTCGATTGGGTGAACAGCTTGGGCATTTGGTCTAGTGGTATGATTCTCGCTTAGGGTGCGAGAGGTCCCGAGTTCAATTCTCGGAATGCCCCATGACAATTTTCTTAATTTACTAAAATATGTTTTTGTTTTAATCAAGCATGAGTTCAAAACTCGTTAAACGAGACATGAACCCACGGGTACCACCTGAACCCGTCCTGACTTTGATGCGGAAAATCTGTTTTGTCTGGGGACATGGGTGGGGATGGAGAGACTGGTACCGACCTTGAACCCGTTTGCTATTACGTAATTACAATAATACCCTCATATATCTACATAGGGGGTTGAATTTATTTTATTTGAAAAGTTTCATTATGTATAAAATGGTATTTTTTCTTTTTTCTTTTTTAAAATATAAAACATTTGATTGTGTTTTTATTCTGTTGTTTTGATGTTATCGGTGTTATTTGAAGCATAACAAATTGCTTCTAAAGCACTAGTTTCTTTTTAATTTATAGCTAAAAGATAACTAAGTTCTAGAATTTGGTTGATTGTTTTAATTGTGTAAAAGTTTTATTATTTTATTTTTTAAAGTACAATTTTTGAGTTATTGATTTCAATTAAAACAAAATAACTTTTAAATTTGATTACTCGTTGACAGGGTGGGGGACCCTAGCGGGGAAACCCGACCCTCGCTGGGGGCGGGGATGGGGAACCCCAACGGAGAGGGGGTGGGGTTGGGGAGAAGGTAGAACTCACCCCTCGCCCAGCCCCGTTGCTAACCCTACCGGTTATAACTAAGTTCATCTTTTTTTTTTGGTTTGGTACTCATCCTAATTAGTCATTGGAACCGAGTGGACCCTCGAAGTATCCCCACGGCTTAGATCATTTGGACCCGCTATGAGACTAATCTCCGAGTTGGCCGCGCGACTAGTAAAGCCTGGCAAAAGGTTGTCGCATACCCAATGATCGAACTAGGGCAGAGCCCTAACGATTCGTCCTTGAATAGAAGTGCGTTAACCACTTGCTTCAACCACTTGGTTTAACTAAGTTTATCTTTAATAACTCATTAGAATTCCTTAATTCTTTTTTAGAAAAATGCTAATAGCACTCTTTATCACACTCCTTTTCAACACATTCTCTATTATTGGGTGGATTTCATGTGATACCCACCAAAACACATGATCCCACATAAAATCCACTCAATAATAGAGGGTGTGTTAAGAAGAGTGTGTTTAAGAATGTAATGCTAGTATTGCTCTCTTTTTTATGGACTCCGTCGTGATATATCACCATTTTTTATTTTACATTATTTGAAACAATTCTTCATTTCAACTGTGCAACTTAAAAAGTTAGAGTGCTTCTATAAGAATCAAATGTTTGTATAATTAAGCAATTGTGCTCACAGCTAGCTAGATGTTATGTTGATGGAGCTCCAGCGGGTGTTATCATGTAACAACCAGTTTTTATTTCTTAGGTAACTCCCATCAAAGATGCACTAACGAGTTTTTTTGGATATGCATGACAAGCATGTTATAAAATTTAAAGAATCTGGAGTATCCAAACTTCAGTTTTTTTTTTCTTTTTTGAGACAATAAAAGTTCATAAATGGTAATTTTTATTCTTTATATTTTCTCAAATGCCACTGTCTTAGGGAGAATATTGAATGTACGAAGTATAATTGTAATATGTTGGATGATGTTGTATATGCATTAGACTATTAGTCTACATTCTTGATAGCTTAATGTGCAAGAGGTTTAAGATTGACTTCTGATGCATCAATTTTGAGAAACAATTCATAGTCCAGTTCTTGGGATTTTCCCTGTTGCATTGTTTCGTTTTAATATTGAAGTTTTTTTCAAAAAAAATTGATGTATTTTGATCTTTATTTCTTCACTATAAAGTATTATATCTCATTAATTAATAGTAGTGTTCTATTTTTGTGTTCACTTGTGATTAATGCATATATATTTGGGAGTGAACTATTTTTTCATAGTCATTAGACTTGTGAACAAAAGGGAAAATACTTGTTCATTTAGGAGACACGAAATTGCAATTACATTTTTTAACATTAGTTTGAGGTGTCAATATGAAACAATTCATAGTCTTGTTCTACGGGCTTTCCCTATTTCATGTTGTTCTATTTTAATATTGAAGTTTTCAAAAAAGAAACTTGATGTATTCTGCATCTTTATTCCTTCACCGTAAATTACTTAAGTATTATATCTTTCATTAATTGATAGTAGTGTTTTGATTTTATGTTAATTTGTGATTAATGCATATATGTTTAGGAGTGAACTATTTTTCATAGGCATTTGACTTGTGAAGAAAAGGTAAATAAGGTTGCCCAGGGGACACGAAATTGCCACTTGAATGGCTAAAGTCTCTTTTTTATTTGAAAGAAAATCTCACACTAAGATGTGGGTTAGTTATTTTCAATCTATTTGCTATTATAAACATTTGCTAGTTATGTTATAGATGTTTTACGCTTTTGTTTTAATTAAAATTTGGACATATTTTAGTTCTTGTAGTCTTTTGGATATATTATATGTATGGTTATATCGGACTATAATTTATATTTAGTATAAATTATATAAATGATTTATATGTTATTTTATACGCTCTAAATTATTATTATGTAGAGGGTAATACAATCATTAATTTGACATGTATAATGAAAGTTATTTTGCATATATTTAAAACATAACGTCAAAGATTTTTTATATTAAAAAAATTGAAGAAAAATATATAAAATAATAATTGCAAATAAAAAACTATAGTAAAAATAAACTCATTTATAAACTACCTTAAACGTTTAATAAAGAAAGAGCAAAAACAGAAACTACCACCGGTGGTTAACAATGTTAATACTCCCAAAAATGATGTTTCTTAATTTGGAGTAATTATTAAGTCCTGTCGATATGTTCTTAAGGGATTTTCAAATTTTGGTATAAGTTTTGTTAGGAGACAAACGGATGGTGTATCCTACAGTTTAGTTAGGACAATGTTTTTCTTAACTGGCCACCAATTTTTTTTTATCATGTTCCACTTTGTATTGTCCTTTTGATTATCAATGAAATACAACAAGTTTCTTATTAAAAAGGAAAAAAAGAAAGAGCAAGGAATTTTTTATAATATTCATTGGTATTTGAATAATTATGTATTAGTAATTATGCAATTCCATCTAAATGCTACTTATCATAATAACTATGCCAGTATATTTATGGAAATAATGATAAATTTTACCCAAGTAGTTTTTCATATTACACTAGTGCAGAAAAGGGATTCCACGTCGGTTATTTTTGGCTTTCCACATCGGTTTTCAAACTGATGTGGAAACGACCGATGTGGTTTATTGCCACTTTACACATTGGTTATAAAACCGATGTGTAAAGTATATTTTAAACAGCGATTTTCTTTTAACCGATGTGGAAAATTAATTTGTCAATTGATAAGCAGTTGGAAATTTAACTTTCTACATCGGTTTTACCTAAAACCGATGTGGAAATTTCACTTTACACATCGGTTTTTAATAGAACTGATGTGTAAAGTGAAATTTACACATCGGTTTTAGACAAAACCGATGTAGAAAGTTAAATTTACACATCGGTTTTTGAAGAACCGATGTGTAAAATCTCATTTTTTTAATCTGTTATTTACATTTCAATCATTCATTTCCCCTGTTTCAGTAATACAGATCAATACCAGAATAACATACTGTAAATTTTGGGGTAAACATAATGTAGTTATTGCACCAAACCAATAGAAAATGATAACAAGCAGCCACATACAATTGGAAGACACAATTTTTTATAGTTCATTCGATGACAAGAAACAGCAAGGCACTAACCACACGTGATTTAGGCATCACATGAGTTAGATAACAAATGGGCAAGGCAAACTAATTGGTAAAGTAAGAGCACTTACTAATTCATAACCATCAATTCTAGGAACTTGTTTAAGCTAACAAACCAGCAGCACCCTGATCAAACAAGAAACAACAACAGAACACCAAACTAGTTTTGACACAATTGCAACAAAGTTTTAACCATATCAAAAGCAAAACATACTTCATTCAATTTTCTTGGCACAAACAACCAGCTCTTACAAATATGGTTAAAAATACTGACATTTCATCAAATGACTAGTGAGCACAGAATCTAAAAACAGAGGGCATCAGGCCTAATTAATTTCGAATGAATGAAAACAACACTTTATCAAGGCTACATCAAAACACGAGAGAAGAAGAATTGAATCATACCTGAGCACTAATACATATCATCAGTCAAAGGTACACTATAGCTAGTACATGATAAGTTTGTAAACTAACTACATATATACAAACTATGGTTGGTACACTTCAAGAAAGAAAGTTGCCCAACGCCTCTTTATCTTTGTTGATGTCAGAATCAGATAATGGAGTTGGATTGTTGAATATCTGCAAGTTTAATTGGACAAAAGATTATATCTTTTAAGTAATAAACTAACATAAAACATATAACAAATCTATATTATTAATTCTAATTGTGTCAATTAACATTTACCTCGTGCCATCTTTCAGTGATCCCGGAGGAGATAATTTCCAACATCCACTGCATCACATAGTAGCCACATTCCCATGACCCACGTTGTATACGTGACTACGTACAAATGAAACCCAATTAGAATATGAGGAATTAAATAAAATAGAAATCAATTATTGTACCCACTGCATTTGATGCATTTGAACTAATAAATATCTTACGCTGGGAATAATCCATCTGATAGCCCGAGTACGCCTTTCACCACACAACACGTGGGATGCATTAATAGACCTATCATGACAAAAACATTAATTAAAGTATATCTAATAGATTTCAGATAATTAAAACAACTGCATTACTGATTATAAAGTATTTTAATGCTTACGTTTCGATGATCGTCTTCAGTTGATTCGCCGGCTTATTTCCCAATGAGCAGAAGAAGACCACGACGTTCATTCTTGGGTACAAGAGAAACAATTGCCAATGCCGGCTGTATTTGCGGAACAGTTAGTGACTAAGTCATATATAGTTATACTTAAATAACCGGTACTTACTTATTGAGATAAGGCGCAAGGTACTTACTTACCGATCATGGCATCATGTTCCAACCTTACCAAGCAATGTGTTGCCTTCTGGAAGCATTTCTTTCAACAACTCAAGCAATTCGGTAAAGCTTTTATCGCTCCACCCATTTCTCGCCTTCACATTGAACAATCTTAACACCGCTGACAACCGTGTGAAATTAGTGCACCCCGGATACAAAGCCACTTGCGCATCACTGCACAAAGTATCATACACATGTGCGCGCCGAAAAGACTCTTGCCCAACATCACGGATCATGTCCTCTAGTCCATCGTCCATTTCCACGTCATCAACTTCCTCTCTATCCGACACCCTCGGCCTGTCTAACGATTCACCATGACATATCCATGTTGTATAACTCTTGCAAATCCCCTCACAAATAAGATGATCACGTGTCTCCTCGGCTTCTAGTCGTCTCTCATTCAAACAGTTAACACAAGGACAATAAAACCTTCCGTTACCACTATCAGGAGCATTTGTTTTTGCAAATTGTAGAAAATATTCCACTCCATTCTCATACTCATCACTTGTCCGTCTAGCATTCATCCAACCACGATCCATGACTAAACCAATACCTTCATACTTAGTCCAACATATTCATCAACCACTTCTTATGACAGGGTATGACCCTATCCCATTCGAGAACAAACTTTTTCTACATTCACTTAACAGTTAGTCCTTAACTCTCATGCTCATACTCGACAAAATTTCGGCAGCATTTCCCCGCGGTCTCCGACGTACACTACTTGAACGCGATGACATCCACCACGATAAAGTATGCACCCGGAGAACGAAAGGAAATGTATCAATCCGAACTTTCATCAAGTATATAACATTAGAATCAATGAATAACTATTATAACTGAATTAAGAAAAAGTTTTTTCCCAAACTGTCCAACTTTGGACAATTCAATATCCAACACAATGAGCGGTACATTAAGCACGTACACGTGTGCTCATTAGTATTGCATCTCAAACGGGAAACTAAGGCTTTACTAATTATTGTGGGCATATTATCGAATCAAATAAATTTTCAAGAAAATACATTAAAACTCCAATGAAAGCTTTTCAGCCAAAACGTACCTTCTGAGAGACACGCCTAGTTGTTATTGTGCAAAGACAGCAGAGAAGTGAACAAAGCAGAGGCAGTAGCACTATGCAATGAAGTGTAGATCACCCTGCAGCAAAATGAACATCTAAGAATTCTAATGAAAACCATAAAATTGACAGACACTATAAGGTCTTTGTAAAGTCACTTACCAAAACACAGAGAGGAAAAGGGTAAAAACAAGATCTAAGAGTTTGACAAGTCGTTGTTTCTTTTCCCGGGAGAGCAAGTTGAATATCGATCTCTGTAAAATCAATCAAATGATTTCCTTGTCTATACCTGATCAACGGAATAAAATAGGCATTTAGCAGGACCATGTTTTAAGAATTAGTAAGAAATATGCAACCCATTTATACTATCCTTTATTTGCTCAAAAAGTTATAAAGCCTACAAAACAAAACAAAACAAAACAAAGAAGCAAATTAAAGGAGGAAATCTAAAAAGTAAACAAGCATAAAGAGCTAACACGGTAACCTTGCTTTAAGCAAAGGGTAAAAATGTTTTACAATGAATTATATAACTGGATTACAACTATGGACTACCTCAAAACTGTGTAGCCTCCAGAAAGTGCTGTGTTATATATTCCTTTCTGTTATCTTTTTATTTTCGTTTTGCTAACCAGTAAATGAAAAAACTGAACTTCACTTCACATTAGTGATTACTGATTACTAATATCAATATCATTCCTTAACAGAACCAACTAAAGTGTATTGTATACAATCCTGCTTAGTATATAATGGCTAACCTGCTTATTATGTTCATGTAAAATTGTAAACTACAGATAGATAGATACTAACAAAGAAAGATAAAAACAAAAAGTAAACTTTCTAAAACACAAACGGTCTAGCTAGCACTGAGACCCCATCATAATTATTAGTCACAGAGAGAGAGGGAAAGAGGGTATAGAAAAGAAAGACCTTGAGTTGGAGTACTCAAAGAGCTTCCCAGTAGAAGAGAAGATTATGAGAGCAACATCGGCATCACACACTGATAGCTCGCGGATGGCCGTTCTCTGGCTCGCAGTGGTTCTCTGGCCGTTCTCTGGCCGTTCTCTGGCTCGCAGTGTATAAGCTAGGGTTAGAGGTCAACACTTTCACGGCCGCCGCTGTTGGTGTAAGAATCACTTAAACAAAAATAACCAGAAAAACAAGGACAGTGTTGCATGTTAACTCAAACATAATAATAAGTAATAAAATTGTAAAATACAAAACCAAAACGAGATTTCACAAGCATCCAACTAAAAACTTAGCATCTACTAGTCTCCATTCCAGCAACGCAAGTAAAGAAAAAGCATTCAAAAATTACACAGCAGCAGTGAACAACTAGGAATCCAGAAGCTAGAAAACGAGAATCAACTAAAAATCCCCCACATTGATCTGATACTTGAAGCTCACTTGAAAATCAGCAAAAGCAAATGTGAAAAAAGCTAAAGCATAGAACTGGCTTATTATATCAGAACAGCAACTACCAAGATGAAGAGTACTCTACCAATTGAAAGGAGGCGGCCAGAAAAGGAGGATACAAACGGCGGCTGAAAGCAGAGGATGAAGACGGCTGCCTGTAACAGAGAACGCAGTCACGCAAATGTTAGGGTTCACAGATGAGAGAGGGAAACAACTTAAAATAGACAGATTAGAGAGGAAAACAACCTAAAATAGATAGATTATAACCCATAAATAAAAACAAAAATTCATATGACAGGGGTTGTAACATGTAAGGATGTTCTGTGTTTTACCTTTGAGAAGTTGAGGAGATGAGAGTGGGAACCGAGAAAGAGAAGCCGAAGAGATGAGAGGGAGTTGACGGTGGTGGAGGCGAGGGCAGCACGGCAGATGCACCGGAGCTTCCGTCGTCGCGCGGCGGCAAAAAGTGAGGGAGATGGGAGATGAGAAGTTGTGGCTGGTATGAACAACCAGCGAAGACTGCGTCTGCGTGAGGCCAAAAAGGAAAGGAGATGCGTTGTTTTCCTTGTTTAGGGTTGAAGAACATATGAAAAGGAAATCAAAATGAAAAGGAGGGAGAGAGCTCAGATGAAAAGGTCTCAGCGAGAAAATGAAAAGGGAGGAAGAGGGAATTAAAGATGTAAATAACAATACACATCGGTTAATTTAGAACCGATGTTGTAAACTTTCACACATCGGTTAATACAAAAACCGATGTGTAAAAGTAAAATTTTAATTTCTAATTTTTTTTTATAGTTTTATACATTGGTTAATTAGAAACCGATGTGGTTAATTATTGTTTTACACATCGATTCTTATTGAACCGATGTTAAATGTTAAAAATTCCGACTTTAATTTTTTTTTATTTTAATTTTAAACATCGGTTAGAAATAACCGATGTGGAAAGGTTTTACACATCGGTTAATCTGTAAACCGATGTGTAATACTTTGATTTTAATTTCAAAAATGTCACCACCTCGTTTTACACATCGGTTTCCAAGAAACCGATGTGTAAACTCCGATGTGGAATCCCTTTTCTGCATTAGTGTTAGAGCTTCTATAATAATAAGTTTTCTTCTTCTTCATATAAGTACTTATCAAGCTTATATTGAAATAGAGTCAAAATCTATACATTAAAATGGAATTCATCTTAGGATTAAACTAATATGAATTGTCAGATATTTTGACATATGTATTTTTATATTTTAATAACTAAGAGAGAAAAATAATAATGATATTGATTTATCCAGATATTATTGAATGTTTGTGTAAGAATCTTTTATATTGATAATACATAAAAAATAAACTATTTATCTTATTATTGTATACAATAAAAAACCATTTCATAACATCTTAAGATGTATTTTTCTCTTCACAAAAAAAAATAAAAAATCTTAAGATTGCACTGTTAATAAAGCTCTAGAACATGAGAAAAAGTATGATTTCCATTAAAAAATCATTTTAGGATATGTACTACAATAAATCTTAGACATTTCAAACTAATATTCACTCCCAAAATCAGAACATTATTTTTTATTGGTTCGGAAAAGAAAACATTTTCCTTGTTAGAAAATAAAGTTCCAAACAACCAATCCAAAATAATTTGCATTAAATAATTTTGACCTAGAGCAACTCATCCCTCGTAGATTTCCTTCAAGTTTGAAGGTCGAGATCAGAGCGTAATTTCCGAGTTGAGGAAGACTTGCATAGGCAAGGACATAACACGTATTCTAGAAATCCCTGCCCTCATCTGTGACGCAAGCAATTTCCTTTCAACTTCTTTCCAGTTTCCATCTCATATAGTAATTTAATACTAATTAACAATAGAAGGAAACAGTTAGCAAGACCCATACTAAAAATACAGGCACCAAAATAATTATAATAGTATTGATATTAATAATACTAAATACATACCCAAAATTGGGAAAAAAAATATCTCCCTCTCTTCTAGAATAAACACGTTATAGAAAACTATTAGTCTATTATTACCAGTGTTGTGCATTTATTCTTTCTCATCTAGAAGAAATATAAAATTAATACACTATGATGCACTGTGTGTATATATGCGTTGTCATTCCTTAAACTTTCTCTACATCTTAACACACTTTCTCCCTCTCCTTTGGTCTTTTCATAGTTCATATTCTCTTGTTTCAATAATTAGCATTAGCATTAGCATAATGAAACAATACCCAAATTTACTTGAACCCACAGTCCGACCCGAATCTCCAAAAGGTACGGGTCATTTCGACTTCCAATTCCCTATGGCTATTTCCGACTACAGCGCCAATCCGGCACTTCAAAACGACATCGTCTTCTGCGGCAAAGTAATGACCCGACGAACCGAACCCGGTCCCGTCACGGAAAGAACAAAAAACCCGTTCCTGGAAAGATCAGAGTCTTTCCGAAAACCGAAACCGGTTCGATCCAACAGCAGCTCATTATCGGGTCGAGATAAGCGATCGGGATCGCTCCGGTTACCGGCAACGGGGGATAGCCGGTTGCTTAGTAGGAGCGGCAGTAGTTGCCGGAGGCACTTTAACGGTTTGTTTGGGGTGGTGAAGTTTCCGGTGCAAATGGAACTGAGTGATATGAGGAAGAGGCAGGAGCGGAGGGAGCCGGCGCCGATGCCGGAGATACCGGCGGATATCGACGGCAAATTGGTCGCAGCCAGTGCCGGAAAAAGTTGTTGGCAGTTGATACGGCCCTTGAAGCGTAAGGGTCATTTTTCGAGTGTCTTTGCTACGGCGTCGCTTGGTTGTGTTCCGCTGGTTTGACACAACTTGGGAAAAGAAAAGGCCTCAGCTAGCAATTTATTATTTTGGCTATTTGGCCAACGAATTTAATTTATTTATTTACTATATATTTTTTTTTAGAGAATCTTACTAATGACATTTTTCCTCAACAAAACTTATTTAATATTTGGCATGTAGAGATGTGTTTGGGAAAGCTGAAAAAAATAGATTATGTTGATAATCTATTATAATCCGAATCTATTTTTGTTTAGTATATGTTTGTTGAAAAACGATTTTAAGATAATTTATTTTGTTTGAGTGATGTAAAAATAAAAGCCCTTTTATATCATAAATTACGAAGAAGGGTACAAAGTTATTTGTATAATTTAATAATATTTGTTTGGAAGTTAGTTTGGTAGAGATAATTAGGGAAGGACGTTTTGAGAATGAAAAATAATCAAATCATAATATTTTTAAAATCTTTCATATAGCTTTAAACAATTTTTTTAAAAAAATAAAAGTTTTTTAAAAGCTAAGTCAGAGAGCAAAACATGATAGATTATTTATGAAACAAATTTTTAACTAAAAAAAAATCTGAAACATGAAAAATTAATCTTTCTCAAACAATCTAATAGGATAACCGATTATTAATTTTAATAACTTTTAATTCAAAATTAAAATAGTAATCGAGAGAGCTTTAGTATCTTGTCAAACCTAACGAAGGATGCAAACCTTAACTATCCCGTTGGAGGATGTTAGAATTGGATTGGATTTCTTAGTCGTTCAGCATTCTTAATCATGTTTTCTATTGCGCAGATGTTGCAAGTCAACATCCTTTGAATTTCTTTCTCGAGGGGTTGTTTTCTAATTTCTAGAGGATTCTTCGGTCTTCCAACTTGTATGTTGAGGATCAATCCTCCTTCACTTTTGACCAGTTAAATCCCGTACACCGGTTACAAATGGTTATTGTTCATCTTGCATGTTGCATTCGACTTGAGTGGTGCACCACTATGCAGTGGTGGTGTTAGTTCACATCATAACTATTGTCGTAGACACCAAAAAAAACAATGCTCCATTTCGTTCAACACTCACCACCACAAACCCAGAACCCATCATAACATGCTCCACTTGTCTTGAACTTCCTATCAATCTACGGTCGGTCTCCACCCTTTTTGGCTCATTATCAGAACCCACCAAGCCAAATGGAATGAAAACCTTAGAGAAATCTTCAGTATGAGAATAATTACCGGTTTATCTGGTTGCACCACTTTAATCTCATATGTCCCTTTATTGTATTAATAAATCTATGGCTCTTAATCAATGTGAATAGATCCTCCAACATTTTCATGTAGGATTGAAGACGTTGCCTTTGTTTTCTCTTAACATATAAGAATTTCAATATGAGTAACACTCAACTAGAATAATAGAGAGATATGAGTCTTCGATGCAGGACTCTGCAGTGCTGTGAAAAATGTTTAAACCATCCATCGACCATAAGAAGGATCTTTGATAACATGTTATTCTTTTTCACTTTTCTTTTAATATTTTAACTAATTATATTACATCTAGTTATTTTTTATATATATTTCAACTATAATGCATTACATTTTAGTCCTCTAATATTTGAGTAAATTACACTCCACTATCTTGAAGTTTTGCTAAATGACACATAACTCCAAACTTACTTAAAAATGACACTCCACCCCATTGACTGTTAAGCATGTTAACAGATGCTAACAAAATATTTTTTTAACCCTCGTTGACTTTGGACTAACTAGATAGAATGGTAAAAAAATTAAAAACTTTATAAATAAACATTTTAAACTTTTATAAATTTATTGCATAATAAAATTTTAAACTTATAATAAACTTTTTCTTTGTTTTATTGCATAATAATCGATATATACTTATTTTAAATACATTTTTAATTAAAAAATTGGTTTTATAATATAAAACCTCAATAGAATGGTCCAGAGATTTCTCCAATTTCCACTTATCTGCCGCGCCATTTGCAATTTCTCCACTCTTCTCCCTGCCATTGTTTTTTGTTGCTTGCGCCTTCTGCTATTGCGAGTGTTCTTTGATCGCTATGTTTTCTAGTGACGCTACAAATCATGCTTTTGCTACAATCGCATTGCCTCGACAAGAGCAACCACAGCTACCACTAAATCGCATCGCCTCCACTCTCCAGCTATGTTTTCAATGTGTTACTCACTTTTCCCTTCCTCTCTCTTAATGCATGTATTGTGTCTTGCTTCTAGCTCCTCCTAATAGTTCCACGGTCGGTGATGACTGATAGACCACTAAAGAGTGTTGCTTTTAACAAGGTTTAGGTTGGTTCACTTTTTTTTTGGGTTCACGTTTTTTTTTTTGGTTTAAGTTTTTTAAGCACCCCTAATTAGAGTCATTTTGTAAGCTATAAACAAGGATTGTGTTTTGCTCATACTTACCCTCTTATGCTCTAAAAAATCCCTCTTATTTGTTCTTGGGGGTATTGGATCGAGAATTTAAAAGACTATTTTGGCATAAAAAAATCTTATGGATTTTAAAAGATTATGTAGAAATGTAATAACTTTTAATTTTTTTTAAGACTTTTATAATCAAGATTCTATAGATTGGATTTTAATGGATTTATATCATAAGAATTTATAACATTTGGAAGGATTATATGGATTTATAAGATTTGAAAGGAAAAAAATGGTGGAGAAGTGGAGAATAAACACATAAACTCTAATTACAACATTACAATGCAAATTCAATTTTATAGTGGAGAAGACAATATCTTCATAGAGTTGTTTTGTTCACATGTTATTATATTTATGCCGTGGAAAGGGAAAGGGAAATTGTAAACTTTTTTTTTTGAAAGGGGAAAATTGTAAACTTAAAACAATAAAAATCACTTTACTTTCATAATGTCACAAATATTGCATTCTATATATACTCTTATTGCTGACTGACTGTAACTGAGTATATAAATTTGATGTGTCATAGCTAAATGTATACTTACAAACCAATTCTTCAATATTAGTTAAAATACATTTTTGGTCATTTACCTTATTTTTTTTAGTTTCAATTTGGTCCCTTAACTTTTAAAAGTTTCAATTTGGTCCTTTAACACCGTTGCTGACTAATTGACGGAGAGGACTAACTTGTATTGACATAGACATACTAAGGGACCAAATTGAAACTTTTAAAAGTTAAGGGACCAAGTTGAAACTAAAAAAATAAGTTAAGGGACTAAAAATGTATTTTAGCCTACAATATACTTACATAACGTTTGACCCACCTTTTTTTTGGGCTTAAAAGCTATTTTAAAATTAAAGTTAAAAATAAGCGCTTTAAAAGTAAAGCTATATTTGGTAATTTATGTTGGGTTGAACGGCAACCGTGGGGGAGAGATGGGGGATGGAGGGAGTGAGAGTGGGAAGAAAGGAGACAGATGGAGGGAAGGAGGAGAGAGAGTAAGGGGAGAGAGGTGAAGGCATAAGGTGAAGATAAATAAGGATTGAGAAATCTCATGTGTTGAGGTGAGACTTTTTGTTACTAAAAAAATAACTAAAAAGTCCCACCAAATCATACAAAATCCACCTTAGAAAACAATCCATCGAAATTAGGAATTTTTGAATACCACAAGACTTTTTTGATTGAGTACCATTAGATTTGGAGTCCATCTTTAAAAAATCCTGATAGTATTGATTGAATACCACCATACTTATTTAGATTACTTAAAAGTCTTGATTCAATACCACATATTAAAAAGGCTTTTAAAATCTTTTAAAATCTCAATCCAATACACCCCCATAATATTTGAGTAATGATATTATGACACTAAAAGTTGACACCAACTTTTGACATACAAATATTTGGTCAGTTCATTATATGGTTAATCACGTGCAAATATTTGGTTAATTCATGATGACCCATTAATCATATAAAGAACTGAATTAACCAGATATTTGCATATGATTAACCAAATATTTAAATGGTTATGAAAAATAAGCTTTAGATGATCCATTAACTATATAATGAACTGAATTAACCGTGAATTTACACGTGATTAACGAAAGTGTCAATTTGGTGTCAAAAACTGGTATCATGATATCATTACTCTAATATTTACTGTCATTCATACCCTTTTGTTGGAAATTTCAGCCAAAGCAAGTCCCACATTGTATGGGAGCTAACTTGGAGAGCCCCCTTAAACCTATATATAGAAGCTTAAGGGGTGCTAACTAAACACACCAATCCTCACAAGAGAGAGTGAGAGAAAATAGAGAGAGAGCCTCACAAGAGAGAGTGAGAGAAAAATAGAGAGATCCTTAGAGAGAGTTTTCTCAGAGAGAAAAATAGTGAGTCAATTTGTGAGAGTGTTATCCACAAATTGAGGATACAATATTCTTGTATATTTGTATTCCCATTATTGTTATAGTGGAAGTTTGAGCGACCCACGGATCCCGTGGTTTTTTCCTTGTTCACATTGAGGAGGTTTTTCCACGCTAAAAATTGTCCGGTGTTATTACACTTATTTTTACGCTCCGCTTAGTGCCTATTTTTGAGTTCACGAGGGAGGGAAATTATGCTGGTATTTCCCAACAAAGTGGTATCGAGCTCGGAATACTAGGTGCTGGGATTTATAAGAAAATTCTTAGTATGCTCTGTGACTGCAGCATTGCCTGATCTTCCACATCAGAAAAGAATTATTTTTGTTGCTGGAAATAAAGTGTGGTAGTGTGAAAGTGCATGACTAGAAAAGTTCTGGCCAGGAAAGACTTGGTATTTAAGTATGTCTATTGACCCACCTCTCTTTCCCCGGGAACTTCCTGCACGTACTGTTCACAAACTACAGTAATTTTCAGCATTCGGTACAAGTCACCTATACGATACTATTCACGTATAGTTTTATTTTTATCAAAACCCATCTGGTTGGAGGAGCTATTGGCCTGTGTAACTCAAGATGGAGGGAGCTATCACTCATGATGGAGACATGTTCAAGCTAACTGTAGATAACTACTCCTATGGGAAGCCGATGATGGAAGATCATCTATACTGTAAAGATTTGTATTTGCCAATTACCCAGAAGGATATGCCGGATGTGAAGACTGACAAAGATTGGGAGCTTCAGAATCGGAAAGCAGTGGCTATGATCCGGAAATATATTGATCGAAGCTTGTTCGAGCATGTATCAACTTATACCAATGCGTATGAGTTGTGGACAAAACTTGAATCCTTGATTCAAAAGAAGACGCCCAGGAACAAAGCCCACCTTGTCAGACGATTGGTAAAGTTAGAGTACATGAACGGTCAAAATATGATTGAACATCTGAACACTTTCGAAGGCATTGTCAATCAATTAACAAAGGCATGCATGAGTGTTGATGGTACCTGAGAGCTGGGACACTCTAGTTGTCACTCTCAGCAACTCTGCTCCAGACGGAAATCTTAGCATGGATTCTGTTACAGACTGTTTGCAAAATGAAGAGTCAAGACCGAGGGAATGAGGTTTGAACAATCAGTTTGAAGCCAATGTTGTTGAAAATAGATGAAGGAGTAAGAATCGTGGAAAAGGATGTCGTGGAAAATCACAAGGTAGGTCCAAATCTCGAACCAGACTAAATTGTTATTACTGTGGCAAACCAGGACACGTAAAGCCTGAGTGTAGATTCTTGAAAAGAGACCAACAAGCTAGAACAGTCCACCCTGACCAGATTGACCCGAAGAAGAAGAATGAAGATGGAACAACTACTGCAGTGGCCTCGAATGATGAGAATGTATTTCTTGTCGGAGAAGGAAATTATCTAAATGTTGCATCCGATGATTGCATATGGATAATTGACTCAGGAGCATCCTTCCACGTCACACCTCATGAAGAATTCTTCTCATCATACCAAAAAGGAGATTCTGGTACGGTGAAGATGGGAAACCATGTCACAAGTAAAATCATCGGTATTGGTGAAGTAACTTTGATGACTGAGAATGGAAATAAGCTTGTGCTGAAGGAGGTCAGACATGTACCCGAGATGCGTCTGAACCTTATCTCAGTGGGAAAGCTAGATGAAGCCGGGATGATAAACCAACTTGGAAGAAGCATATGGAAACTCAGCCGAGGAAGCATGATTATTGCTCGCGGCAGAAAGGAAGGCTCTCTGTACATTATGCAGGGAAAGATATGCAAGGGGGAGACGTATGTTGCTCAAGACGCAACCAAAGAACTGTGGCATAGACGACTGGGCCACATGAGCGAGAAGGGTCTGGAGATCCTTGCAAAAGATCATCTCCCAAACATAAAAGGGCAGCCACTTGAATCCTGTGAAGACTGTCTAGCAGGCAAACAACATAAAGTATCTTTTAAAAGATCAGATGATGCAAGAAGAAGAAAGCATATTCTGGATCTTGTTCATTCAGATGTTTGCTCAACGTCTGAAAGGTTTGTTGGTGGTGCTCAATACTTTGTTACCTTCATTGATGATCACTCTAGGAAGGTGTGGGTGTATCCATTGAAGACGAAAGATCAAGTTCTTCAAGCTTTCAAGGAGTTTCATGCCTCTGTAGAACGAGCATCTGAAATAAAATTGAAATGCTTGAGAAGTGATAATGGCGGAGAATACATAGGTCTGTTTGAGACATATTACAAAACTCATGGGATAAGACATGAGAAAGTTCCTCCCAAGACACCTCGGGCAGTTAATGGAGTAGCTGAAAGGATGAACAGAACGATCGCAGAGAAAAT
Organism: Sophora flavescens; assembly: GCA_030762895.1. Classification (NCBI taxonomy): domain Eukaryota; kingdom Viridiplantae; phylum Streptophyta; class Magnoliopsida; order Fabales; family Fabaceae; genus Sophora; species Sophora flavescens. The sequence goes on along the minus strand of CM061063.1, from coordinate 130,740,811 downwards.
CAGAAGCATGCTTTCTCAAGCAAAACTTCCCAAATCATTTTGGGGCGAAGCAGTGAAAACTGCAGTTGATCTGATAAATCCGTCTCCTTCAAGACCTTTAAATGGAGAGATTCCAGATGAAGTATGGACTGGAAAGAAAGCCTCTTTTGGAGTAGCTGAATGGAGAGAGTCTTTGGGTGTAGGGCATTTGTCCACATTCCTAAAGATGAAAGAGCAAAGCTAGATGCAAAGACGAAGGAATGCATATACCTTGGTTCACCAAGAGATGAACTTGGTTTCAGATTATGGGATCCTGCACACAAGAAGATTGTTCGAAGAAGGGATGTGGTGTTTTTTGAAGATCAAACGATCCAAGACATTAAGCAATCTGAGAAGCCAAAGCACAAAGTGATTTCTGATTCAAGTCCTGTTGTGATAAACAATTCAGGGGGAGAGAATCCTCAAAGGAATGATGAACATGATCAGGAGTAATAATCTGATCAGACAGAACAACCTGACCAACTAGAACAAAGTCAGGATTAGATGATGGAGACTGATGAGGCAGAAGAAGAATCTCAAGTAAGACTATCCAGAAGAGTCAAGCAACCATCAAGAAGATATTATTCAGATGAATATGTCAATCTCACTGATGAAGGAGAACCTCAAAGCTTCATAGAAGCAATTGAGACGAATGATAAGGAGAAATGGTTGCAAGTCATGGAAGAAGAAATGCAGTCCCCGAAAGAGAATCAGACGTATGACCTGGTGAGATTACCAAATGGACGAAAGGCGTTGAAAACCAAATAGTTGTTCAAGCTCAAGACGGAAGAGAACAGCCCAAACCCCAGGTACAAAGCAAGAATTGTTGTAAAGGGGTGCAACCAGAAGAAAGGCATAGATTTCGAAGAAATCTTCTCACCAGTGGTGAAGATGATATCTGTTAGAGCAATTCTCGGTCTAGCTGCAAAACTAGACTTGGAGATTGAACAACTTGATGTAAAAACAACATTCCTACATGGAGACCTAGAGGAGGAAATCTATATGGAGCAACCAGAAGGTTTTGCAGAACCAGGCAAGGAACACCTAGTGTGTCGTCTGAAGAAAAGCCTCTACAGCCTGAAGCAAGCTCCAAGGCAATGGTACAAGAAGTTTGATCTCTTCATGACCCAACACAATTTCAAGAAGACCTCCGCATACCATTGTATGTTTGTGAAGAACTATGAGAATGGTGAATCCATCATACTTCTGTTGTATGTTGATGATATGCTAATTATTGGGAAAGATAAGGCAAAAATAGTCGCTCTTAAGAAGGCATTGAGCAAGTCTTTTGCCATCAAAGATCTGGGTGCAGTGAAGAATATTCTTGGAATGAAGATAACTAGAGATCGTTCTAGAAGGATGCCGTGGATGTCACAAGAAGACTATATCCAGAAAGTTCTTGAAAGGTTCAACATGCATAATGCCAAACCTGTGCATGTTCCATTACCTGGTCATCTCAAACTGAGTAAGACGCAATGTCTAGGGAATGAAGAAGAAAAAGAAGAAATGAACAAGGTGCCCTATTCTTCTGTAGTGGGTAGTCTTATGTATGCAATGGTCTGTACAAGACTAGACATTGCTTATGCCGTCGGAGTTGTGAGTAGATTCCTATCAAATCCAGGAAAGGAACACTGGAATGCAGTGAAATGGATACTACGATATCTGAGAGGAACTGCCAAAAGCTGCTTGTGTTTTGGCAATGGAAATTTAAAGCTTCTTGGGTATTCAGATGCAGATATGGCAGGAGATGTGGATTCAAGAAAGTCTACATCAGGATATCTAATTACTTTTGCAGGGGGAGCTATCTCATGGCAGTCAAGACTACAAAAGTGCATTGCTTTAAGCACTACAGAAGCAGAATTCATCGCAATCACCGAAGGTTGCAAAGAGATCTTGTGGATGAAGAAGTTCCTACAAGAGTTAGGATATGATCAGGAAAGTTATATTCTCTATTGCGACGGTCAGAGCGCAATCCATCTCAGCAAGAACTCGACATTTCATTCAAGGTCGAATCACATCGATGTAAGGTATCACTGGATCCGTGATATGTTGGAAAGTAAACTGCTGCAGATTGAGAAAATACACACAAAAGATAACGGGGCGGATATGATGACAAAAGCTCTACCGAAAGAGAAGATAGAAGTCTGTAAAGAAGTTACAGGCTTAACATCAACCCCAAACCGATTCAAGGATATTTTCCCTTTGGCTGAAGGGGGAGATTTGTTGGAAATTTCAGCCAAAGCAAGTCCCACATTATATGGGAGCTAACTTGGAGAGCCCCCTTAAACCTATATAAAGAAGCTTAAGGGGTGCTAACTAAACACACCAATCCTCATAAGAGAGAGTGAGAGAAAATATAGAGAGAGAGAAAAAGAGAGAGATCCTTAGAGAGAGTTTTCTCAGAGAGAAAAATAGTGAGTCAATTTGTGAGAGTGTTATCCACAAATTGAGGATACAATATTCTTGTATTTTTGTATTCCCATTATTGTTATAGTGGAAGAATTATCCGGTGTTATTACACATTTTTACGCTTTCACTTAGTACCTATTTTTGAATTCATATAGGAGGGAAATTATGCTGATATTTCCCGACACCTTTTGGGTCCTAATTTGCCGAGTCTTCCTTTTGCAAAATATTCTGCTCCTTTAATGGTCTTTTTTAGGTGAGAAAAAAGAAGAAACATGATTATCTTTTATGAAATATCTAACATATTTGTTTCCCTTTCTAACATGTTTGTTTGAGGCAGTGTTAAACATGACTGAGGTTGGGGGATTGTTCTACATAGTTGTTCATCGGATGAAAGATGACCTCTTTTTCATGGATCAAGTGGACCAGGATAAATATTGCTTCATTGACTTGGAGAAAGACGTTCATGCTATTTTGAGTGTCGACTGCAAAGTGAAGCTGTTGTACAATGGGTCAATACCTGAGGATAAAGAGATGCTAATTGAGTCAGACTATGACTTACTTCAATGGTTTCGCCTTTCTGCTGAAATAAATAATGAACTACACTTGTTTGTTAATGAATATAATGATGAGATTCCACCTAGTGAAATTGAGGGTTTAAAATCACTAAGTAATGGGGATAAAGGCAATAGGGAGGACTACAAAACTTCTGATGATGAAACTTTTAAATTGAGTGACCATGAAACAATAAGTGAGCCTTCTGAGTCTGAATATGATGATGTGTCTGAAAATTTCACTATTACCTCTAGTGGATTGTCTGATCTTGAGCCAGATGATTTTAGTGCTAACTTGAATGGTTCTGGGAGTGATGAAGAAGGACCTTATTTAGATAAAGATTTTAATGGTGAAATATACCAAGCTCAAAATGATGGGAAAATTACTTTGGAGAGAGGTTTGTTGTTTCCTAATTTTCATTTGTTTAGAGATGTATTGAGGGACTATGTTATACAAGGCGGCTTTGAAATTATTAGGACAAGAAATGAAAATGAAAGAATCACTGCCATGTGTGCTGGAAGAGGGTGTGAGTGGTATATTCATGCTGGTTGTGCTCCTGATGATATGACATTTGATATAAAAGTTTACAAAGGAACACATTCTTGTGTTGAGAGTACTGTAAATTCAAATATCACTTCAACATGGTTTGCTAAAAACTTATTCATTTCTGTTCAGTGGTTATTTTTTTTTCTTGGATCCTTTATACTATCCTAGCAACTTTGGTTTTGTCACATGGACCTTTTGGTGGTGTCCTTCTTGCTGCTATATCACTTGATGCAAACAATTGTATATTTCCCGTAGCTATTGGGATTGCTGAGATAGAAAATAGGGGCAAATGGACTTGGTTTCTAACTAATCTTGAAGAAATGGTAGGACAACATTGCAACAATGTTCCTCTTGTGCTAATGACTGATAGGCAGAAGGTTAGTTTTGAATATTTTAATTTTTAAATAATAACTTATTTCACTTTTATTATTGTGTTATAAATAATTTTACAATTGATGATTATAGGGACTGCCAGATGCTATTTGTGAATATATGCCTGAAGTTTTTCATAGGCACTGCAGTAGACACCTTCACAATAATTTTAGAGCAAAATTTCCTGGTGTTATGCTTCAGACCTTGTTTTGGAAGGCTGTTAAGGCATATAGTGAATGGGAGTTCCTGGAAGCTATGGATGAAATGAAAAACAAAGATAAATGTGCATTTGATTATTTGGATAATATACCCACTAGGATGTGGGCTAGACATGCTTTTGACACTAGAAGCAAGAGTGATCACATCACTAACAACATGACACAGTCATTCAACAGTTGGATTAGAGATTTAAGAGATAAGCCTGTGTTAAATTTGGTTGAGAACTTAGTGACAAAAAAACTTATGGGCAGGTTGCATCATAGGTATGAGGAAGGGTGCATATGGGAATCTCTTGTGACTCCTAATATAAAGTCTAGGCTGGACAAAATTAAAAGAACTGCTAGGTATTGTTCATTGGTAACTGTTGGTCATATGGAATTTTTGGTTACTGAAGATGGTAAAAAAATTTCTGTGGATCTAAAAAATATGACATGCCCGTGCAAATACTGGGAGATAAGTGGATTACCGTGCAAGCATGCAATTACTTGCATGGTTTATCTTAGGGCTGATGTTGAGCAATATTGTAGTAATTTCTATAGTAAAGCTATGTATCAAGTAATTACATACAATGAGATCATACATCCAGTGCCTGACATTAGCATGGTTGAATTTGAGGAGCATTTATTTGACACTATCTTACCACCTAAGTTAAAGAGGCTACCAGGTAGACCAAGGAAAAAGAGGAGAAGAGAAGTTGATGAGGGCCCAGGTGGGGTCAATATTGCTAGAAGGTCCAATACTGTGAGATATGACAATTGCAAGGAGTTTGGTCACAACAAAAGGACTTGCCAGAGAGCACCTGTTGCAAAAAAGAAAAAGAAAGGACCTACTGTGCAGAAGAATGTTGTAACTGCATCTCTATCTTTGCCTCAAAGTCAGACTTCTTCCGCTTGCACTAGTACTTCAAAGAAAAATAAAGGGAAAATAGTGGCTAAAGTTGTAAAATCAAATACCATTGAAAAGGTTGATACATTTTCTAACTAATCACCATGTTTATTTGGCTCATGCATTTCTATTTCTGTTTTTAAATGGTTCTTAACTATAATGTGGACTTGCTATATTTGCTGCATAATTGTCTTTAGTAATATGGTTTGGTGACTGGTTTCTACACAGTAAATGGTTTTTAATTTACTTTTCTATTTATTTTTGCTTTAAATGATGAAACAGAGGACTAGAAGACAAATGACTGTTGAGGGAAGGGATGGCAAAAAGGGCTAACCCGCCCCGCCTTGCCCTGCCCTGCCCCGCCGCCAACCCGTCTAAAACGGGGTGGGAGGCGGGTTGAATATTAAAAATGGGTTCAAAATCACCCCCCGCCCTGTTTAACAGCGGGTTGACAAGTTTGTGTGATTAATTTATTTTGTATACGATTTTACTATTATAATATTGAAAAAAAAATATTTATTATTATATTTATTCGAATTCTATTAATAATATTTGAGTATTGTTAAAAAAACCTAAATATCATAAACATAATAATAATATAGATAAAAAAATCACTGTATGTTTATGTTTAAGTAGACCTAAACAAAATATCTAAATTAAATAAAAAATAAAAAAGAATTAAAAAAAAGTGTAAGTTGGCTCGATGGGTTAACTCGCCCCGCCCCGTTTTCTTGACGGGTTAGGCGGTGCGGGTCAAGGCGGGTTGGTGGGTTGAAAAGTGTAACACGCCCCGCCAAAAAAGATGGGTTAAACGAATTGACCTGTCGGATCCAACCCATTGTGCCACCCCAAGTTGAAGGCATTCTTGGACAGAGCCAAGCTGGACCAAGCCAAATTGGAGGATCAAAGTCTGTTGCTTTCTAGTTATTGCTTGTTTTTTTTTCAATGTTAAATAGAGTTTTGATGCCCTATAGTTCTAGTCGTATTTTGGTTACAATGGAAATATTTATATCTTTATTATGGTATTTTGTAATTCCAAATACAAGTTTCTATCAAGTGCATTTTGATGGTTTTGGCACTTGATGCATCTCTTCTATGTTTAAAGTGGCTTTGGATGTATTTTGTGACACCCAACTGCCCCGCATGATATAAAGCATAAAAGATAAAGTTAAAACATAAAGCATACGTCCTTTATTAAAAAGGTTCATGGGTAGAAAGGTCCCACATGAACCAGTTCAACAAACGCAGAAATAAAATCAAGTTTAAAAGAAATAACGACATAGATCCAAAACCATGACAAAATATAAACAAAGACCTAACCCCGATATCACATACAGAGCTGATATAACCGTTTCAGAAAAACATCCTCGGAATTACAACTGAACCGAACAAACTGAACAACTAAACTATAAAGTTCTAACTATGAGTGGCGGCTCCTCGGAGTCACTCCTCTCCTGGCTGCTCGCCATCCTCTGCACGAAGCCATACATGCCAAACCAGGAAAACAGAGAACAGGGAGTAAGAAAACATATAATCACAACGGCATGGAGATAGGAAGCAAGATGAACATACATCATGGCATAACAACAACATATAACATATATCATCCTCGTATATATATATATATATATATATATATATAGATATATATATATATATATATATATATATATATATATATATATATATATATATAATCATCTCAACATAATAAACCAACCAAGGTATGCTACTACTCCGCTACTCCATTATGCATGTGGAGCCAAACTATCTCAGGAAGAGCAACTCCATTAGCCAATGCATCAAACCTTGGATGCATCATCACGGGGGGCCACGGTCCACCAAACCTTGGGTGAACCTACCGTGGATGACCAGATCGCCTAACTCTCGGGCGACCTCCCTTATGCTGAACTTCCCCCAACTAACATCTCCAATGCGATGCATGAACACAACAACAAACAACGGCAACCACCACCTCCGGTTGGGCCACTAAAGGCACCCAAGTATATCATCGTCAACGTCAACACCTTAGACCCCATGGGGTCAAGGCCCCCTTGACCAAAAGCACCAAGGTACAACTCATCAACACCTCGACCGTAAAGCATCGAGGTCACTTTGGCCGAAAAGCACCAAAGTTCATCACCGTGCGGCAACCCATTGGGCACCGGCTTAAGCAACTCATCGTCTTTCATCATCTTAATTAATATTTAATTAAGTTATCTAATCTTCATTGTTTGATTGGTGCATTCTCATAACGTTATCGGGGATAATTGGGGTTAAAACCCCTTAAAAACCTTTAATCTCAAACACTGTTCTGGAGGGGGAGGACGAGCGTGCTCACCCTGTGCACGGGCGTGCTTCTCTGTAAGTGAAGCACGATCGTGCTTCTGCTTATGCACGGTCGTGTTTGGATGTACGGTCGTGCTTCCACTCTGCACGACCATACTTAATGCACGACCTTCCAGAATTCAAACCAGGAGCACGGGCGTGCTCCCTATTCAGCACGGTCGTGCTCCTGGACAGGCCGTACTGTTCTGGGCTGATTTCTGGTTGAGTTCTTTAGCCAAGAACACCCTAAAAACTCTCTTGATTCATTCATAGTATTATGGACTAAACCATTGGCATAAAAACCTCACTCACACTGGCAATCCATGTTTTATGACGTTTTTAGGGAAATTATCCCTTTATCCAATTTTATTAACAACGGTCCTATGTTAATCAATTATAGGTTATCTAAACGTATTGTCTTTAGCCACAAACATTCAACCAACAAGGTATATAAAACATACCAAATCAACCAACATTATCATGACATAATCATTCATACCAACGCAACCAAATTAACATGGCATCATCATAAGAACGGGGTACACATGATTATCATACCAAATAACCAAGTAAATAGAACAACAACATATGACAGGCATTCATAACAATGAATAAGTTAACGCATGGTATTTATCATACAAACAACTACGAGGTCATGGGAATCCATCATCTTACGCTACCCCCTTGCCTAATGATTAAACTATTCTCCTCCCCATACCTGGTATGAAGATTCCACCATAAGACTCTTAACACTAAACCGGCCACGTTCCCTTAAGCGGCTCAGTCAACCTCTAAGCCTTGGCCAAACCAAAACGTTAACCAGTTAGTTCCCAATTCATAAAACAAGAAAATGAAACTAAAAAGGGAGAGACCATTACCTACACAGATCAACAAAACTCCCCAAAAGATCTCCAAAACTCCAAGGAAGAGATGGGTTTAGAGAAAACAGGGAAAAGACGAAAGGTAGCGGCACTAGGGAGGCTATTGTTGCCAAAATAGGGTTTAGAATCGTAACCCTTGGTTTCTGTTCCAACATATATAGGCTGCACACGAAGCACAGCCGTGCTCACCATATGTACGACCGTGCTGGACTTTGCGTCTGCTAGACGCGGTCCGCACTTAAGCACGATCGTGCTTCCTAACAAGCACGGTCGTGCTTGTGATCCAACTGATCACAAGATAGGCGACCAAGCACGGGCGTGTTGGACATAAGCATGGCCGTGCTTATGTTCCAGAATGAGATTTTTGAGCTTAAAATCCCACTTAGCCCTCAGCTAACAACCCTAAGCTAACACTCAAGGTTTAAACAACCAAACAAGCACACATAGAATCACTTAACGAAAAGCGGGATGTTACAATCCCACCCCCTTATAAAAATTTCATCCTCGAAATTTCTACGTACCTCAAACGAAAAGGTGCGGGTATGCTTCCATCATCTTGTTTTCCAACTCCCATGTAGCACTTTCCTCAGTAGCCCCACTCCAAACCACTTTGACCAAAGGAATCTCTTTGCCTCTTGGCTTCTTCACCCTCCTATCCTCGACCCGAAGGGGTAATACTTCAAAAGTCAAGTTCTCTTTTAACTGTATCGTGTCGGGTACTATCATGTGACAAGGGTCATGGATATACTTTGAGTTGAGACACATGAAAAACATTATGGAGATTGGACAAAAACGACGATAAGGCTATTTGGTAGGCGACTTCGTAGACTCTTTTGAGGATTTGGTAAGGACCAATGAATCTAGGAGTAAGTTTCCTTGCTTTCATCACTCTACCAACCCCAGTCGTTAGAGTAACTCTCAAGAACGCATGATCACCTTCCTAGAATTCGAGTGTCTTCCTCCCTTTGTCATGGTAGCTCTTTTGCCTACTTTGTGCCACTCTCATCTTTTCCTGAATCATCCTCACTTTTTATGTAGTTTCTTGCACCACCTCAGGTCCTAACACGATGCTATCAACAGGTTCACTCCAACACAAGGGTGTCCTACATCTCCTCCCATACATAGCGTCATAAGGTGCCATCCCAATACTGAAATGGAAACTATTGTTGTAGGTGAACTCTATCAGGGGCAAAAACTTGTCCCAACTACCAGACTGTTCTAGCACACATTCTCTCAACAAGTCCTCTAAGGACTGGATGGTCCTCTCAGACTTCCCATCAGTCTGTGAGTGATAAGCTGAACTTAGCCTAAGCTTTGTTCCTAAGGCCTCTTGCAAACTGTTCCAAAACCTAGAGGTAAACCTCGGGTCTCTATTAGATACAATGCTAGAGGGTACACCATGTAGCCTAACTATTTCTTTGATGTAAAACTTAGCTAACATTTCCAAAGGGTATTCCATGTTCATAGGGATGAGATGGGCGGACTTAGTCAGTCTATCCACAACAACCCATATATCCTCAAAACCAGCTGGAGTCCACTACTAGAAATCCATCTTTTTCGGACGGATTTTCGGACGGATTTCGGACGGAATTTGGACAAATTTCGGACGGATTTCGGACGGAATGACATCCGTCCGAAAAAGCCCCGTGGGAAATTAGAAAATCCGTCCCAAATTCCGTCCGAAAATATTTACGGACGGATTTCGGACAACGTGGAAATCCGGACTGTGGTTAATTTTCGGACGGATTTCGGACGGATTTATTTTTATTTTCGGACGGATTTCGGACGGATTCTGTGATTTTGTTGGTTATTTTTTGGACGGATTTATTTTTATTTTCGGACGGATTTCGGACGGATGCTATGATTTTGTTGGTTATTTTTCGGACGGATTTATTTTTGTTTTCGGACGGATTTGGGACGGATGCTGTGATTTTGTTGGTTATTTTTCGGACGGATTTCAGACGGATTTATTTTTGTTTTCGGACGGATTTGGGACGGAATGCTGTGATTTTGTTGGTTATTTTTCGGACGGATTTCGGACAGATTTATTTTTGTTTTCGGACGGATTTGGGACGGATTTCCCACGGAATAATCAAAAGTCAGAATCTATCACGGCCGTGACATGTTTACTGAGGCAGACCCCTTGTAAGCAGAATCTGTCACGGCCAGGCCGTGATACCCATCACGGCCGTGACAGACCATTTAGTGAAACAACATTCAAGGCAGAAGCTGTCACAGCCAAGCCGTGATGCTCATCACGGTCGTGACAGATCACTTCATTTACATTACAGTTTCACTATCCATGCGAATTATATGGAACCGATCACTAACATTTGCAGTTTCACATTCAATCACAAAATCATGAATTTGACTATTGTTACAAAATACAGTCTTGGTACCATACAACTTCTAAAAATCAAATACCAATTGCTGCATGCAATCCAAAAGTCATGACTTAAAAACTATCAGAAGGTCAAACCACTGTGAACTTTGAAGGTCATGTAATGAACCAAAAAGTTGAGGAATCTGAGAATCCAGCCTCTCCAAATTTGCTGATATTTTTCCTTTAGAAGTAGAATGACCTGCATCAATGGAGATGCCCCCACGATACACCTGAAAGATTTATATCCAACAATTCAGTAAAAAAATGAACCTTTCCATCAACCAAGCAAGTCAATTAATTAACAAACAGAAATAAGTGCACACATGTGTTCAACTGTACTCTAGAACCCCAAAAGAACTGAGCCGAGAAAGAAGCCCATGTGATCTATACTGTTTAGTATAGCCGTCTGAGCAAATATACATGCTACAGATCAGTAAGATCGATGGTACTTCCAATAGTTGAAAAGTGCAATCTAATTGTTTATCAATTAATAGCAATCACCTAAAACTACTTGGAAGCTAGAAGCACAAAATCATACATTCATGCATAATTAATCATGAACCTGCATATAACAAAAAAGTGAAGAAGCTGTATGAGAAACCTGTGCTCGTCTGCTGACATGGCATATCCTCTCGTCTATCAAGTCTTTGGACTTGCTATACCTTAGTGAACATTTAGTGCACCGTCTACTTAAAGAAACCAGTCTACTCAATTAAATAAATAAATAACTTTACCAATATTAGAGCAGCCGTCTACAAGGGTGGACGCGTTTTTTCTCAAGGAGTCCAATGAAAACTTACCCCAAGTTTCCATTACTTATATTATCAATATTCCTGCATAACTGAAAGCACATGTTAGATCTCAACTAACACTTTGCCAAGCAAATTTAATCCTTTTGTTATTATCAAAACATAGAGATTATTTAAATCAAAACCACTTTGGTTCTAACAATCTCCCCGTTTTTGATGATGACAAAAACTAATTAAATTTGAAAAGCAAAGTCTAAGAGAGCTTACAAAGCTCTCCCTAAGACAAAGCATTCAGATATTTAATCAGTAAAAACATATGAGATAAACTGAATATAAGCTATTAGATCAATACAATTGCTTATCAAACTTAGAGTATATATGATAGAATAACTAAGCATATTTTAGCAGATATCAAACAGAAGTATCAGATTAGTTATTAACAGAATATGCATATGCAGACGAATATGAGCTTTTCAAAACTGACTTTGTATAAAAAAAATCTCTTTTCTTTCCTTCCTCCCCCTTTTTTGTCATCAGACAAAAAGGTAAAGGGAGTGGACCATCATTGTCAGTAACAAAAAAAAAAAAAATCAAAGTTAGGCAGGAGGAGGTGGTGGAGGAGGTTGATTGAGTCTGGGTTTTCTTGAAATCAGTCAAAATTTCCAGCATTTTGTTGACAACCTCTAAGGTTGGAGCCATAGATACTTGAACTCTCTGAGAGACTTCCTCAGTGATCTTCTCAGACATCTTTTCAACCTTCTCTTAAACCAACTTGCCAACTCTTTCATCAACTATCTTGCCAAGAACTTCTTCAAGATTTGGTGGAAGAGCATGTTGTCTCGAACTTTCAGCAGATTCTTGGAAATGAGCAGGTGCTTAATGCTCTGGAATGTTCAGGATGGTCTGAAGGGTGAACCACAGCCAGAGCTTGTGGTTGAGAAGAGTGCTTTTTAGAGGTGCTTTGTTTGGGAATGGACTCAGCAACCTCTTCCTCATGACCCCCTAAGTCAACAATAGTGGCATTCATGCCAGGTCCTTCAACTATAATTTCATCTTCTGTGTGCTCAGAATGAGGTGAAAGAGGGGCAGACTTAATCACAAGAAGGGGTAAAGTGGTTGCTGCTATTTCCTTTGTTCACTTAATGGGGTAGGAGAATTCCACATTCCTACTTGTTATAGGAAGTCCCCAAAGATCTTCGTAGATCATGTATCTGAAGTTTGAAAGTCCATATTTGCCTGACTTTAGGAGTGGCCTTTTTCTCTTCTTGGGTCAGACCAGAGGAAGATGCTTCTCTTGTGCAATGAATGATGTGGGATTTCCAGAAGTCAGAGCACGTTTTTCATTAATCATCCCAATAGACTCAGATTTCAAATAATAGTCCAGCAAGGATTAGTCAAAGGTTTCATGATTCAGATCAAGCATTATTGATTCGGCTTGTGGCATTACTCCTTTGAATCTTCTTTGCTTCTTGTCGTTGTCCTTGTTCAAATCAATCATCTGTAGTCTTGGACAAGTCATATAGGGTATGATTCCAACTCTTGTTTCTGAATTATGCCTCAGCCATGATGGAGGGACAAAATGTGCAGCTCTTTCAACTCTGAAATGACTGAATTCCCACTTCAGTATTTCATAGATGAGCTGATCCTTGAAGAAATCAGAGGCCCTCCCATAGACACTGGGGTGTTTGAAGGATACCCATTTTGTGTCACTGTCCATGATCATAGGGACATGTTGTGAGGATCTCGCTCTTCTTTCAGGGAGGGTATGAAGATTCTTCCTTAGTGGGTATGTCTCCCAGACACTTATCACATGTCTCTGAACCCCATCAGTGAAAGGTATGAGAGGTGGAGTTTTGACAAGATTGTGATAGATTTTCCTGGGAGGGAATCTTTTCTGGGGCAAGTGAGTGACTAAGGGTCCAAGGTTATTGAACATATGTGAAGGAACATTTGTGATTAGTTTGCAGTCAGGATAATGTTTATGGTAGGGTTCAATTGGTGGGTCTATTTCTTCTTCATACTCAGGTTGTGGGTACCACCTATTAGGGATGTGTTCAGGTTCAGACTGGTGAGTGAGAAACAGAACTCTCCAATCTCTCTTTACTTTAATCCAATCCTCAGATTTACCATCATAAACAACAGAAATTGGAGTAAAAGGAAATAAAGTTCTTAAAGGTTTTGGGAAGATAGCACCAGGGGAAATGCCAGCATTTGGTTGATTGTATCAGGGATCATCAGCAGGGATAATTGGTTGAAATTGTGGTCTAGATGAGGAGGCTATTTGTGAGTGAGCAGGGGAATGTGTAGGTAAATTTGTGGTTTGGTCAGTTAATGTTGGTTGGGGTGAGGGTGGAGATGGAATATAAACGTTGTCAGTTATGTTTTGGTTAAAAACCTCATTTGGAGCAGAGACAGTAACATTTTCAACAGAGGCAACAGTAGCAGGGAGAGTATCATCTCTATTTTCTAAACTAGACACTAAGGCGTGTACTGCTATTTGAACAGGATCACTAACAGAGATGGTTACCTTAGAGGTCATTGTTGTTCTGGCCTTTCTTGTAGGTTGCTTTCTGGTTTGTGTTGAGACAGGCACAAAGGCCTCAGCAGCAGTGACAACAACAGTAACAACAGAAGTTTTCTGCTTCTTAAGGATGGTACTGATAGGAACTTTGTCCTCATCAGCTTCCTCATCCTCATTGTGTGAGAAGATGAATCTTCTTTGCCTCTTCACAGCAGGAGCACCAGTAGGTTCCCTAATTACAATGCCACCAGCTGGCCTCCTGGGGGCAGGTTTCCTTGCAACAATTGTCTTTTGCCTAGTTCCTCTTTTTACACCTAGGACTTCAGCATTATTGGCCTCAATCATTTCTTCCTTGATTTTCATAGCTTCTTCTGCTTTGGCCAAGGCAATTTGTTTGTAAGTACTTAGGTGCATGCTTGAGAGATTGCTTCTCCCAAAATTAGCAGCGAACATTCCTTTCTCAGATAGAATTTTGTTCTGATCTTCTTCAGACATGGCAGCAAGGACATCATAAACACCTTGATTCCTGAGAATCTTTGATAGAAGGTGAGTGTAGGGAATGGCAGAGAGGTTCTTTCTATTTTGCATAGCCTGTTTGAATCTGTTAAACAGAATCCAGGGAAGGTTGATTTTGGTTTCCCAGAAGAGATTGCACAGGCAGAATTTGTGGAGAGTAGAGAGGTTGTCCTTGGAGCCAGTCTTATGTAAGACAGTCTTGTTCAGAATCTGATGGAGGATTCTGATTTCATCTTTCATCTCAGCAGACTTCCAGGAATGAGTTCTTACAGTATCTTCTTTCATTAGGGTAACAACAATGGTCTCAGAACCACCTAAGTCTTCTTCCCAAGTATCAGTAATCACCATACCCTCTTGGGCACAAGCAATAGCATCGGAAATGGTCTTCTTAGAGACAATCACCTTCTTTCCCAGCACGAAGTTCATAATCTCAGTTTCAGTGATTGTAGGTTTCCTCCAGAAGGTCCTAATGAGGTTGGGGTAGAGTGATACTTTCTCTAAGAACATGTCGTCCCGTCCAGATGCATTTATATACTTGCCTACATTCAAGTTGTACTCCTCCAGGACTTCAAAATTAAAGTGGTGTTCAACTCATAAGTTCAGAGAAACAGTGACGTAGGAATGGACAGGGAGTGAAGGTGAAGCCATTTTTTTTGAGGTTTAAAGGTTAGGGTTCAAAGAAACAGAGGTTCACGAAAAAAAAAATGGAGGCAATGAAAAGTTTTGTCCTAGTGAAGAGAAGCTGCTTTAAAGGTTTTTGAATATCAAAGGTTTTTGAAAATAATTCGAAAGGAAAAAAAATTAATGACAAGACATGTCATTAAGAGTAAAACGACGTTGTTATTTTGAAACCATAAAAAGGTTATGATGGGATTGATGGAAATTACTGACTCAGTAAAGAGAATATACTAGATATATATGTCTAGTAAGATAAAATAAATGCATTTAATAAAAATATGATTAGATGCAAGAAGTTGTGGACGCGCTTGAAATTATACAATGGACGCAGTAAACAACAACAATAGACGCAACATATAGTGGACGAGCATCACAACATGCAATAGACGCAAAAATTTAACAGGCATTAGACGCGCATATGCAACAGACGCAAAATTTTCTCAAAACAATTTTCTCAAGACTGGACGCCTAAATCAATCCACACATATCATGTTAAGATGCTTTCTAATAATGATAAATCTGTCCTCTGCAAGAGGTTTAGTAAGGATATCTGCCCGTTGATGGTCAATATCTACAAATTGAATATCAAACACACATTTTTGCACATAATCCCTAATAAAACGATGTTTAATCTCTATGTGCTTAGCTCTAGAATGCAAAATTGGATTCTTAGATAGATTTATTGCAGCAGTATTATCACACATAAGTGGAATACTACTTACAAACACATTGTAGCCCTCCAATTGATGTTTGATCCAAAGAAGTTGTGAGCAGCAACTTGCAGCTGATATATACTCAGCTTCAACAGTTGATAAGGCAATGATACTTTGCCTCTTGCTTGACCAAGAGACAAGATTAGCTCCAATGAAGTGACATCCTCCACTAGTGCTTTTTCTTTCAATTCTATCTCCAGCATAGTCAGCATCACAGAAACCAACTAATATGTAATCTTCATTTTTCTTAAAGCACAAACCAAGATTAGTAGTACCTTTTAAGTATCTAAAAATTCTCTTAACTGCTGATAGGTGAGATTCTCTAGGATCATATTGAAATCGAGCACACAAACATACACTGAACATAATATCAGGACTAAACGCAGTAAGATATAAGAGATATCCTATCATACCTCTATATACCTTTTGGTCGACCTTTTTCTCTTTATCGTCTTTGTTCAGTATGAAAGTGGGGTGCATAGGGGTATTCATTGGCTTACAATCATCCATCTTAAGCTTCTTCAGAAGATCTTTTGTATACTTAGTTTGATGGTTGAGCACCTCGTCCAAGGTTTGTTTTACTTGAAGTCCAAGGAAGAATTTGAGTTCTCCCATCATGTTCATTTCAAATTTTTTTTTTGAATTAAGTTAGAGAATTCTTTGCAAAGAGATTCATTAGTAGCACTAAAAATGATATCATCAACATAAATTTGCACAACTATGAAATTAGACTTAATTGATTTTCTAAACAGAGTTGTGTCTACTTTTCCTCTATTAAAGGCATTTTCCATAAGAAATGAACTTAGCCTGTCATACCAAGCTCTAGGGGCTTGCTTAAGGCCATACAAAGCTTTCTTAAGATTATATACATGTTCAGGGTAGGTTTAACTCTCAAAACCCGGAGGTTGCATAACATAAACTTCTTCATTAATAAAGCCATTTAGAAAAGCACTTTTAACATCCATCTGAAAAAGCATAATACTATGATGTGCAACAAATGAAAGTTGAATTCTAATCTAGCAACAGGTGCAAAGGTTTTAGTGTAATCTATACCTTCTTCTTGAGAGAAACCTTGAGCAACAAGTCTTGCTTTGTTTCTTATTACCTTACCATTTTTATCAAGTTTGTTTCTGTAAACCCACTTTGTTCCAATCACTGATTTGTCTTTGGGCTTGGGAACCAGAGTCCAAACTTCACTTATTTCAAACTGATTCAGTTCTTCTTGCATAGCTAGAATCCAACCATCGTCCAACAGAGCCTCATCTACTTCTTTGGTTCCAACTCAGAGACTAGTGCATAAATATCTTGTTCTCTGATAGTTGATCT
Source organism: Sophora flavescens (assembly GCA_030762895.1). Classification (NCBI taxonomy): domain Eukaryota; kingdom Viridiplantae; phylum Streptophyta; class Magnoliopsida; order Fabales; family Fabaceae; genus Sophora; species Sophora flavescens. Next base: position 130,723,715 of record CM061063.1, on the reverse strand, counting down.
GGTTCTTAGCTTGTCATTGAGGCTTCCAATGATATGATCTTATGGATGATAATTCTTGAAGTACCAAGATTCTTTAACTGCATCATGTTGAGAAGTGGAGGTTTCTGGTTGTTGAGTGGGGACATCTGCTTGATCATTAGCTTTCATCTCTGGTGTGTCTCTTGAGATATTTAGATCAAGATCTGCAAAAGATTCATCTAGCTCTGATAATTTCTTATCAGGCTGTTTCTCATCAAACTTTATATGAATACTTTCCTCTACCATTAGAGTCCTAGAATTGTAAACTCTAAAGCCTTTAGAAGTTTTAGAATATCCTAATAGTATCCCATTATCTGTTTTAGCATCAAACTTACCAAGTTGATCTTTAGTATTCAGTATATAGCATTTACAACCAAAAGCATGAAAATAAGATATGTTGGGTTTTCGTTCTTTCCACAGTTCATAAGGAGTCTTGTTCAGGATAGATCTAATGTATATTCTATTTTCAATGTAGCAGGCAGTGTTAACAGCTTCAGCCCAAAAGTGTCTGGGGATAGAGTTTTCATTGAGCATAGTCCTAGCCATCTCTTGAAGAGATCTGTTCTTTCTCTCTACCACACTATTTTGCTTTGGTGTTCTAGGTATTGATAAGTTGTGAAGGATACAACTTTTTTCACAGAATATATGAAATAGCTCATTTTCAAACTCTCCCCCATGGTCACTTCTGATTGAAGTGATACACATGCCTTTTTCATTCTGCACACGTTTGCAGAATACATAAAAGACCTTGAAAGACTCATCCTTGTGAGTTAGGAACATAACCCATGTCCATCTAGTGTAGTCGTCTACTAGGACAGGACTATAATTCTTACCACCGACAGAAGCAGTCCTTGTTAGACCTAAAAGATCAAGGTGTAGCAATTCTAGTGGTCTATTGGTACTAACGACATTCTTAGATTCAAAAGAACCTTTTACTTGTTTTCCCTTTTGACATGCATCACAGAGGGTATCAGATTTGAACTTAAGGTTTGGTAGTCCTCTCACGAGGTTATGCTTGTTTAGCTTTGAAATTAATTTCAAGCTTGCATGACCCTGCCTTTTGTGCCAAATCCATTGCTCATCTTCAATGGACACTAGAATGAGACACTTTGATTTGAGAGTTCCTCCAAGTCAATCTTATAAAGATTGTTTTGTCTCTTAGCAGTGAATAAAAGTGATCCATCATCTTTGTTGACAATACACATGTTCTTATCAAAAGAAACTGTATACCCACTGTCACATAATTGACTTATGCTCAGCAGATTGTGCTTCAAGCCATTTACTAAAAGAACATTATCAATGGAGGGAAAATGATGTTTACCAATTTTACCTATACCAATGATCTTCCCTTTCTAATTTCCTCCTAAAGTGACCCAGCCACCATCTTTGGGCTTAAGGCTTTGGAACATAGACTTTTCTCCCGTCATGTGACGTGAGCAGCCACTGTCCAAGTACCAAGACGTCTGTTTTCTTCCTATTGTTAAGCAAATCTATAATAGCTATTATCTTATCTTTAGGTACCCAAACTGACTTGGGTCCTTTCTTGTTAGTTGTCACTGGACAAGTATGCTTAGCATGTTTATTGTGCATGCATCTAGATGGAATACGTCCACTTTTTCCACAAACTTTACAAAAGGTGTTGGACGAGCTAGACTTAGCTTTAGCATATTTATCTGGAACTTTTGAAGCTCTAAGCTGGTATGTGGTTTTGACTTTTTGTGAGATACTTCTTGCTTCTCTTTATCATAACCAAGGCCAGATTTATCATGAGGTGACCTAGAGTACCTTAAAACGAGACTAAGCTTATCTGAGCCACCTACAAGCTTTGACAGAGAATCTGTCAGATATGTTACATCTTGTTTCAGTTTTGCAACTTCGCAAGAAACATCAGGCTCACACTCCATTTTGTTAGCTAGACTGACATTCACTGATTTTAGTATGTCAATTTCATCTTTAAGATTTTGTTTCTCAGTGCAAACCCTATCATATTCTCTAGACAGTTTAGAAAATTTCTTTTTGAGACTCCTATACTCTCGTGATAGTATGGACGACTCATGCAGCAATTCATCAAAAGCTTTTTGAAGAGTGGACGGGTCAGAGTCCATTATCTCAGCATCAGGGTATTCACTTTCTGATGCAGTGTCTGCCATGAGACAAATATTTGCCTCTTCCTCAGCTTCATTTTCTTCATATGATGAAGACAGATCAAGATCCTCCCATGTAGCCATTAAGCCTTTCTTCTTTTTGAAGAATTTCTTTTTATCCTTTAGCTCAGGGAAGTTAGCTTTGAAATGACCCAGTTTCTTGCATTCAAAGCACAAGAGTGGACCTTTTTTCTTTGGAGTCTGACTTCTCCTTGGAAAACTTTTTGTTGAATTGCTTCCTTCTGAAACCAACTTTCTTTCTCCACATATGTTGAATCTTCTTGGAGATGAAGGACAATTCATCCTCGTCCGATCCTTCATCATTATTAGAAGATCCAGACTCATCTGATGACTCATCATCTTTGAGAACCTTTGATGAGCTTGCTTTCTTCGCCTTTAGGGCAATAGATTTTCCTTTTATGGAATTTTATTCTTCATTAAGTTCAAGGTCATGAACCTTGAGAGATCCAAGTAGCTCTTCCTGAGAAAGTGTATTCAGGTTTTTGGCTTCCTGAATAGCAGTAACTTTGGTTCTCCATTGCTTGGATGGACTTCTCAGGATTTTTATAACATGATCTCTAATTTCATAGACTTTTCCAAGAGATCTGAGACTGTTGGTGATGGTTTGGAATCTTCAAAACATTTGGTCTATTGTTTCATGTTCACCCATTTTGAATAGCTCATACTGATGAACCAGTATGTTGGTCTTTGATTCCTTTACTTGTGAGGAACCCTCACGAGCTAGGGCAAGAGTATCCAAAAATTCTTTAGCAGTATTGCAGCTGTGAACTTTGTCATGTTCAGATCTGGTAATAGCACACATGAGATAGTGCATAGCCTTCAGATTCAGCTGATGTTGGTTTTTCTGCTCTTGAGTCCATTGGGCTCTAAGAACAGCAACTCCAGCTTCATCTCTTGGCTCTGTGTAGCCGGTTTCAATTAGCTCCCAAATATCTACATTCTGCGCATCCAAGAAGGCCATCATCCTCTTCTTCCAGTAGTCATAATCTATTCCATCAAAGAGTGGAGGTATGTTAATAGCTTGTCCTTCTGCATCCATGGTTGTTGGATCGTACTCCCTCAACACTTGTTAAATGCTCAACCCTTTCGAGGCTGAGCTCTGATACCAACTGAAGTTGACACAGGCAAACACAAGAAGGGGGTTGAATTGTGTTTGTTAATAATTTTCGAAACAATCTTTAAAACTATTTTTGCACATAAGAATATTAAATCAGAAGCAAGCACAAAGAAATAGATCATTTTTAAAAAGCTTTAACAAAAGCAATATCAAAACCTCTCAGTCAGTAAAAACAAATAAAGCCGTAAGAGTTTAGGGATAGAATATTCACACAAGATGTTTTATCCTGGTTCACTCTCTTCCAGCTAAGAGTTACGTCCAGTCCCTTCTACTTGAAGGTTTTTCTCCACTATTTTCCAAATAGATTACAACCAAGTATTCAACACCTCTCCAGGCTTACAAGTATTCCTTTCTTACCAAGCCTCTCTAGGCTCTAACTCTAATAAAGAGAGTTAACTTATGATCTTCTTAACTCACTATGTGTGAGGATATGAAAGTTTAAGATCAGTTGAATATTGCAACAATATTCAAACTAAAGAACACAGACTCTTGCTCTTAAAAGAAAATTAGAATGAGTGATTATAGTTTGGTAAAAGTTGTTCTTCAGAACTTGAGGTCTTCTATTTATAGCGACCTTCTTCGTCACTTGTATTTCTTCAACGATTATTTTGAATAGTCCCGTTCAGAGATAGCATTGAATGCATGATATCCGTTGTGACTGATAGAAAGATTGTGGCATTACTGAAAATTACTCTTGGTTATTGAGGTAGCACGAAATGGAGGCTCACTGCTCTGAGTATTGCAGCTTGAAAACTTATTGTTCCTCCTTTGTGTACGATCCAGCTTTTTCCAGCCAATAAGTTGTCATTGTACAGATTGTTTTGCAGTTTCTCATTATACGATTCTGCTTTTTGCATTTCTCTGATGGTACTATGTTTCTTTTACAATAAGGTAAAACATTAAAGCAGATAAAACAAATGCGAAGAACAAATAATCTATAGAAATAAATATCAATCATTTGAAATAAATTCAAGAGATTTGGATTGCATTTATTCATTCAAGAGATGGAGCTCGTCTACTTAAGAACTCCGTCTACTTATGTGAGACTAAGTCTGTTCACTATTTTATTTTGATCGTCTGCTGACGTGGCATATCCTCTCGTCTATCAAGTCTTTGGACTTGCTATACCTCAGTGAGTTATTATAATCTCCATCTAGTGACGTGGCACTTAGAGCTCGTCTACTTGATTATTTTATCTTTCAATTCATTCAATTCTACCAATTATTCCTGTCTGCTGCTGTGGCAAGCTAGACACGTCTACTATCAAGTCTTTGGACTTGCTGTATCTAAGTAAGTTATCTTGATTTCTGTCTAGTAAACATTGAGTGCCTCGTCTACTTAAAGAAACTAGTCTACTCAATTAAATAAATAAATAACTTACCAATATTAGAGCAGCCGTCTACAAGGGTGGACGCGTATTTTTCTCAAGGAGTCCAACGAAAACATATCCCAAGTTTCCATTACTTATATTATAAATATTCCTGCATAACTGAAAGCACATGTTAGATCTCAACTAACACTTTTCCAAGCAAATTTAATCTTTTTGTTATTATCAAAACGTAGAGATTATTTAAATCAAAACTACTTTGGTTCCAACAGTTTTATGTGGGATGGAGTGGTTTGGGTTATCATCCTCAACCATCCCACTCCATTAATGAAAGTGTTAGTGCAAGAACACTCTAATCTTACACACACTCACAAGGAAGAATTAGAGAGAAAAAGGAATATCACAAACCGAAATTTTATTCACTAATATCACTTCACTATTACATATTTCACACATCTATAATACACTAGGTACTCTCTATTTATAATAGAGCACTTACACATTAGTCACACTAACAGCTAACTAATTCTCTAACTATCTAACAAACTCAACAACTAATACAACTAATATTTGAAGTATCTCCAATACACCCCCCATAATTCAAATATCTCACATACAGTACTATTTTTATTACACTCAAGTTTGTATTTTTATAACGCACACATTATTATCACTAACACATACATTTGTCCACCTGGATCTCATGGAAAATTCAAAAAGAATTGGACTTGGCCCAATCAAAACAAAACCTTCACAAATTTGTGAAGCTGGCCCATATTTCTTCATAGTGTTGGCCTTGGCCCAATATACCGAAGATTGAACTCCCAAAGCAGAAAAATAATTTATGCTCCTCCTCCATAACTTGGGCTTGGCCCATTAGGTCATAAAATGGACCTAATTTCTGAATTACCAATTTTGTCCCTATCATCATCTTCTCTCTCACTCCACACAACAGCTTCATATGACGAACACGACACCACGGTGGTTTTGGAACCATGTTGAAGCACATCGCTGCGAGTCTTCTTCTCCTTCCCATGGTGGTGCGTCTGGACTTGGGGTCTATCTCTGACCCTGTCTCCCAGCGACTCCGTGTGTGTGGTCATCGAGAAAACTCTTCCATGGTGGTTCTTCGAAAACTAGTGATGACATTGTCGACGGTCATGGTGGACACGATAACAGTGACGCTTTTGGCAGCGGCGTTATTGCCATTCACCTCGCTCCTTGGAACTTCCCTTTTCCCAATGAAGTACAGCATCGAAATCAACCATGCCCGCTTCTTCTCCGACGCGACATTCCGGTGAAACATCCCTTCACCCACCAGCTAAATATCACTCTCTGCCTGTTCCGGCAATGGTGATGGGTTGATAACTCTCCTAACTTGCCTTGGAGCACCCTTTATTGCATCTTCTTCCGCCGTATGAGGGTCAAGGACTGGCTGTTGCGGCTTCGTTCCACCATTGCGAGCGGCGCTGCTGGCATGGGTTTGCCGGTCGGTCACAATTTCTCCTCTTGTCATCGCCGCCCGTGCTTCACCTTCTTCCACGAACGCTAGCTTCATCGCCACCATGAGTCCGCTATCAGCCTTCACATGAGCTATCTCTGTATGCTCGAGCTCCACACCAGCAATCCCATCATCATATTTAACCTCAATTTCATCATGAGCATACATCAACAGTATTTCTTGCCCTTCATTAGCCACATCGGAGACCTCCCTCTTCTCCGACACCGCCACTGTCTCTTCTTCTACCTGGGTTCCGTGACATGAGGATGACAACATAGGTTGTTTTGGGCTCAATTGATCTTCACCTCTAGCCATCTTTGTCTGTGGTGAACAAGTCTCAGAATCTACAACCTTCTTTGTGCACCCTCTTGCAGCTTTTCTTTCTTTCTTTTGCTTATGCTCCCCTTCACTCCTTGTAACATTCTTGATTTTCTTCTTGGTTGCAACACCTTTCTTCTCTTTATTAGCACCTCCATAGGAATATTGAAAAATATCCATGCTTCTTTGGCATTCTTGGCTGAAGCAATCATCCCAAAATTCACATCATCCACGCATTGATGAAGAATGATGAGAGCCTTGTAATCCCTCTTCTTGGATTCCTTGTAGGAGGCACTCTCCTCCTCTTCTTGGATTCCACCCTTCACTGTTTCCAACACGTCATGGAAATCAAGGATCACTCTCATCTTCACAACCCAATGCTCATAGTTCTTGCTATCAAGAATCGGTAGAGGAATTGAAAAATCCTCAGTCAAAAACTCCATATCCATGGACACACTCTTTGTCCCAAGATCAATATAGCTCTAGATACCACTGTTAGTACAAGAACACTCTAATCTTACACACTCACAAGGAAGAATTAGAGAGAAAAAAGAATATCACAAACTGAAATTTTATTCACTAATATCACTTCACTATTACACATTTCACACATCTACAATACACTAGGTACTCTCTATTTATAATAGAGCACTTACACATTAGTCACACTAACAACTAACTAATTATTTAACTATCTGACAAACTCAACAACTAATACAACAAATATTTGAATTATCTCCAATAGAAAGAACTCTCAATCAATGAGTTAATGTAATTTCACTACTCCGCTCCACTCCACTCCACTAATAAGTAATAACCACCCCACTGCATCCTCCCGAACATAACCTTAAATAGCTTAACCTTGGCTAACTACACCACCACCATCGACAACCCCAAGTCTCTAGAGGGAATAATCTCTAAAGAGTGCATACTTAGGTTAGTATAAATCTCTTACTCTTTTCTGTTGAATGAATAACAAATCTATAACTATATAAATGTGGTAAAAGTAGAAGATAATGATGACCTCCAAACTGATATATCACACATTGAATGGTATAAAGTAGTTGAAACCCTTAGCACCAAAAAAAGGAGTAGTTGTTTCCCTTACTCTCAGAGCACTTAAGAATTTCTATATAAGTATTCATTAATAGCAATATATAATAATAACTATAAATGACATCAATATGAAACCATATGTTAAAAAATTCCAATGGCAATTAGTAAAGTCAGTGACCACCATTTTGGTCAGCTTCCTATCTATTAGATACTCCCTCATTAGAAATCCTATCGGTAATCCCATCATGTCTATCCAATACTCCAACATAAGAATCAAAAGTAAGGAAAATTACACCAAAAAAAATGAATGATTCAGATATCCCAATAAATGACCTATATAATATAATTAAAAAACTTTTAAGTACTTGGCATAATTAGACAATAGTGAAGTATGTATTTACCAACTAAAAAAGTTAGAATCACATTGTTTATTACAAATATCATCAAAAGAAACCAATGAGAGGTCATAAAGTGATATAAGTTCAAAATCACGTGTAGACACAAAAATACTAAGTTGAAAAACCAAACAATGATCATGTGTTATTGCTCGAAATGAGCCGATATTTGGCACCATAGTGAAGCTAAGTTGATATGGATTGATGAATCTTAGCACAATCCAAGTTCATAATATGCAAAACTTGGCCCTTTATGCCTTCTTTTGTGGGAAAAATCTTAATCACATAATCAATTTGTGCAACCATATTATCACAATATACTAAAACAATATAACTATGTGTATCACTATATTGCTTAGTAGAAAATGAAATGAGCACATAAGGTATACTAGCAATGACACCAAGATTTGTAAAGCCCAAATTTAAAATTCAAATGTTCAAGACAGGAGGGAACCTACAATTACAAATAATGAGATTGCACTAGAAATCATAACATACTGTCAAAATTTCATACAACCACATGGAACCATCTAATGCAATTATTAAGAATAAAGTGTAATAGCAAATATGTACTAGATGTTCGAAACTCGTTCAAAATTTCGTAGATTATAATTTATAGAAAGGCAACCGAAGTCCTTAAATGCCAAACCCTTAAGGGCCCGTTTAATGGTCAGGATAAGAGAGACATGATAGGATAAACTATCATATCCTGTCTGAAACTGTTGTTTGGTGAGCCAGCAGGATATGATAGGTCAATCATTTTATTTATCATATCATGTCCATATAGTTAAAATTCTATCTTGAGGGGAGGGCTGGGTTAGAACTCAACATGATAGGATAAGATGTTTTTTTTTCCGGTAACAAGCAGGATATATTGATTTAAAGTATAATAAAATATAAAAATATATAATATATAAAATAATTAAAGTATAATAAAATAATAATTTAAAGTATAATAAAATTTAACATGGTTATAAAAAAAAGGTATAATAAAATATAAAATATTTAAAATAACAAAAATATTAATAATTAATTTTAAATTTTATTTTATTTTATTACAATGCTAATTTTATTATTTTATATTATTTCTAAAAATTTTAAAATATAAAATTATTCTAATAATTTAACTATATGTAAAGTAAAAACAAAAAATGAATATTTAAAAATATAAAAAATTAATTTTAGTTAGAAAATATTTAAAAAACTTAAAACATTATATGTAATATGTAATTTTATCACAAGGATAATTTTGTCTTTTGATATAATTTTAAATAATGAAAATTATAAAAAAAACTAAAATCTAATAAAAGATGAAAACATTTAGAAAAAAACGAAAATTTTAAAATTCATACTTAAATTATAATATTGTCCAGTTGGTTATCTGGGGGACACCAAACGTCGGATAGGATAATAGCTTATCCTGCTCATATCCTATCATACTCCTATCCTGTTCTTTTATCCTATCCGCCCCTATCCTATCCTGACCACCAAACGAGCCCTAATTACTTCTATCATTGTCCCCCATATACAAACACCATGGTGGATCGCTAATTGACCTCCCTACATATGAATCTCTCACCAGTTTTTGACCTTTGTGTTAACCTTTCTATTACAAAATGTTTTAAAAACTGGACCGATCATTGAACTGGTGAAAGCATTTCTATAGTAAGCACTCGATTGCACTAATCTACCCTAATTTCCCTTTCCACCATTGAATCACAGACTTCAAAAAATGCAGGATATGAAAAGTTAGGGCTTTAGGTCCTCAAATTTTTTAGTAATTTAGGCTTCGAAATTTAGGCCTTCAATTTTTTTTGGCTTAACTGTACTTTAAATCCTTAAACTTCAGCACTTGTGTGATTTTAGTTCCCTGACTTTTTTTAAGGACATTTGGTACTCTAATTTTTTAAAAGTTGTAAATTTGGTTCCTCTATCAATAATCTAATGGAATAATCCTAGGTGGCTAATAGAATAATCCACGTGGCATGTCCAGTTGGTATTTATTTATTAAAATAATAAAATAATAATTATCCAGCTGTATTTATTATATCAAAAGCAAGCACCATTATGCCCAAATGCAGTATCCAGATCTTACTGAGAGAGGTGAGTAGAATCTACGCAACCTCCACCGAATTTACACGCACAATGTGGTTCACTGAGGGACCCTCACCTCATGTTCGACGAAATGCCTCACAGAGCTCTTGTATCAGACCATGCCAATTCCCCCTCAAACTGTATACCCAGATGGAAACTAGGGGCGTCAAAGTTCAAACCCAATAGTATTACTTTTACAAACTTATTGCAAGCATCTTCCCTGCTTGAAGATTGGTAGGTTGTGTCTTTGCTTCATGCCCAGGGCCCCTCAATTGCTTCATACCCATTTATTTTTTTTGAAAAAAACTTTAATGGTGCTATTACTTGTATTTCCTGATGTTCATGTTCGTTATCTTACATGAAAAAGTGAATGACCCCTACACACACATACTGAAACAATTATTTTGCTCTAAATGTAACAATCTCAGCCAGAAACGCAAATGCTTATATGGACAAAGGAGCTCAGGTGGAATAATGTATACATATTTAAGTTGTGTCAACTCAAATGATTCATGAAAGTGGCACCATCAATGTCGATGGGGCCAGTTTTTAAGAGGAGCCAAGCTCAGGACTAGCACATGTGACGACAACTTTGGTGGTGGGGGAGGGGTGAAAGCATGCGGGCAAGGAGGAGAGGGTCATTATTTTAATAAATGAATGCCAATTGAACATGCCACGTAGACTATTCCATTAGCCTCCTAGGAGTCTAGGACTATTCCATCATATTATTGATAGAGTGACCAAATTTGCAACTTTTAAAAATTTAGAAGACCGAATGTCCTAAAAAAAAATTGGGGGACTAAAATCACTCAAGTGCTAAAGTTGAGGAACTAAAAGTGCAATTAAGTCTTTTTTTGTTTAGTTAATCTTAACAAAAAAATTAATTTAAAACCATAACTATAGGCTGTCTTACATGTGGTCCAAATTTTTTTTTACATCAACCATAATAATTACACTTTAAAAATATGGAAATTTATAAAAAAGATAAAGTTTAAATAAAAATATAATATTTTTAATAAAAAATATTATTATTAATTTTTAAAAAAATCTTATATCAAATTTTGCTTTAGACATAAAAATACATTGAGTCGTCCTGCACAAAACTAAACACGAAAAGGAACTATCATCATATAAAAAAAAGAAAAAGGATTTAGAAAGCATTCACAATCACATTAGATGAGTTAGTGACATGCCAAAATAGAGTAAAATAAATATTAATAAATACTCTTGAGTACTTGTGTAAGCTATTAATTAATCTTCCGTGCACCGTATGTGAATACATGTTAGTAATAATAATATGAAAATGCTAACTAGTGCATGAACACGGTTAAAAAATTAATGAATCAAAATAAGAAACTTTTTATTGGGAACCTTGGCTTATTCCGTTAACCGAGAATGGTATTCAGTGCCAAAACTACTAATCAAGAAATCAAGAATAACAAGATTTCAGGGGAGAGTGATGTTCAAAAGTTGTATATTGACTTTCTGCTAATTAATCCCTCATTGAAACGACGCCGTATTATTAGTGTTCTGGCAGTTCAGCAAGAGTACTGAAACGTCGAGAGGCTTTAAAGCACCTTCCGCAGCTCAACTTTCCTCTTTCCCTTCTCTAATCTCGTTTGTGTCTATCTGCACCGTTTTGCTTTCTTTGTTGCAGCTCAGTCTCTTTGTTTTCTGGTACTAATCTCTCTCTCTCTTCAGTCAAGAAATATAGGTAAGGCCTTGATGAGAAAGTAGCTACTTAGTGTTAGACAACCTTAATTTTGTTGATATTGTTGATTTTTAATCGATGGAATGGAACCCCCATAGTAGATATTGCCAATTATATGTTGTTTTTGAATTTGTAAGTCAAACCAGTGAAGAAAATGACTTCCAGTAAGAATGTGTTTGGAATAGCTTATTTGAACTAGCTTATGAGATTAACTTATGAAAATAAATTTATATAATTAGTTTATGAGAATAGTTTATAATCTTCGTACAAGCTCATTTTAACGCAATAAGCTTGTGAAAATACACTATTTTTAGCTTATTTGAATAAAGCTTATTGAATAAGTGTTTAATTAAGTTGTTTATTCAAACAGAAACAAAATCAAGACATGTATTTCAGAAAGTGCTGTATGATGGCTCTTGGTTAAATTCATAATTCTAGAAGTTCTCTGTTGTGTTTTTTCCTGCAGCTTGAGCAGAAAGTGCTTGACATAGAAATTTTTTACTCGAACATGAATAAAAAGCAAACAAATATGCCTAAAGGTAACTCAGCTACAAAGGATAAAGATAAGGAAAAACATGTTCCAAGTATTAAGAGGCAACCGCAGGATGCATCACGTAGAGAAGCAGATGCTGTTAAACTTTGTGTTGCGTGTGCAGTGGTTGTGGAACATGTCATCTGTCTGCACCTATGTGCTGATTTATATTTTTTTTAAATATTGTTTTCGTTTATTTTGACAAACCTGCCTTGTTCTTTCCACGCATTGTCATGTAATTTTCATTTTCTGTTGCATCATCTGTTTCAATTAATGATAATGCCAAGTACGAAGTAACAATCTAAACTAATAAATTCTCTAGTGTGCTTTTGATTTCTTTTTATGTTCCTTTATTGGACTTTTAGTGTGGTGCATCATCAGTTTACTATGATATGCAGGTCTTGCAAATCTTCCTTGCATAAATACTTTTCTGAAGAGGGAATCCTTTCTTTTACCATGGTATTCCCAAAAATTATGTAATCATAGAAACCTAATACTATATGAGGTTAGAAAAATCAGGATCTGCAATCTTCTTATTTGGAACTTTTAAGGGGGTTTCCATTCAAGAATAATAATTGTAGATGATGAAAAGAGTGAATGGAGCGGGGCAAAGCTGGCACCCAAGCAGACTAGTCTCACACTCAAAGGGTGTGAGGATACTTCATGGTCTTGCAAAAAGAAAATGAGAAGCCTGTGTTAGGACAAGTGGGAGTATAGCCATAGGTAGTACTGAATGGAACATAAAGCATCTATGGAGGATTCTTATTAATTTTGATTGAGGATACTAAAATGTTTATATTGAGGCTTGTTATTTTTTGTTTTTCTATTCGAAAGTTGCACCAATTTTCTGGCTATTTATTATTTCAAAATGAATTCTTAAATTTTACAAAGTTTTGCCCTTAGTTTCCTATGGAAAGCATGGTGAATATGTAAACGCACTTATCAACAGAGGATTGTTGACTAGGGTTCTAATTTTTGCCAATACAAGGGATAAACTCATTTTAGCGTGCCTCTTATCTGAATCATCTGTAAGACCAACTTCCATTTGTGACATGTTTTTATTTACGAAGACTTCTATTCCCGAAAGGGTTTACACAAAATATTTGTGTATTCCATTTTGTGGATGGCCCTAGGAATGATTGCATTAGAGAGAGAGAGTCGGGGCAGCACATATTATAGAAACTAGGGATGGCAAAATTACCCGCACCCATGGATATCCGCATGAATTACCCGCAATGGGTAGTAAATGGATAGCTACTAAATGGGGATGGGGATCATAGTACCCGCCCCACGGATACCCGCGTATTTATAATAAATATTTTTTATTAAATATATAATATATATTATGACAATTTCTATCATTTTAAGATGAAATAAACTTTATTTTATTTATTATTTGATACTTTTTAGTGTTAAGCCCTCAATAATAATATTTTTTGAATAACATATAGTATATTATGCAATGTTAATATAATATATTGTTACATTATATTGTATAATTTTATTTCCTTTTCTTTTGTTTCAAACTCTTAAATACCCACGGATATCCATGGATATCCGCTACCCGCCTAAATATCCATGGATATTGACGGGGATGGATACGGGGGAAGCACTACCCACACCCGCCCCGCCCGTTGCCATCCCTAGTAGAAACCATGGTAAGAAATCGCCTTAGGTGGTTTCGACATGTGTGGAGAAGACCTCGTAGAATTCCTAGTTAGGAGAGTAGATCGGATCATAATTATCAACAACGTGCGATAGTGCTATTATCGCTATCGTGACCACTACTAGAAAACTTGAATTTTCGAGGCGGAATTTTCGGACGGAAATGTTTCCGTCTGAAATTTTCCAAAAATTTGGACGGATTTCACATGGATATTGTGTTATTTTTTATATTTTCCTTGATCCGTCTGAAATCCGTCCGAAATTTCGGACGGATTTCATACGGATTTGTTATTTTTTATATTTTCCTTGATTTATCTTACATCCGTCTGAAAATTTCGGATGAATTTCACACGAATTGTGTTATTTTTTGTATTTTCCTTGATTTATCTTACATCCATCTGAAATCCGTTCAAAAATTTCGGACGGATTTCACACGGATTTGTTATTTTTTATATTTTCCTTGATTTATCTTACATCCGTCTGAAATCCGTCCGAAAATTTCGGAGGGATTTCACACGGAATTTGTTATTTTTTATATTTTCCTTGATTTATCTTACATCCGTCTGAAATCCGTCCGAAATTACGGATTTTACACGGAATTTGTTATTTTTTATATTTTCCTTGATTTATCTTACATCTGTCTGAAATCGGTCCGAAAATTTCGGACGGATTTCACACGGATTGTGTTATTTTTTATATTTCTTACATCCGTCTGAAATCCGTCTGAAATTTCGGACGGATTTCACACGAAATTTGTTATTTTTTATATTTTCCTTGATTTATCTTACATCCGTATGAAATCTGTCCGAAAATTTCTGACGGATTTCACACGGATTGTGTTATTTTTTATATTTTCCTTGAAAAAAGATTAAATAATTTATCTTATAAATATGATTAAAATATTTGATCTTAATAAATTTAAAAGTATACAAGATTTATGAAAAAAAAATTAAAAACATATTTAGACTAATAAAATGAAATCAGTCCCTATTAAAGCAATCCGTACGGGTTTAGTTTGAGTAATTAAATTACTCTCTACAAATTATTTTATTGGGTGCGTTAGCACTGACTTATTTCAGTGAATGCACGCTTACTAGAAAAGAAATTACATTATTGTCACTATTATTACCAAAGATGAAAAGTGTTTTAAAATAATATGATTAAGCGAAAAACATTTTCATATTTTCATCCTATTTAATTTTAGAGTTGAAAATAAACTGGTTTGACCTTAATTGGAGATAAAATTTTGGACCGTGTATTTTCGTAGTTGATCAGTTCAACTATTAATCTTTATTCTAATTTGAATTTTGAAATCATATATTTATCAATCTTTATTTTTAGATTCAAAAACTAAAAACATGTTTATTTTTAGGCTTAATATTTTATCACTCATTTTTGTACCTATCCGTAAATGTTAAGTTTAAAACATAAAAACTCTCCCCTTCCCTCATCGGACAGTAACTGTTGTGACTCAAGCAAGTGTACCGGTCGTCGTCGCAAGTAATAAAAACACGGTAAAGATTCTACCGAGGTCGAACACAAGGATTGGGTTACCAATTCGACTAAATTGTCAAGAAATCCGATACGTTGGTTAAGTAATAGAAGGTGGTTGAGAGAGAGTTAATATCTAAAATTCAATTAACAAATCTAATGAAATAATTAACTAAAAATCAGAAAACTAAAATGTCCAAGGTCACAAATCCACCTACCCAATATGTACACCCAAGTGATGATGAATTCCTCCTAGGTTCAATTGCAATGTCAACCGGGACCCCTAAATTCTCCTAAATCCACTTCCGTGCTCATTAGGACGTATTCGATGATTTGAGTTAATTACTTGCTAGGTCCGTTAACCCTAATCTCGACTCTGTTAATCGTGTTCCCTATAAGGTCGCACCGATCTCCTATTCACTCTGTGCAATATTCGATCAATGATTCTAATTCAAGTTCTAAACGTGAATCGCTGACTAAGCCTCATCAACGTTAACAAGTCAATCACGCAACACGTATGATCAACACATTCAAATCGGAATTAGAAAACAAGAATTGAATTAAGGAGAAAGACATACATCAAATCGGATTTACATCGCCATGGGTGGCTTCATCGTTCCTCGGACGACGGGATTAGTTCCTCATGCTCATAGACAAGCGATCGGACATAATCACCATCGTAAAATAAAAAGAAACCCGAAAAGGAGACGCAGCTCCAAGGAGAAATAAGAATTCGTGAACTCACGCCCTAACCTAAGTGGAAAACCGCCTTCTAAAACTGGATCCCCGTTCGATATGCAACAGCCTTTTAAATAGTAATCCCGATCTGCGCTCTCTCGCGGGCGAGCAGCCTCTCGTGAGGCGAGAATTAAAATTGGCGCGCTTTCAATTTAAACTCTCGCGAGGCGAGCAGCTTCTCGCGGGCGAGTCTTCAATTCTAGGTCGTGACCTTCATCACTACCGGGCCGTGATGGTCTCTGTCTTGCAGGTTTTCATGAGCTCGCGAGGCGAGACACCTCTCGCGTGGCGAGACCGAAGTGATGACTTTTGCTGCTTTGTTGACTTTCAGGCTCACGGGCGAGCAAACACTCCGAGTCGAGTGTCTCCGGACTTGCAATTTCCACTTGCTCGACTTTCCTTGACTCCGGAGCTTCACTTATTTAACCTGAAAACACAAAAAGCACCCACAAGCGTAATTCTATCCAAAATAAGCTAAAAACTACACAAAAGACGCAAAACGAGTCAAAGCCCAACTCAGGGAACAAAACAAGGCAAATTTGGGCGAAACGAGTGAACTCGGATAAATAGACACATAAACCCTAGTTCATCTAGTCATAAAACTAGATAAGCCAGAGGCTTATCAAAATACCCCAAACTTAAACCTTGCTTGTCCCCAAGCAAGCTTAAAACTCAAAAACGACTCAAGACTTGGCAAGCCTAAAGATCTAATCAATTTCGCACAAATTTCATGCAATCAAAACAGTTTTTCTCTCCAATGATCTCCCCCCTATATTAATGTAATCCCCACATTCATCTACTTTAAACAGTTGAGAATTTATCATTCATGCCATCATTACTCTAAGTTGAGGCTCAGAGATACACACAAGGGAAGATCACCTATCTCAAACAATTGCCTTCCTCACAAGGGCATTTAAAATTTCACTCGTTCGCTCAAGTTTGTCAAGGTTATCAACTTTTCACTCAATTTCACATATCAAGAGCACTTCCCATGAATTTGATTTTCATCTCAAAAATGGTTCCCACGAAAACATGCATGCAACATCAGAAGGTCTTTTAAAGGTTGTAATGGGGCCTGGCTGAGGGTAGGATAATGAAGGAAATTTAGGCTTAAGTCCCTAGGAACTAAGAGAGCATGAGCATTTTGACACTTTTTCCACTCAAATTCCTTTTTCCAATTTTTCATTTGAGCTCGGGTGACTACAGCCTTTTCCTTGCTAATCTTTTTGTTCTGCCCCTTTTTCCCTTGGCAATTTTTTTTTTTTTGCCTTGGGTTTCAACCTTTATTTTTCTTTTTCTCACCCCAAAATGACATACCTCCTTGTAGCCACCCCAAACTTAGTTTCTCACAACCTTTCTCTTGCTCATTTCCATGCTCTCCTAATCCTAAGATTGGGTTAACATGGTTTTTCAGATTTTGGCTCGTAATGTAGGGTCACAAGAAACAATAGGTCAATTGGGCTCAATTTGGCTAACTAGGGAACATGCATGAGGGATGGTTCATTTTAGGCCAAGTAGTTAATTCAAAGAAAATTGCCTAAATCATTTGATGCAACATATAAACATGCAAACCATATAGAGATTCAAGCAAATTCGGGAAAGTGCAACTTAACAGTGATTCACACATTCAAAAACAGAGTTGGAGGCTCAAATCCTCACCTGGACATTTTGCAAATTGTTTGACCGAGATACGATTCCTAGTGTGTGCACCTCCTCACCCCAAACTTGTCATAAATCAAGTAATCACAATAAAATTCTCAAGGTTCAATTTTCAATTTTTAAGTGGGGATCAATTTTTCTAATTTCAGAACTTAGGGGGAGATCATCAATGGTCAAATAATTTCATGCAATCAATTTATGCTCAATTGAATTAAAACCTAACAAGCTTGCCGACACACATTCATACAACAACTCTTGATCTTCTCAAATTATTCAAGAGTGACAAACTAAAAAAACACACACACAAACACATATAACACAAGTGAAGGGTAAGAAATTTTTATCTTAGTGGGATCCGCGCGGACCCCATGTTTGCAGCTGGCTCTCCTTCCTCTTTCCATCTTTCTACTGCCCCGCTTCACAGCGGGGCTAGTTTCGACCTCATCCTTGCCCAATTGATTGACCCTTGTAGTTCCGGGCACTCCACATAATTCCATCACAAGCAAACATGAATGTTAAGCAATATATCATAAGAAATAACAGTGATCCATGTCTACTAGTAACAAGTCAGTATAAAAATAGTTTCTAGCTAGCAAAATAATATACAACCATATCGAATCTTCCTAGCTAGAACTGAAAACAAAAAGTACAGGGGCCCGGATCAAGTGTCGAAATCGATGTCGTCCACCGGGTCACCCCCGGTCTGTGGTGCCTGCTCCTCCTCTGGGTCCTGTGGCATACCACCCTGGTCCTCTGGATAGTCCTGCCACCCAAGTCGAGAGGACAGCTCCTCCTCGGAGGGATATACTGGCACCCGACCCTCCTGCTGGGCCAATGCCATCGCTCTGAAGAACTCCCGCATCACCTCATTATCCCTCCTCAAAGCCTGCTGGTTCTGCAAGAGCAGAGCCATGTCCGATGGTCGTGGCCTCCGAGTGGGTAAGGGTGGCGGCCTCCTAGGTGCGGGCAGGGCTACATAGCAGAAGCGCCGGATGTAATCCCGATCAATCGGCTGCCTCGGCACCTTCTCCATCATCCTACTCACCGGTATCCCGCCCGGCGGATAAGCTCGGTGATCACCGTCCGTGTCCCGAGACTCTCCTTCGGCGCTCGGGAGTTTGCCTTCATCTCGTATGTCTGCGGCAATGACTCCTCCTACATTAATAGTGCTACCTGTCAAGATGCCATACAGATAAGTGGGCTCGGTGGCGGTGGATCGTGGACTCATGCGAGCTCACTCGTAAGTTGGCGTGTAAGAACGCCGACCCGGACCTTGGCATCCGGGGTGAGGTCCTGTCTCCTAAGTCTCGGGAGGTTCCCGGATGTCCCCATTTCCCGTGCAGCTCCCGGGACACAAGATGTGTCTAAGATGGCCTCGAGCGAGTGCCTCTATCTGGCTGAGCTCGCTCATAGTCGCAGGCTCCTCTCCAATGGGGATCCCCAAACATGAGTTAATGTCTGCCAGTGTGAAAGTGATGGGGACCCCCGAACCTCTCAGAACGCAACTCGGGCTGTGACCTCGAGTTTGAGAGCGTTGGCATAGAACTCCCGCACCTGGGTTTAATATCATACCGATGCGGGAGGTCAGCCAACATCTCCCAACCTCGGTCGCGAATCCGCTCTCGGACACTGGCATAGTCCTGCCCTACGAGGGACACACGCCTCTCTAGAACCATCTCCTTCCTCACAACCAAGTTCCAATGCTCCCTGTGATCAGGAGAGCGGAACCTGGGGGAGTAGGAGTTGGCCCTAGAGGAGGCGCCTGGCCCTGAAGGCAATACTACATCGTCCCGGGAGCATAAGTGCGCTTCTTGCGCTTTACCGGCTGCTTTTCAGCAGGGTTGCTCTTAGGCGGAGCCATACCTGAAAATCAGAAAAGTCCCAATACAGTTTATATTTAGCAATTCAGAGTGAAACCAGGCAAAATACAGTGTTAACCCCCCACTGTCCTACTATCATACAGATCTGCAATAAAGAATCATGACAGTATCCCCACTATTTTCATAATTATCAGAGCAGACTCAGTGCACAGCAGCATTCCTAAGACTAGACAGTTCATGAACATGGCATCTACCCTATTACCAATCATAGTCATAAATTTCGTGCATAGTGTGGTAGTGACTGTCTGCATTCCAGTGTATGAACAGGGAAGGAGATGACTTACCTTGCAGAGACGAATGCGTGATGGTGAGAGTGAACTGAGTGAATGGACGTGGGGTAGTGTGTGGTAGTGATGGGTGATGAGTGTGAGAGAGAAAGAGAGACAGAGAGAGAGAGTGTCTCGCAGTCTGAGAGAGAAGAAAGAGAGGGAAGGTCGCGCGAGTGCCGCGCGGCCGCTCGCTGGGCTTTATAATTTTCCTTTTTCGCGAGGCGAGTGTATACTAGCGACGCGAATTTTAAAATTCTGCCCCAAATTGAAAACCCTAATTGCATATTCGCGCGGCGAGACAACACTCGCGAGGCGAATCTGGAAACTTGTTCTTCCCATTCTTCAGAATCGCGAGGCGAGCAGTATCTCGCGAGGCGAACTGGAATTTCCGAAAAGCCGCTGAAGCCCCGATTCGCGTGGCCATCATGCGCTCGCGCGGCGAGACCCCCTTTTTTTTTTTTTTTTTTTTTTTTTTTTTTGAAAACAGAAACTATAAATAAATAAGGATATCTAGCTTGGGTTGCCTCCCAAGAAGCGCTTGTTTAACGTCCCGAGCTTGACTTATTAAGAAGCATCCACCGGATCCCATAGTCCGTGGTACAGAGGCCAAGAGATGCTCATCATATCAAATCCTCCACCGGATCCCATGGTTTGTGAAGTGGTCCTCGCAGGAGCAATACCACTCTATTCATTATTCCACCAAGCCTCGAGTGTGAAAACTCCATTGACCTCCGTCTTGATGAACTCACTTCCTCTCGGGTCAAATGGTGTTTTCACGAGGAAGTGTGCTAGACAAGTTGGAGGGTCTAATTTACCGGTGTCCACACATGCATGCAAGCCAACATATTTATTTTACGCATCAAAATCAGGTTGCTTGGCAAGCATGGTGAACTCCTCTCCCACCTTATTTGCATTTTGTTCTCTACCCCCTTGCTCCAGTGCCTTGTCCTTTGCCAACTCCTCTCCCTTAGGTTGCTCTTCCTCATCATGTGGTTGTTCCGGGGCCATGTCACTTGCCAATTCCTTTTCCTCCGGTTGTTCTTCCTCAACATGTGGTAGTTCTTCCTCAACTCCCTGAGAACTAGTTACATCCCAGTCATATCCCGACACCCCACTGCTTCTAGTTGTTGTGGCATTGCATTGGTTCTTAGCGTGGTTCTCGGTATCACCTGGGAGAGTGTCTAGGAGAGGCTCATTTAGTTGCTTTGAAAGCTGGGCAATCTGCATCTCTAGATTCTGAAGTGCCATCCCTGTCTGAGTTGCCAACTTGTCAATGGCTGCGTTTGTATTGATTGACACTTTCTCAAGTGTCGCACTCAACTTCTCAAGAGCCAACTCCCAAGGTTGTGGTTGCCAATTTTGTTGAGGTTGTGGCTGCCAGGCTAGACCACCGCCATCATTACTCCAAGTGAAAGCCGGATGGTCTCTACTCATATCACCCCAATAATGATTTTGACTCTGATAGTTGTTCTGGGGCACGCTGTCATTATGCCATGGTTCCACATATACTTGAGGGAAGTAGAACGGACAACTCCAAGTGTCATGGTTCCCATCACAATATTCGCAACCCGGAAGCATTCCTTCATGTACCTCGCATACAAAACAAGGCAAGACCAAGTGGAATCAAAGAAGTAGAGAGATAATGGTAAATAAAAATAAAATTAAAAATAAAAGAAAAAGATCTTAACCAAATAATCAAACTTCCCTAAAATCAGAAAAATTGGTTGTGCCAATCCCCGGCAACGGTGCCAAAAACTTGTTGTGACTCCGGCAAGTGTACCGGGTCGTCGCAAGTAATAAAAACAAGGTAAGATTCTACCGAGGTCGAACACAAGGATTGGGTTACCAATTCGACTAAATTGTCAAGAAATCCGATACGTTGGTTAAGTAATAGAAGGTGGTTGAGAGAGAGATTAATATCTAAAATTCAATTAACAAATCTAATGAAATAATTAACTAAAAATCAGAAAACTAAAATGTCCAAGGTCACAAATCCACCTACCCAATATGTACACCCAAGTGATGATGAATTCCTCCTAGGTTCAATTGCAATGTCAACCGGGACCCCTAAATTCTCCTAAATCCACTTCCGTGCTCATTAGGACGTATTCGATGATTTGAGTTAATTACTTGCTGGGTCTCTTAACCCTAATCTCGAATTCTGTTAATTCGTGTTCCCTATAAGGTCGCACCGATCTCCTATTCACTCTCGTGCAATATTCGATCGATGATTCTAATTCAAGTTCTAAACGTGAATCGCTGACTAAGCCTCATCAACGTTAACAAGTCAATCACGCAACACGTATGATCAACACATTCAAATCAGAATTAGAAAACAAGAATTGAATTAAGGAGAAAGACATACATCAAATCGGATTTACATCGCCATGGGTGGCTTCATCGTTCCCTCGGACGACGGGATTAGTTCCTCATGCTCATAGACAAGCGATCGGACATAATCACCATCGTAAAATAAAAAGAAACCCGAAAAGGAGACGCAACTCCAAGGAGAAATAAGAATTCGTAACTCACCGCCCTAACCTAAGTGGAAAACTGCCTTCTAAAACGGATCCCGCTTACGATATGCAACAGCCTTTAAATAGTAATCCCGATCTGCGCTCTCTCGAGGCGGCGGCAGCCTCTCGCGAGGCGAGAATTAAAATTGGCGCTTTCAATTTAAACTCTCGCGAGGCGAGCAGCTTCTCGGGGCGAGTCTTCAATTCTAGGTCTGACCTTCATCACTACCTGGGCTGTGATGGTCTCTGTCTTGCAGGTTTTCATGAGCTCGCGAGGCGAGACACCTCTCGCGTCCGAGACCGAAGTGATGACTTTTCTTGCTTTGTTGACTTTCGTGGCTCGCGGGCGAGCAAACACTCGCGAGGCGAGTGTCTCCGCACTTGCAATTTCCACTGCTTGACTTTCCTTGACTCCTGAGCTTCACTTATTTAACCTGAAAACACAAAAAGCACCCACAAGCGTAATTCTATCCAAAATAAGCTAAAAACTACACAAAAGATGCAAAACGAGTCAAAGCCCAACTCAGGAACAAAACAAGGCAAATTTGGCGAAAACGAGTGAACTCGGATAAATAGACACATAAACCCTAGTTCATCTAGTCATAAAACTAGATAAGCCGAGGAGGCTTATCATAACCCCTCCCCCTCTCTTTCTTTCTTTCTTTTTGTTCTTCTTTCTCCTTCTTTCTCTCTTCTTCTTCCCTCCTCCCTCCAACTTCACCTCTTCTTCCTTCACTCCCAGCCGGCGTCGTCCCTCCACCGCAGCCACCGTCCGGCCGCGCGCCGCGCCTCCTAGGGACGTCGTTCAGCCACTGTTCAACACGGAGAAGATGACAATGCGACCCAACCCTTTCCTGCACGCTGCTTCGCCCTCCGCCGTCGTGAAACGACATCTCCACTGCGGTAAGCTCCGATTGCCGCCATTAATGGTGGTTTTCAACCTCTATGGGTTGTTACACCTCCTTTCCTCCTCCCCTAAAGCTTGATTATTGTTTTCATTTAGATCTTGGTGCTGTCTAGAAGTGCATCGCCGTCCTCCGCCGCCATCACTGCCGCGCGGACAGCCAGACCGCCACCATCTCTTCTCCCTTACTTGTGGGTGAGTGATTTCTCACCTTACCTTGTTGGATTTCAAGAAATCCCCAAATTGATTTTGAAACCCTAACCCTAACCCTTTGATTTCAGATTTTACTCTTAAAATTAAACCTTGTTTTATGAAATTGGGACTGTGAATTAGTGTTTCCCTAAACCAATTTCATTATTCTTTAGTTAAAATGAGTTTTCCCCAAATTGCAAACCCTAACCCTAGCTCTTTGATTTCATATTGTGATTTGAAAAATGGATGCAAGCCGTAGCAAACGAGTTCAATATCTCAGAGACGTGCTACTTGAATCGGATTCCTGAGTCTGAGAGCTCTGATATCTCACTCAATGGAGCCTCAGATGCTCGTTTCCGCCTCAGATGGTTCACTCCTACTACAGAGGTGAAGGTTACCTACCACAAAATAAAACAATTCATTTTACTAAATATTTTGACTTATAAGCATGTGATGTCTGCAAAAAGATAGGCAGAACAATGCATGCCCAATGAGAATTTTTTTATTTATTATTTATTTAGTGTCCTTTAGTTAGGTGCAAGTTCATGTTCTTGGATCTACAAGTATATCATGCTTAACCATTAACAAAATTACTTTTAGATTAAAATAAGAAGCATTGTTTTGTATAGTGTACTGATCCCTTTGCCAAATGCTTGACTGGGAGTACTTGTAACTGTTTACTTTTTTTTTTTTGAGAAATTCTTTTAAATTCTACTACTCCACTAACAACATTACATGAGGCACCAAATAAGCAAACATGCTGTTGCATTGAAAATAAAATATTATTAAATCAAATCTAGACCGTTACAAAGACTGCACTATGAGAGTATCTAATTATTTTTCACATTTTTGGTATACTTTTGTAGGTCAAGCTTGCCACATTAGCATCTGCACATATTCTCTTTGGACTTTGGACTTTGGACCATAGTTACAAAGTTTTCTCAATAACCCTGCAAACCGTGTACTAGTTCCCACATAGCAATTCTTGATACTTCTCAGTGTAAAGACAATCTTATCTTCTGTTAAACTTGTTGATATTAGGAAACAGTATGTTGTAGTTGAATCATTCAAACTGCATATTCTGTGTGAGTGGTGAAGCTTATAATGTTTTGTAGGTTGAACTTGCCTCAGGAAAAGATGTTGCAGAACTAAAGCCGGATATTACTGCAATAGCAAAATGCCCCGGCGGGGGCATACTTGCTTCTTGGATCGCTTCCTCCAGAATCTGGATTTGATTATTATTGTCGATGCTTCTTTCCAAAATATGGAATCGATGAGGTACTATGTTAGTACCAGCTAATTTGTGCTGTTAGTACTTAGTACTAAAGAATTTCTAATGAGTGTATCGAAAAGGCTTTGTTGAGAAATATTGTAGCCACCTTAAAAAAATCTAGTATTGTGTCCATCATTTTGTAATGAATCATTGACAAAAGATTCATAAGAGGTACGGTTAGATTTTAACATCAGTAGCATTTGATGCATTCATTTTGACAAATGAGGACTATCGAAGGCATACTACTAAAAACCGACAGCGACAGTTGGGGACTGCATAAGCACTCCACTTTACATTGCTAATTCTTTTTTTCTTTCATTTAGATATCTGCTGGATATGTGGGTTAGCAGGTAATATTGAGTCTAGTTTGATTATTAAGAAGTAGCGTTTACATGTTTAAATTGAAGCATTATCTGTTCTATTTAAAGGTTTAATGTAGATGGGAAGGTTTCTTTGAACTTTTTCTTCTATTGTAAAAAATTATGGAAATGCTAATCACTTGGTGATTCGCTTCAGGATCTGCAGAACTTGCAAGCATGGCTGCAAGAGCAGCTGCTGAACTTTCAAACCGAGAGAACATGACAAGGCAGTACTCAAGTGGGTCACATAGTTCTTCTGGCAACTTTATTTATTTTTTTTGTTTGGTTCATTACATGACCTTCACAGTTCACAGTGGCTTGATCTTCTGATAGTTTTTGAGTCATGACTTTTGGATTGCATGCAGCAATTGGTATTTGATTTTTAGAAGTTGTATGGTACCAAGGCTGTATTTTGTAACAATAATCAAATTCATGATTTTGTGATTGAATGTGAAACTGCAAATGTTAGTGATCGGTGCCATATAATTCGCATAGATAGTGAAACTGTAATATAAGTGAAGTGATCTATCACGGTTGTGATGGGCATCACGGCCCGACCGTGACAGCTTCTGCCTTGAATGTTGCTTCACTAAATGGTCTGTCACGGCCGTGATGGGTATCACGGCCTGGCCGTGACAGATTCTGCCTAGAAGGTGTCAGCTCGATTGACATGTCACGCCGTGTGATGGGCATCATGGCCTGACCGTGACAGCTTCTGCCTTGAACACTTCACTAAATGGTCTGTCCGAAATTCGTCCGAACAATAACCAATAAAATCACAACATCCGTCCCAAATCCGTTGGAAAACAGAAATAAATCTGTCCGAAATTCATCCGAACAATAACCAATAAAATCACAACATCCGTCCCAAATCCGTTGGAAAACAAAAATAAATATGTCCGAAATTCGTCCGAACAATAACCAAAATCCGGATATGCACGTTGTCCATATTCCGCAAAGAATCCGTCTGTAAATATTTTCGGACAGAATTTGGGACGGATTTTATAATTTCCAACGAGGGTTTTCGGACGGGTGCCATTCCGTCCGAAATGAATTATCCGTCCAAATCTGTCCGAAATTTGTCCAATTTTCGCCTCAAATCCGTCTGTAAATCTGTCCAAAAAGATGGATTTCTAGTAGTGAATGAGCGATTGGTGGCTGCTATCCTGGAGGCATCACGGAGCGTTTCAATGTCGCGATTGCCGCGATCGCTAGAGTGGTGGAAATCACGACATTTCGTGCGCTCCTTGGCCGTGACACAGAAATGCTCGATTGTTACCCTCACAGAGCCCTCTGACAAGGCTTTTCTTGCAACACCCAACCATCACCGCCGTTGTTTGACTCCTCTCATGATGAGCTAACAGCGATTCTGCTCTTCTCCATGATGTGCTAATGGCAGCTGTGCTTCTGAAACAATGGGGCTAATCCTAATTCTCCATCTTCTTAAACAAGTGGGCCTAACCTAAGCCCAAAGATAGAAAAATAATCTCTCCATATCCTGAAACAAAGGGGCCTAACTCTAAGCCCCGAGAAATATAAAACAACCCTATTTAAAAAGACTTATTTACCCTCACTTAACTCAGTAAATTATCATCATCATCTTCCACTCTCTTTGCAAATTCTGGGGGGTGGACCAGGTTTTGGGGGTCTGCTGCTACATGTCGTTATCCGGGACTGATAACTATCAATCAGATGGAGTGCAACCCAATCGTTTCTTCTTCTTCTTCCCCTCTCTTTGCAAATTCTGGGGGTCGACCAGGTTTTGGGGGTTGGTCGCTACATACCGTTATCTGGGATTGATAACTATCAATCAGATGGAGGGCAACCCAATCGCTATAGCCGAAGAAAAACTATAGCCGAAGCGAAACCGTTAATAAGGATTTGGATATCAATGGTTTCTCTATAGGCAAAAATTATTTACAATAGAATATAACAGCGATGACGTTTCTGAAACAAAGGGGCTAACCCTAATTCTTCATCTTCTGAAACAAATGAAGCCCAAAGATAAAATAAAAATAATCTCTCCATCTTCTGAGACAAAGGGGACTGACTCTAAGCCCAAAGAAAGATAAAATAACCATATTTAAAAAGCCTTATTTACCCTCACTTTACATAGTGAATTCTCATTTTACCCTTATTTTTCCAGTCTCTTCCAATAGACCACGTTGTTGTTGCTGTTCTTCTAGTGGGAAAAAACTTTGTTGTTGTTGTAATGTTTATTACATGCACCTATGCTATTGGGTGAAAGTGTTTGAGTGGTAGATGAGGTTAGGGTACTACAAGTCTTTTTTTTGTTTGAATTACAAATTAGTTCTCCAATAATTGGTCTTTTTCCTTTAGATCACCCAACACAAGTGGGCTTGGCTTGGTCTTTCTTCTTCTTCTTCTCTTTGCAATAGCGGCTGCCCCACTCCCAATATCCCGCTGTAGTTGAGCCCACTTAGTGGGAAAAGGCTTTGTTGTTGTTGTTGTAATGTTTATAACATGAGCCTATGCTATTGGGTGAAAGTTTTTGAGTGGTAGATGAGGTTAGGGTACTAATGTTTTTTTTTTTGAATTACAAATTGGTTCTCAAATAATTGGACTTTTTTCATCAGATCACCCAACACAAGTGGGCTTGGCCTTGGCCTTTTATGCAACCGGTACACGTGGAGGGCCTTGGTTTACATGACTACTATGAGGTATGGTTCATATGTTTATTCAAATTTATTGGATTATTTCATAACTGTTACTGATATTCAGAGAGGCTTTTGAGCTTCATTATATTTTCTTTTTGACGGGGAATACTGAAATTCATTAAAATGAAATGCTTAGCAAATAGTCAATAGCCAGGTTTCGATCCTGTGGGTCACAGGTCCTAGGATATAGAGCTATGGCTCTCACAACATGTGAACTAATATGGTTAAAACATCTACTTCAAGAGTTAAAGTTTTGCAAGATGGGTTCTATCCTATGCAACTTATTTGTGATAATCAAGCAGCCTTACACATTGCTTCTAATCCGTCTTTCATGAACGAACTAAGCATATAGAGATCGATTGTCATTTAATTCGAGATATGATTCTTTCAAAGGAGATCAGTACTTCATTTGTCAATTCTAATGATCAACTTGCAGATGTTTTCACCAAGTCTCTTCAGGGTTCACGAATAACTTACATATTTAACAAATTGGTGCTTATGACATCTATGCATCAGCTTGAGGGGGAGTGTTGATATTGTTTGATTTGTATTTGATATAGTCTTATATTGTTTGATATAGTTGTTAATAGAATTTATAGTCAATCCCTAAAATCAAGGAATTTTGTATTCAATATTTGTAACTTATCATTCTATAAATTGAGGAGGCTGAGAAGGTTACTCTCAAGCCATTCAACAATCATAACTAAACCTTTCATTCAGCAGTCAACATTGTGGGTTTCCTATATCTGATTTTTCATAGTTATCTTTTTTTATGCTTTTGATTGATCTGTTGTATATGATACATACAGGTCAATAATGACCATGGATTTCAGTACCATTACGAATCAAATGGAGGCTAAGGATGGTACTGGATATAAGAATGTTCGGGAAATTTGTGCTGATGTGAGGTTGGTTTTCAAGAATGCTATGAAATATAATGACGAAAGAAGTGATGTTCATGTGATGGCAAAAACTTTGCTGGCAAAGTTTGAGGAGAAATGGTTGCAACTTCTACCTAAAGTTACCGAAGAGGTAACTTAATTCCTATTGTTTTCCTTGAGATCAATGGTTGTGTAGGATGTAATTTGGTTACAAATTGAATAAGTTGGTCTATTTCATTGTGGAGACTACTCAGATTTTTTTTCTTTAAATAATTTATTTTTACTTATAACCTAGGGTTGTTAAATTGTAGGAAGAAAGACGAGAAGAGGAAGAATTTGAAGCACAGTTAGCCATGCAGCTTGCTCAGGAAGCAGTTCATGCGAAAATTGCTAGAGACTTAAGTAATGAGGTATGAGTAAGAGTTTTACAAACTTATTGAGTAGTTTTATTTGGGATCATTAGAAATTTAATTTAATAATCTATAGACATTTTCAAGCATATTAAGATACTTAAAATATGAGAGTATTGATTCTGTTGAAAAACATGAGACTTTGCTTAAGAAGTTGTGCTCTGTATCTTCTCAGCTGTATGAAGTTGATATGCATTTAGAAGAGCTACGAGAGACGGTTGTTAGAAAATGCAGGTTAGTTCTATTACATCACATGTTTCCTGAAAAATAAACCCAAAAAATGAACTCTAGTATATTTTACCCTATTATTTTGTATGTATGCATGAATAGAATGTACTTCAAAGACTTGGGTTTACAGAGCAAGGGAAATGCTTTACTTTGTCACTCCCCCACAAATCTGAATTTGAGAAAATTGTTGAAGAAAAATGTCAATTGGAGAAAAGAGAAAGCTTGGAGCAGCTCTCACCTGATTGTCGCCTGAAGATCTAAACAAAGCGCTGGCAATTGTTGCCCAAAATATGTTGGGAAATACCAGCATAATTTCCCTCCTCTGTGAACTCAAAAATAGGCACTAAGCAGAAGCGTAAAAAATAAGTGTAATAACACCGGACAATTTTTAGTGTGGAAAAACCTCCTCAATGCGAGCAAGGAAAAAACCACGGGACCCGTAGGCCGCTTAAACTTCCACTATAACAATAATGAGAATACAAAAATACAAGAATATTGTATCCTCAATATTGTGGATAACACTCTCACAAATTGGCTCACTATTTTTCTCTCTGAGAAAACCCTCTCTAAGGATCTCTCTATTTTTCTCTCACTCTCTCTTGTGAGGCTCTCTCTCTATTATATCTCACTCTTCTTAGTGAGGATTGGTGTGATTAGTTAGCACCCCTTAAGCTTCTTTATATAGGCTTAAAGGGGGCTCTCCAAGTTAGCTCCCATACAATGTGGGACTTGCTTTGACTGAAATTTCCAACAAATCTCCCCCTTCGACCAAAGGGAAAATATCCTTGAATCAGTTTGGGGTTGATGCTAAGCCTGAAACTTCTTTACAGACTTCTATCTTCTCTTTCGGTAGAGCTTTTGTCATCATATCCGTCCCGTTATCTTTTGTGTGTATTTTCTCAATCTGCAGCAATTTACTTTCCAACACATCACAGATCCAGTGATACCTTACGTCGATGTGTTTCGACCTTGAATGAAATGTCGAGTTCTTACTGAGATGAATTGCGCTCTGACTGTCGCAATAGAGAATATAACTTTCCTGATCCTGTCCTAACTCTTGTAGGAACTTCTTCATCCATAAGATCTCTTTGCAGCCTTTGGTGATTGCGATGAATTATGCTTCTGTAGTGCTTAAAGCAATGTACTTTTGTAGTCTTGACTGCCATGAGATAGCTCCCCATGCAAAAGTAATTAGATATCCTGATGTAGACTTTCTTGAATCCACATCTCCTGCCATATCTGCATCTGAATACCCAAGAAGCTTTAAATTTCCATTGCCAAAACACAAGCAACTTTTGGCAATTCCTCTCAGATATCGTAGTATCCATTTCACTGCATTCCAGTGTTCCTTTCCTAGATTTGATAGGAATCTACTCACAACTTCGACAACATAAGCAATGTCTGGTCTTGCATGCACCATTGCATACATAAGAATACCCACTGCAGAAGAATAGGGCACCTTGTTCATTTCTTCTTTTTCTTCTTCATTCTCTGGACATTGCGTCTTACTCTGTTTGAGATGACCAGGTAATGGAACATGCACAAGTTTGGCATTATGCATATTGAACCTTTCAAGAACTTTCTGGATATAGTCTGCTTGTGAGATCCACAACATCCTTTTAGAACGATCTCTAGTTATCTTCATTCCAAGAATCTTCTTCACTGCACCCAGATCTTTCATGGCAAAAGACTTGCTCAATGCCTTCTTGAGAGCAGCTATTTTCGCCTTATCCTTCCAAATAATTAGCATATCATCAACATACAATGTAGTATGATGGATTCACCATTCTCATAGTTCTTCACAAACACACAATGGTCTCAAGTGAGGTCTCCTTGAAATTGTGTTGGGTCATGAAGAGATCAAACTTCTTGTACCATTGCCTTGGAGCTTGCTTCTGGCCAGTGGAGGCTTTTCTTGAGACGACACACTAGGTGTTCCTTGCACGGTTCTCGCAAAACCTTCTGGTTTCTCCATATAGGTTTACTCCTCTAGGTCTCCATGTAGGAATGCTGTTTTTACATCAAGTTGTTTATTCTCCAAGTCTAGTTTTGTAGATAGTCCAAGAATTTCTCTAATAGATGTCATCTTCACCACTGGTGAGAAGATTTCTTCGAAATCTATGCCTTTCTTCTGGTTGCACCCCTTTACAACAATTCTTGCTTTGTACCTGTGGTTTGGGTTGTTCTCTTCCGTCTTGAGCTTGAACAACCATTTGTTTTTCAACGCCTTTCATCCATCTGGTAATCTCACCAGGTCATACGTCTGATTCTCTTTCAGGGACTGCATTTCTTCTTCCATGGCTTGCAACCATTTCTCCTTATCATTCGTCTCAATTGCTTCTATGAAGCTTTGAGGTTCTCCTTCATCAATGAGATTGACATATTCATCTGAATAATATCTTCTTGATGGTTGTCTGACTCTTCTGGATCGGCTTACTTGAGATTCTTCTTCTGTCTCATCAGTCTCCATCATCTGATCCTGACTTTGTTCTATCTGGTCAGGTTGTTCTCGTCCGATCGCATTGTTCCTCCCGATCATGTTCATCATTCCTTTGAGGATTCTCTCCCCTGAATTGTTTATCACAACAGGACTTGAATCGAAAACACTTTGTGCTTTGGCTTCTCGTATTGCTTAATGTCTTGGATCGTTTGATCTTCAATGAACACCTCATCCCTGCTTCGAACAATCTTCTTGTGTGCAGGATCCCATAATCTGAAACCAAGTTCATCTCTTGTGAACCAAGGTATATGCATTCCTTCGTTTTTGCTTCTAGCTTTGCTCTTTCATCTTTAGGAATGTGGACAAATGCCATACACCCAAAGACTCTCAAGTGACCATAAGAGGCTTTCTTTCCAGTCCATACTTCATCTGGAATCTCTCCATTTAAAGGCCTTGAAGGAGACAGATTTATCAGATTAACTGCAATTTTCACTGCTTCGCCCCAAAATGATTTGGGAAGTTTTGCTTGAGAAAGCATGCATCTGACTTTCTCTGCGATCGTTATGTTCATCCTTTCAGCTACTCCATTCATCTGAGGTGTCTTGGGAGGAACTTTCTCATGTCTTATCCCATGAGTTTTGCAATATGTCTCAAACAGGCCTATGTATTCTCCGCCTTTATCACTTCCCAAGCATTTCAGTTTTCTTTCGAGATACTGCTCTTCTCTGAAGCATGAAACTCCTTGAAAGCTTGAAGAACTTGATCATTCGTCTTCAATGGATACACCTACACCTTCCTAGAGTGATCATCAATGAAGGTAACAAAGTATTGAGCACCACCAACAGACCTTTCTGACGTTGAGCAAACATCTGAATGAACAAGATCCAGAATCTGCTTTCTTCTTCTTGCAACATCTGATCTTTTAAAAGATACTCTGTGTTGTTTTCCTGCTAGACAGTCTTCACAGGATTCAAGTGGCTGCCCTTTTATGTTTGGGAAATGATCTTTTGCAAGGATCTCCAGACCCTTCTCGCTCATGTGGCCCAGTCGTCTATGCCACAGTTCTTTGGTTGCGTCTTGAGCAACATTCGTCTCCCCCTTGTATATCTTTCCCTGCATAATGTACAGAGAGCCTTCCTTTCTGCCGCGAGCAATAATCATGCTTCCTTGGCTGAGTTTCTATCTGCCGCTACAAAATTGGTTTATCATCCCGGCTTCATCTAGCTTTCCCACTGAGATAAGGTTCAGACGCATCTCGGGTACATGTCTGACCTCCTTCAGCACAAGCTTATTTCCATTCTCAGTCATCAAAGTTACTTCGCCAATACCGATGATTTATCTTGTGACATGGTTTCCCATCTTCACCGTACCAAATTCTCCTTTTTGGTATGATGAGAAGAATTCTTCATGAGGTGTGACGTGGAAGGATGATCCTGAGTCAATTATCCATATACAATCATCTGATGCAACATTTAGATAATTTTCTACTCCGACAAGAAATATATTCTCATCATTCGAGGCCACTGCAGTAGTTGTTCCATCTTCTTTCTTCTTCTTCGGGTCAATCTGGTCAGGGTGGACTGTTCCAGCTTGTTGGTCTGTTTTCAAGAATCTACACTCAGGCTTTACGTGTCCTGGTTTGGCACAGTAATAACAATTTAGTCTGGTTCGATATTTGGACCTTGTGATTTTCCATGACATCCTTTTCCATGATTCTTACTCCTTCCTCTATTTTCAATAAAATTGTCTTCAAACTGATTGTTCAAACCTCTTTCCCTCTGTATTGTCTCTTCATTTAGCAAACAGTCTGTAACAGAATCAATGCTAAGCTTTCCGTCTGGAGAAGAGTTGCTGAGAGTGACAACTCGAGTGTCCCAACTCTCAGGTAGAGAACTGAGGAGTAGAAGAGTTTGCAACTCATCATCAACACTCATGCCTGCCTTTGTTAATTGATTAACAATGCCTTTGAAAGTGTTCAGATGTTTGATCATATTTTGACCGTTCATGTACTCCAACTTTACCAATCGTCTGACAAGGTGGGATTTGTTCCTGGAAGTCTTCTTTTGAATCAAGGATTCAAGTTTTGTCCACAACTCATACGCATTGGTATAAGTTGATACATGCTCGAACAAGCTTCTATCAATATATTTCCGGATCAAAGCCACTGCTTTCCGATTCTGAAGCTCCCAATCTTTGTCAGTCTTCACATCCGGCATATCCTTCGGCATATCCTTATGGGTAATTGGCAAATACAAATCTCTGCAGTATAGATGATCTTCCATCATCGGCTTCCAATAGGAGTAGTTATCTGCAGTTAGCTTGAACATGTCTCCATCATGAGTGACAGCTCCCTGTTGTGACTCCGGCAAGTGTACCGGGTCGTCGCAAGTAATAAAAATAAACACGGTAAGTAATTACCGAGGTCGAACTCAAGGATTGGGCTACCAATTCGACTAATCCGCGGGAAATCGGATACGTTCGGTCAAGTTACAGAAGTTGGTTGAGAGAGAGAAGAGAGAATGGAATCGAAATTCAATTAACAAGTCTAAATAAACTAATTAACTAAAAATCAGAAAACTAAAATGTCCAAGGTCACAAATCCACCTACCCAACATGTACACCCAAGTGATGATGAATTCCTCCCTAAGTTCAATTGCAATGTCAACCGGGACCCCTAAATTCTCCTAATTCCACTCTCGTGCTCATTAGGACGTATTCGACGATTGGATTAATTACTTACTAGGTCTCATAATCCTAATCTCGAATTCTGTTAATTCATGTTCCCTATAAGGTCGCACCGATCTCCTACTCACTCTCGTGCAATATTCGATCGATGATTCTAATTCAAGTTCTAAACGTGAATCGCTGACTAAACCTCATCAACGTTAACAAGTCAATCACGCAACACATATGATCAACACAATCAAGTCAGAATTAGAAAACATTTATGATCCCGATTCAAGTTCTGAAACGCGAATCGCCGTTAGGCCTCAAACACGTTTAACTGATTAATCACGCAAAACATATGATCAAACATTCAAATCAGAATCGGGAAACAAGAATTGAATTAAAGGAGAAAGACATACATCATATCGGATTTACATCGCCATGGGTGGCTTCATCGTTCCCTCGGACGAGGGGATTAGTTCCTCATGCTCATAGACAAGCGATCGGACATAATCTCCATAAAAAAAAGGGAGACGCAGCTCCAAAGAGAAAAGAAATTTCCCTAAACGCTACTCTAAACAGTGGAAAACTACTAGGATTCGCGGCCCTCCTAAAGCCCTACTGCCTCCTCCTCCAGATGTCTCCTTTTAATCTGATCTGCAACAGCCTTTAAATAGGAATCTTGATCTGCGCTAGCTCGCGAGGCGAGCAGCCATTCGCGAGGCGAGAATTAAAATTGGCGCGCTTTCAATTTGAACTCTCGCGAGGCGAAAGAGTGTTCGCGGGGCGAGCCTTCAATTCTAGGCTGTGACCTTCATCACGGCTGGGCCGTGATGGTCTCTGACTTCCAGGGTCTTCAAACTCTCACGGGGCGAGATCCTTCTCGCGGGGCGAGTCTTCAAACCTTAAACTTTCACGGGTGCGGTCTTCATCACGGCTTGGCCGTGATGGTCTCTGTCTTGCAGGTCTTCACGATATCGCGAGGCGAGACACCTCTCGCGTGGCGAGACTGAAGTGATGAGTCTTGCTGCTTTGTTGACTTTCGTGGCTCGCGGGCGACATACACTCCTGAGGCGAGTGTCTCCAGCCTTGCAATTTCCACTGCTTTTCGACTTTTTCCTTGACTCCCGGAGCTTCACTTATTTAACCTGAAACAACAAAAGCACCCACAAGCGTAATTCTATTCAAAATAACCTAAAAACTACACAAAAGACGCAAAACGAGTCAAAGTCCAACTCAGGAACGAAACAAGGCAAATTTGGGCGAAAACGAGAGTGAACTCGAATAAATTGGCACACAAACCCTAGTTCATCTAGTCATAAAACTAGATAAGCCAGAGGCTTATCACTCCCTCCATCTAGAGTTACACAGGCCAATAGCTCCTCCAACCAGGTGGGTTTTGATAAAAATAACACTATACGTGAATAGTGTCATATAGGTGACTTGTACCGAATGCTGAAAATTAATGTAGTTTGTGAACAGTACGTACCGAGGAAGTTCCCAGGAAAGAGAGGTGGGTCAATAGACACACTTAAATACCAAGTCTTTCCTAGCCAGAACTTTTCTAGGCATGCACTTTCACACTACCACACTTTATTTCCAGCAACAAGAATAATTCTTTTATGATGTGGAAGATCTGACAATGCTGCAGCCACAGAGCATACTAAGAATTTTCTTATAAATCCAGCACCTACTATTGCTGAGCTCTGAGAGCTCTGATACCACTGTTGGGAAAGACCAGCATAATTTCCCTCCTCTGTGAACTCAAAAATAGGCACTAAGCAGAAGCGTAAAAAATAAGTGTAATAACACCGGACAATTTTTAGTGTGGAAAAACCTCCTCAATGCAAGCAAGGAAAAAACCACGGGACCCGTAGGCCGCTTAAACTTCCACTATAACAATAATGAGAATACAAAAATACAAGAATATTATATCCTCAATTTGTGGATAACACTCTCACAAATTGGCTCACTATTTTCTCTCTGAGAAAACTCTCTAAGGATCTCTCTATTTTTCTCTCACTCTCTCTTGTGAGGCTCTCTCTCTATCATATCTCACTCTTCTTAGTGAGGATTGGTGTGATTAGTTAGCACCCCTTAAGCTTCTTTATATAGGCTTAAAGGGGGCTCTCCAAGTTAGCTCCCATACAATGTGGGACTTGCTTTGGCTGAAATTTCCAACAAATCTCCCCCTTCGTCCAAAAGGAAAATATCCTTGAATCAGTTTGGGGTTGATGCTAAGCCTGCAACTTCTTTACTGACTTCTATCTTCTCTTTCGGTAGAGCTTTTGTCATCATATTCGTCCCGTTATCTTTTGTGTGTATTTTCTCAATCTGCAGCAGTTTACTTTCCAACACATCACAGATCCAGTGATACCTTACGTCGATGTGTTTCGACCTTGAATGAAATGTCGAGTTCTTACTGAGATGAATTGCGCTCTGACTGTCACAATAGAGAATATAACTTTCCTGATCCTGTCCTAACTCTTGTAGGAACTTCTTCATCCACAAGATCTCTTTGCAACCTTTGGTGATTGCGATGAATTCTGCTTCTGTAGTGCTTAAAGCAATGCACTTTTGTAGTCTTGACTGCCATGAGATAACTCCCCCTGCAAAAGTAATTAGATATCCTGATGTAGACTTTCTTGAATCCACATCTCCTGCCATATCTGCATCTGAATACCCAAGAAGCTTTAAATTTCCATTGCCAAAACACAAGCAGCTTTTGGCAATTCCTCTCAGATATCGTAGTATCCATTCCACTGCATTCCAGTGTTCCTTTCCTAGATTTGATAGGAATCTACTCACAACTCCAACAACATAAGCAATGTCTGGTCTTGTACAGACCATTGCATACATAAGAATACCCACTGCATAAGAATAGGGCACCTTGTTCATTTCTTCTTTTTCTTCTTCATTCCCTGGACATTGCGTCTTACTCAGTTTGAGATGACCAGGTAATGGAACATGCACAGGTTTGGCATTATGCATGTTGAACCTTTCAAGAACTTTCTCGATATAGTCTTCTTGTGACATCCACAGCATCCTTCTAGAACGATCTCTAGTTATCTTCATTCCAAGAATCTTCTTCACTGCACCCAGATCTTTCATGGCAAAAGACTTGCTCAATGCCTTCTTGAGAGCAGCTATTTTCGCCTTATCTTTCCCAATAATTATCATATCATCAACATTCAATAGAAGTATGATGGATTCACCATTCTCATAGTTCTTCACAAACACACAATGGTCTGCGGAGGTCTTCTTGAAATTGTGTTGGGTCATGAAGAGATCAAACTTCTTGTACCATTGCCTTGGAGCTTGCTTCGGACCGTGGAGGCTTTTCTTCGAGCGACACACTAGGTGTTCCTTGCCTGGTTCTGCAAAACCTTCCGGTTGCTCCATATAGATTTACTCCTCTAGGTCTCCATGTAGGAATGTTGTTTTTACATCAAGTTGTTCAATCTCCAAGTCTAGTTTTGCAGCTAGACCGAGAATTTCTCTAATAGATGTCATCTTCACCACTGGTGAGAAGATTTCTTCGAAATCTATGCCTTTCTTTCCGTTGCACCCCTTTACAACAATTCTTGCTTTGTACCTGGGGTTTGGGTTGTTCTCTTCCGTCTTGAGCTTGAACACCCATTTGTTTTTCAACGCCTTTCATCCATCTGGTAATCTCACCAGGTCATACGTCTGATTCTCTTTCAGGGACTGCATTTCTTCTTCCATGGCTTGCAACCATTTCTCCTTATCATTCGTCTCAATTGCTTCTATGAAGCTTTGAGGTTCTCCTTCATCAGTGAGATTGACATATTCATCTGAATAATATCTTCTTGATGGTTGTCTGACTCTTCTGGATCGGCTTACTTGAGATTCTTCTTCTGTCTCATCAGTCTCCATCATCTGATCCTGACTTTGTTCTATCTGGTCAGGTTGTTCTGTCTGATCAGATTGTTCATCCTGATCATGTTCATCATTCCTTTGAGGATTCTCTCCCCCCGAATTGTTTATCACAACAGGACTTGAATCAGAAAACACTTTGTGCTTTGGCTTCTCAGATTGCTTAATGTCTTGGATCGTTTGATCTTCAATGAACACCTCATCCCTGCTTCGAACAATCTTCTTGTGTGCAGGATCCCATAATCTGAAACCAAGTTCATATCTTGGTGAACCAAGGTATATGCATTCCTTCATTTTTGCTTCTAGCTTTTCTCTTTCATCTTTAGGAATGTGGAAAAATTCCATACACCCAAAGACTCTCAAGTGACCATAAGAGGCTTTCTTTCCAGTCCATACTTCATCT
This sequence comes from Sophora flavescens, assembly GCA_030762895.1. NCBI lineage: Eukaryota > Viridiplantae > Streptophyta > Magnoliopsida > Fabales > Fabaceae > Sophora > Sophora flavescens. The sequence continues at coordinate 130,684,931 of CM061063.1, read as the reverse complement.
GGAATCTCTCCATTTAAAGGTCTTGAAGGAGACAGATTTATTAGATCAACAACAGTTTTCACTGCTTCACCCCAAAATGATTTGGGAAGTTTTGCTTGAGAAAGCATGCTTCTGACTTTCTCTGCGATCGTTATGTTCATCCTTTCAGCTACTCCATTCATCTGAGGTGTCTTGGGAGGAACTTTCTCGTGTCTTATCCCATGAGTTTTGCAATTTTTCTCAAACAGGCCTATGTATTCTCCGCCATTATCACTTCTCAAGCATTTCAGTTTTCTTTCAGATGCTCGTTCTACAGAAGCATGAAACTCCTTGAAAGCTTGAAGAACTTGATCTTTCGTCTTCAAAGGATACACCCACACCTTCCTAGAGTGATCATCAATGAATGTAACAAAGTATTGAGCACCACCAAAGACCTTTCAGACGTTGAGAAAACATCTGAATGAACAAGATCCAGAATCTGCTTTCTTCTTCTTGCATCATCTGATCTTTTAAAAGATACTCTGTGTTGTTTTCCTGCTAGACAGTCTTCACAGGATTCAAGTGGCTGCCCTTTTATGTTTGGGAAATGATCTTTTGCAAGGATCTCCAGACCCTTCTCGCTCATGTGGCCCAGTCGTCTATGCCACAGTTCTTTGGTTGCGTCTTGAGCAACATTCGTCTCCCCCTTGCATATCTTTCCCTGCATAATGTACAGAGAGCCTTCCTTTCTGCCGCGAGCAATAATCATGCTTTCTTGGCTGAGTTTCTATCTGCCGCTACCAAATTGGTTTATCATCTCGGCTTCATCTAGCTTTCCCACTGAGATAAGGTTCGGGACGCATCTCGGGTACATGTCCGACCTCCTTCAAAGACAAGCTTATTTCCATTCTCAGTCATCAAAGTTACTTCGCCAATACCGATGATTTGTCTTGTGACATGGTTTCCAATCTTCACCGTACCAAATTCTCCTTTTTGGTATGATGAGAAGAATTCTTCATGAGGTGTGACGTGGAAGGATGATCCTGAGTCAATTATCCATATACAATCATCTGATGCAACATTTAGATAATTTTCTACTCCGACAAGAAATATATTCTCATCATTCGAGGCCACTGCAGTAGTTGTTCCATCTTCTTTCTTCTTCTTCGGGTCAATCTGGTCAGGGTGGACTGTTCCAACTTGTTGGTCTGTTTTCAAGAATCTACACTCAGGCTTTACGTGTCATGGTTTGGCACAGTAATAACAATTTAGTCTGGTTCGAGATTTGGACCTTGTGATTTTCCACGACATCCTTTTCCATGATTCTTACTCCTTCCTCAATTTTCAACAACATTGGCTTCAAACTGATTGTTCAAACCTCTTTCCCTCTGTCTTGACTCTTAATTTAGAAAACAGTCTGTAACAGAATCCATTCTAAGCTTTCCATCTGGAGTAGAGTTGCTGAGAGTGACAACTCGAGTGTCCCAACTCTCAGGTTGAGAACTGAGGAGTAGAAGAGTTTGCAACTCATCATCAACACTCATGCCTGCCTTTGTTAATTGATTAACAATGCCTTTGAAAGTGTTCAGATGTTCGATCATATTTTGACCGTTCATGTACTCCAACTTTACCAATCGTCTGACAAGGTGGGCTTTGTTCCTGGAAGTCTTCTTTTGAATCAAGGATTCAAGTTTTGTCCACAACTCATACGCATTGGTATAAGTTGATACATGCTCGAACAAGCTTCTATCAATATATTTCCGGATCATAGCCACTTCTTTCCGATTCTGAAGCTCCCAATCTTTGTCAGTCTTCACATCCGGCATATCCTTCGGCATATCCTTATGGGTAATTGGCAAATACAAATCTCTGTAGTATAGATGATCTTCCATCATCGGCTTCCAATAGGAGTAGTTATCTGCAGTTAGCTTGAACATGTCTCCATCATGAGCGACAGCTCCCTCCATCTAGAGTTACACAGGCCAATAGCTCCTCCAACCAGGTGGGTTTTGATAAAAATAACACTATACATGAATAGTGTCATATAGGTGACTTGTACCGAATGTTGAAAATTAATGTAGTTTTTGAACAGTACGTACTGAGGAAGTTCCCAGGAAAGAGAGGTGGGTCAATAGACACACTTAAATACCAAGTCTTTCCTAGCCAGAACTTTTCTAGGCATGCACTTTCACACTACCACACTTTATTTCCAGCAACAAGAATAATTCTCTTCTAATGTGGAAGATCAGACAATGCTGCAGCCACAGAGCAAACTAGGAATTTTCTTATAAATACGACACCTAGTATTCCAGAGCTCTGAGAGCTTTGATACCACTGTTGGGAAATACCAGCATAATTTCCCTCCTCTGTGAACTCAAAACTAGGCACTAAGCAGAAGCGTAAAAAATAAGTGTAATAACACCGGACAATTTTTAGTGTGGAAAAACCTCCTCAATGTGAGCAAGGAAAAAACCACGGGACCCGTAGGCCGCTTAAACTTCCACTATAACAATAATGAGAATACAAAAATACAAGAATATTGTATCCTCAATTTGTGGATAACACTCTCACAAATTGGCTCACTATTTTTCTCTCTGAGAAAACTCTCTCTAAGGATCTCTCTATTTTTCTCTCACTCTCTCTTGTGAGGCTCTCTCTCTATTATATCTCACTCTTCTTAGTGAGGATTGGTGTGATTAGTTAGCACCCCTTAAGCTTCTTTATATAGGCTTAAAGGGGGATCTCCAAGTTAGCTCCTGTACAATGTGGGACTTGCTTTGGCTGAAATTTCCAACAAAATAATCCAAGTTTCCAAACAAATGCTGAAGAGGTGGATCTTGACATGGATGCTCAGGTCAATACTCTTATATATATATATATATATATATATATATATATATATATATATATATATATATATATATAAGAAATATAATTATTTTATCTTGGATTTGGTTACAGCCATTTGTTGCATTGATATAATGAGCTTATTAATGAAATGAGTATCATGTTCCTTAAGCAGAGCGAGTCTACTTTATGGAGGTTAAAACTTTTTGTGAAGGAGGCTTTAGAAGTCCAGGGCAAGAATTCAGGAAGCATGGATGGCAATGAAAACCATAACAACAACAAACGTAAAAGAGAGATATGTGATGCTATTGCCAAAACTTCGAAGAAAAAGATCAAGAAGCCCACTTGAAGGTCCTTTGGAGACAATATGCTGCTTTTAGGCTTTTAGCTTGTGTCTCTAGTGAGTGATGATGACCAAGGAGTAATTTCAAGACTCAAACCTAGAAGTTTGAAGGTTTTTCCTTGGAAAATGGCTGAAGTTGTGTTGCTAACATTAGTCTCTTATGCCAACCATTGGCTTTCCCAGTGGCTCGTTTTTTCTCCCAAAGAAATCTTAGAGATGTAACCCAGTAGTTTGAAGGCATCTTTGGTTATCTGTTGGTTCTGCATGATCCTTCTGGTGGTGGTTTGCCACATACAGATGGACCATGTACTCTGCCTTTCAAGTAGTTGAATACTAGATGATAGTTTCTATTGTATTATGCTAATTTGTTGTGTTAATGTGTTATCAGAAATCAATGTCCAAGTCATGTGAATCATGTATTATCTCTAAATAATTTTATTTTCAGAAGGGGTGGTCTTATGCTTGACTTGTCCTTCCAATGTTGCTTCCATTTGCTATAAGTTCATATTGGAACCTTCTCCACAACAACAATCATCTTCAAAATAGCTAGGCTGTTAGGATTAGTTCTATCCTTTTCTAATAATTGAAACTTGTTATATCAGTTACATAGCCATCCTTTAGTTTAGTCAAATCAGTTTCTTGATATTTTCTTGATAGCTTTGTTGGTGACTCCGGCAAGTGTACCGGGTCGTCGCAAGTAATAAAAAAACACGGTAAGTAATTACCGAGGTCGAACTCAGGGATTGGGCTTCCAATTCGACTAATCCGCTGGAAATCCGATACGTTTGGTCAAGTTAGAGAGAAGTGGTTGAGAGAGAGAGATTATGATCGCAATTCAAGTAACAAATCGAATAAAGCTAAGGTAATTAAATTCAGAAATTAAAATATCCAAGGTCTCAATTCCACCTACCCAATCATGTATAGTACCCAAGTGATGATGTATTCCTCCCTAAGTTCAATTACAATGTCAACCGGGACCCCCAAATTCTCCTATATCCACTGTCGTGCTCAATAGGACGTATTCGACGATTGGATTAATTACTTACTAGGTCTCATAATCCTAATCTCGAATTCTATCAAACCTTGTTCCCTATATGGTTGCACTAATCAAATAAATCCACTGTCGTGCTCATTATTCAATTAATGATTCCAATTCAAGTTCTAAAACGCGACTCGCCGTTCGGCCTCAAACACGTTAACTAGTTAATCACGCAACACATATGATCAACGCAATCAAAACAGAATTGGAAAACATTCATAAGAGAAGGGGAGAAAAACATACACCACAAGAACACTACACCGCCATGGGTGGCTTCATTGATCCCTCGGACGAGGGGATTAGTTCCTCATGCCCGTGACGACGCACAAACAATCGGCAATAATCTCCATAATAATAAACTAAAAGAAGAAAAGAAAAGAGAAGGGAGACGCAGCTCCAGAAACAAGGATTCGCACACAATCTGATCTAAACAGTGGCTAACAACTTGATACCTAATTCTGATCTGAGACAGCCTTTAAATAAGGATTCTGTTTCTCGCCCGCTCGCGGGGCGAGCTTACTCTCGCGACGCGAATTTTAGTTTTGGCGCGCATTCAAGTTTGGATTTTCGCGAGGCGATGGTGTGTTCGCGGGGCGAGTCTTCCAACTTCATCTGTCATAGCCGTGACATTCATCACGGCTGGGCCGTGATGGTCTCTGTCTTCCAGGGTCTTCAGGCTCTCGCAAGGCGAACTTTCTCTCGCGGGGCGAGTCTTCAAACCTAAATTTGTCACAGTCGAGACCTTAATCACGGCTATGTCGTGATAGTCTCTGTCTTGCAGGTCTTCAGACTCTCGCGAGGCGAGATGCTTTCGCGGGGCGAGATTCAATTCTAGGCTGTGACCTTCATCACGGCTAAGCCGTGATGGTCTCTGACTTCCAGGTCTTCATGATTCGCGTGGCGAGCGGTATTCGCGGGGCGGAACCAGAGTGATGATTGTTTCTGCTTTATCGATGTTCGGGATCGCGAGGCGAGCATCCACTCGCGAGGCGCAGCATCTCCGAGTGCTTTTTCCACCGCTTCTTGACTTTCCTTGACTCCCAGAGCTTCACTTATTGACCTGAAAACACCAAATGCAACCAAAAGCATAATTCTATCCAAAATAAGCTAAAAACTACACAAAAGACGCAAAACGAGTCAAAGTCCTACTTAAGAACAAAACAAGGCAAATTTGGGCGAAATCGAGAGTGAACTCGAATAATTTGCACAAAAACCACGGTCCATCTAGTTATAAAACTAGATAAGCCGAAGGCTTATCAAGCTTCTTGTTCCATTCTGTTGTGATTGTGTTCTATATAAACAATGAACAATCACTTTGTATTTCAATGAATTCATTCAATAAAATTACCCTTTTTACTAGTTGTTGAACCTGTAATATGGTATCAGTTTAAAAATCCTTTCTTCCTTCCGCCGACCCTCTTCTTTCATTCTTTGTTTCATCTTTTTCGCCATGGCTGAAACCTAAAGAGATTCCAATTCAAATACAAATCTTGACACCAACAACAATGGCGGCAGCGAGCCCAATATTCCTGTTCCCCCAGCCGATCCATCCCTAAATCCAAATAGCCCATACTATCTTCATCCTGGAGAGAACCCCGATTCTGTTCTTGCTTCCCATGCTCTCAATGGGGACAACTATTATCAATGGAGTCGTGCCATGACACGCGCTCTGTCTTCAAAGAATAAGCTCAAATTCGTCAATGGAGCCATCACTCAACCCAGGCCTACTGACCCTTTGTTCGATTCTTGGGAACGCTGCAACAACATCGTGGTTTCCTGGATCAACCGAACCCTAAATTCCCAAATTTCATAGAGTTCATCATTCTTCGACAACGCTCGTGATTTGTGGCTGGAGCTCCAAAATCGCTTCACAAAGGGCAATCATTTTCGACAATCAGATCTTCTTCAAGAACTGCACTCTATGCGCCAAGGTGATCATTCCTTAATCACCTTCATTACTGACATGAAAATCGTTTGGGATGAATTGGAATTCACTCGCCCCACTCCCACTTGCTCCTGTCCTGTTGCTTGTTCTTGTTCACTACGGGATTATGTTCAATCCTATAAAGATAAAGAGCATGTGATTTGTTTTTTGAAGGGACTTAATGATTCATATCAAGCTGTAAGAACCCAAATCTTGATGTTGAATCCCTTACCTTCTATAAGCCAAGCTTATTCTATGGCTGTTCAACAAGAACGACATTCTTCTTTCTCCCTATCTATTGATTCCTCTGCCTTTTCCTTTAACAGCACCAATTCCTTTTCCCCAAACCGCCCTAACAATTCCTCTCAAGGTCGAGGAAGAGGAAGAAACAATAACAACAAATCTATGCTATGTACTTACTGCAATAGAACTAACCATACCATTGAAAACTGTTATTTTAAACATGGTTTCCCTCCCAGGTATCGCTCAAGAACTGCAAACTCTAAAAGCTCCATTGCCGCTACTTCTGCTGATCAGTCTCCAAAGAAGACTTTCAATACCTCATTACTTTACTTCAATCTGTCAAAGCAGAGCCTGCATCTTCCATCAATTCTATAAGTAAGCAATCATCCAATAATTCCAGCAACCATATGGTTTCTGGAGTCACTAAAACGGGTAATTCCCTTTCCTCTAATTCCTCTTGGATATTGGACTCTGGAGCTAGTGATCATATTTGCACTACTCTTACTTCTTTCCATTCTTTTCAAAAAATTTCCCCTATTTCAGTCCAATTGCCAAATGGAATTCATATTAATACTTCTTTTTCAGGAACCATCCTTTTTAAAGATGGCTTTTCTTTACATGATGTTCTTTTTATCCCTGAATTTCACTATAATCTAATTTCCATTCATAAACTTGCTTCCTCACTTCACTGTCAATTAATTTTTTCTCCAAATTCTTGTGTCATACAGGACCTATCTTCCAGGAAGATGATTGGGCATGCTAAGATACACCACAGCCTCTACATTTTCAATGGCACTCCCCAACATCCCGTTTCCAATATAGCTTCTTTTTCTAGCAATACTTCCAATAACATGTTACCTAAATCTTTTGATTTGTGGCACTTTAGACTTGGCCACCCATCTACTGATGTCTTGAAGGATTTATGTACCAAATTTCCTTATATTGTACCTAATAGACAATTCATTTGTGATTCTTGTCATTTAGCTAAATAATGCAAACTCCCTTTTCCTACTAGTCTTACTGTTACCTCTGGTTCATTTGAGCTTTTGCATATGGACATATGGGGACCCATCAATATTGCATCTTTTCAAGGTCATAAATATTTCCTGACTATTGTGGATGATTATAGTAGGCATACATGGTTGTATTTAATGCATAGTAAATCTGAAACTAGGACACATATCACTAATTTTCTCAATTTGGTTAAAACACAATTTTCTGATCATGTAAAGACTATTAGAACCGATAATGGTTCAGAATTCCTCATGCCAACCTATTATGCATCTCTTGGAATATTACATCAAACATCATGTGTTGAAACTCCTCAACAAAACTCCATTGTTGAGAGGAAACATAGGCATCTCTTAAATGTCACTAGAGCTTTACTTTTTCATTCTAAATTGCCCAAATGTTTCTGGTCTTTTGATGTATGCTATGCCACTTTCCTTATCAACAGGTTGCCTAGCCCTATCATTCAGCACAAGACTCCTTATGAGCTGTTACACAACCAGCCACCTACATATTTGGACATTCGAGTTTTTGGATGTTTGGCTTTTGCCTCTACTCTCCAACAAAATCACCACAAACTTGACCCTCGAGCAAGGAAATCCATTTTTTTGGGATTCAAGCAAGGCACAAAAGGCTATGTTTTATATGACCTGCAAACTCGCAGTGTTTTTGTTTCCAGAAACTCAATTTTTTATGAGCATGTCTTTCCTTTTGAATCTTATTCACAAACAGATTTTTTAGATCCTTCACAACATTGTCCTGATGAAGATTCTGTTTTGCAGTTTGACATTCCAGCCATTCAGCCCACTGATATTCCTCTTAAGGTTGCACATGATTCTCCACAATCCTCTCATGATGATACTGCTCCAACCATTCACCATGCATCTGAGGAGCCAAGCAGGAAATCAACACGAACAAGGAGGCCACCTACATACTTACAAGATTTTCACTGTAACAGTATTTCTAACTCTTCTCACTCTAATTCACTCTATCCCCCTATCTGATGTTCTTTCCTACTCTAACCTTTCATCTTCTCATCTTCATTTCACTCTCTCTATATCTACACATTTTGAACCTACCACCTACATACAGGCTGCACAACACAGCCATTGGGTTGATGCCATGAATAAAGAGTTGGCTGCCCTAAATCACAATAACACTTGGCAAATCACTGAATTACCTCCTAAGAAAACTCCCATAGGATGCAAATGGGTTTATAAAATTAAATACAAAGTTGATGGCTCGATAGAAAGATATAAAGCCCGCCTTGTAGCCAAAGGTTTTAATCAAATTGAAGGCCTGGACTATTTTGACACATACTCACCAGTGGCAAAACTTACAACCATTCGGCTTCTTTTAGCCATCTCTTCTATTCACAATTGGCACTTACAACAAATGGATGTTCACAATGCTTTTCTACATGGTGATCTAGAGGAAGAAGTCTACATGCACTTACCTGCTGGACTTTCTTCCTCGAATCCCAATCAAGTTTGAAAATTAAACAAATCAATTTATGGCCTCAAACAATCTAGCAAACAATGGTTTGATAAACTATCTACTTTTTTACTTTCCAAAGGCTTTATACAATCCAAATCTGACCATTCTCTTTTTATTAAAATAACCAACACTTCCATTACTATACTTTTGATCTATGTGGATGATTTGATAGTTGCAGGAAACAACTTACATGATATTGAAATTTTAAAACATGATCTTCATTTTGCCTTTAGAATAAAGGACTTAGGCAAATTGAAATATTTTCTAGGATTAGAAATCGCTAGATCTAGTAAAGGAATCCATATCTGTCAAAGAAAGTATGCATTGGACGTACTTTCTGATTGTGGTCTTCTTGGCTCCAAGCCCCTCACCACACCGATGTCCAAAAACACTAGATTAACTAAAACAGATGGCTGTCCTTTAATCGACCCTGAATCATCATTGGCGGACTTTTGTATTTAACTCACACAAGACCGACATTTCATTTTCCATACAAAGGTGAGTCAATACATGAGCCATCCTACTACACATCATTATGATGCTGCAATTCGGATCTTAAGATACATCAAACATTGTCCAGCTCAAGGATTATTCTTCCCATCATATTCTCCTCTCCAAATCAAGGCTTTCAGTGACTCTGATTGGGCCACATGCCCTGACACTCGAAAATCAGTTACAGGCTACTGTATCTTCATTGGCAACTCCCTTGTATCATGGAAATCCAAGAAACAGGCCACTGTCTCCAAGTCCTCATCTGAAGCAGAATACAGAGCTCTTGCCTCAACAGTGTGTGAACTGCAGTGGCTCACTTACCTTCTGCAGGATATCCATGTCTCTCTTACATCTCCTACCCTTCTTTACTGTGACAGTCAGTCAGCCAGGCATATTGCAGCCAACTCCTCCTTCCATGAGAGGACTAAACACATTGAATTAGACTGTCATATTGTGAGGGAGAAGCTGCAGAACAAACTCTTCCATCTTCTGCCTGTTTCCAGCCAACAACAACTAGCTGATGTTTTGACTAAAGCCATGGATCCGAAGCCATTTCAGGAATTTATCGAAGAACCGGGAGTCTATAGCATACACTCACCAGTTTTGGGGGGGTGTATTGGAACCTTCTCCACAACAACAATCATCTTCAAAATAGCTAGGCTGTTAGGATTAGTTCTATCCTTTTCTAATAACTGAAACTTGTTATATCAGTTACATAGCCATCCTTTAGTTTAGTCAAATCAGTTTCTTGATATTTTCTTGATAGCTTCTTGATCCATTCTGTTGTGATTCTGTTCTATATAAACAATGAAAAATCACTTTGTATTTCAATGAATTCATTCAATAAAATTACCCTTTTGACTAGCTGCTGAACCTGTAATAGTTCAGAATTCTATTCTCTTGATCTTCACAGTATTTTGTTATACTAGAGTATTAGTTAGTACTACAAACCATCTTTAGATCGTTATGCAGTATATAATATCATTGGTGTCGCTTTTTATGATTAAGTGATTAAATTGAAATCCAAGTAAAAAAAAAAAAGATTAAATTGATGTTAACATTCTTTTGAGGACACTTTTAGTTTGATCCTTTCTCTTGGCATCTTTATAGTACAGAAATTTTTTATGCTTCTGACTTTTGTTTTGCCTTTCACGAGTCCCGTTTGTTTCTTCCATTGTAAGCTCATTAGATCCATTAGATTCTACCTGCAAATTAACTCGAGAAAATAGAGATTCTGCTACAGATGCTAGAGATTAATGCTAATTCAACTGCAGACGAAATGATTTTGTACCAAAAAAACAAAAAAACCAGCTAACTAGCCGAAATGATTTTGTTGTTTTATTCAATTTTTATTGGCTTTCATCATTTTTTAGCAGCGGGGTAAATCACTATCCCAATTTTATGATATATAATACATTTGACCGTCTAATTGAACCAGTTTACAAAACAACATATACTATGGTATTTCCACTTTCCAGTCTTGCGTAGCTTTGTTGTCTTAGATAATTTTCTGAATTTAATTTTGAAGTGATGTTATTTTAACCCTTTTTTGACAGATTATTTCTTGACACTGTTTGGAGAATGTAATTGGAGTATCTCCTTACATCTAGGTGTATAAGCCTTGTATTGTCGATATTGTATTTTGTGTCGACCAATATAAATTTTTAAGGATTCATTTGGACAATAGAATTGAAATTATAGTTTAGAACTTTAACTTGTTGGAAATAATTCAAATATTAATTGATATTAGTTAGTGTTAGTTGTTATAGTTGTTTTGTTAGTTGAGTAGTTAGTGTAACAATTAAGAGTGAGTTAGCTAGTAAGAGTAGTAATACATGTAAGTCTATAAATAGACTTAGTGCAAGTGTTATTGCTTAAGTGTACAAGTGTTGAATAAAGATTTCTATTGAGTGAAGTCTCTCTTTCTCTCTTTCTCTCTTCTATATGTGTGTACAATGAGTAAATATGAGTGCTTAAGTTCCAACATAAATTAATGTTGGATTTGTGTACAAAACTCATGCATAGAATTGTATTTCTAAATTTAATTCTCTAGAATTAGTGGCGGTGGTAGTTATAATGATCGAGTGACAGATGGGGTGGCTTAAGTAAGACCCATAGGGTTGTACATTTTACACTGGAGTTAGTTTTCTTCGTGCTTTTGTGGTCATTCTTCTCCAAAATTTTCTTTTATAAATTCTCTTCATTAAAAAATAGAGATCAACTAACATTGTCTTAGCTATCCTGATTTCAATGTATAAAAAAAAAGCTATCCTGATTTCAAATTAACAATAATGATACTAATAATATTTTAATATAAAAATACTATATAACAACAATATTAGCTTCACAAATCCAACATTAATTTATGTGAAGTAGTATTTTTATCAACCAACAAATTCGGGGATCAAATAGGGTATTTTTATCCCTGAATTTGTGAAGTACTATCAATCTGGTCCCTGAAATTATCGAAATTCCAAATCAGTCCCTGAAGTTGTTAAACGGTAATCAACTTAGTCCCTCCATTGGAAATCGTATGGATTAAGTTGATTTTAAGTTAGACTTAATTGATATTATGTGAGTAAAATGAGGGACCAAATTTGATATTAACTTATCATTCAAGGATGCTTTTGGAATTTTGATAATTTCAAAGGATCAGATTGATACTACTTCACAATTTCAGAGGCTGAATATGTGTTTACTCAAATAACTTTCTTTTGAGAAATTACAAAATTATTAAAATAGCAGTGTCACTTTTTTCTTCCATTTGTTTCTTTTCTTATATCATTTATATGGACGCACGAAAAAATAATAACAGCTATCAAATTTTAATTTCTTTAACATACCTTAAATCTATTGTGCAGAATTTAATTAGAAATACACAAGATATATAATTTTACATTATATTCAACAGAAGATATAATTTTGAAGTCATATCAGTTTTTTTTTATTTTTAAGGAGAAGTCATATAAGTTAAATCTCACAAAAACTTCATTTTTATTTTCTAATTTATTTTTAAAAGGAGGTAAATGCTACCTAATTGGTAACCTGCATTGTTGCCCAGGACTATTATAGTGTTTGACCCAACTTTTTTTTAGCTTCTCTCCTCTTTTAAAGTAGAAGTTGAGCAAACACTTTATTAAAAGGCTCTTTAAGAAAAAAAGAAGCTTATTTTTAAAGAACAAAAATGAAAAATAAGAAACATTCCAGAAAGCTACTCCAGGGAGCTTTTTTCTAACTTGTGCGGAGTTTCTCAACATTTTACCACTATATGAAAAATAAGAAACATTCCAGAAAGCTACTCCAGGGAGCTTTTTTCTAACTTGTGCGGAGTTTCTCAACATTTTACCACTATATGAAAAATAAGAAACATTCCAGAAAGCTACTCCAGGGAACTTTTTTCTAACTTGTGCGGAGCTTCTCAACATTTTACCACTTTCCAAACTCGGTCCTTTCCCTTTTGTCATTTTTCTCTTCTTCCTCGTGTTGTACTCCTCCCTCTCCCTCTCCTTCTCTCATTCCCCATTCACTGTTTCTCTCCCACGACTCTCCTCCGTCATTCCATCGCTTCTTTCCGTCGTGTCCGCCTCCCTTCCCGATCATTGCTGCCGCAAGTTCTTCCTTCCATTCTTGCTGCTGATCATCACCGTCGTGAGTTCTTCCTTCCATTCACCATTGTTTCATTTCATCCCTTGCTGATCATCTCTACCTCCCTTGCCCCTCCTTCAACATTGAAGAACGCATATAATTCTCTTTAACCTTATCGTTCCCTTGCCGCTACTTGCTTCAGTTGCAACAACCAAAGTTCGTAGTGAATGGGGTATTCCAAAGTCACTATCACCTTGCCCCTCCAACTACAAAGATGATGTTGGGTGTGCCCCAGATGATAACACCCTTGATTCGGATGTAGAAGGACTAGAGCACACGAGAGAGGAATTATTAATAGGACCTGTGGCAGGTCTAGGACCCTGGTTTAGCATGGGCAAATTATTGAAAAAATTAAAAATAGTTCTTATTATTATCATATACCTGATAATAATTTTTTTTATGGGTTGATTTGAGGATAACATGTTAAAATTACGAAATTTTAATATATCTAGTCAAATAAATTACAAACTTTATAACATGATTTCATGTTTTAAAATCGTTGAATGATCGACTTGTTTTCAAAGTTATTGAACACATTTTTATCAATATAAATCATCAGATAATCATTTGTCCATACATAGGGTCATAGGGACAGAAAGAAATATTAGGGGTGCAAAATTTTAGTATATGCAAAATTAACAATTACTAACTTTTACTATTAATTAACAATTGTTTGACACACGTAGGCATAGCTTATGCCAGGAGCTCCAGATTCTATATTATAAATCTAATTACAAATACAGGACAACTTATCTTAAAATGGTTTTACCCAGGGCCACTTTTTCCAACTTCCAGCTGCTAATGCTCAGTTAAGATATCAAACTACTATGTGTATAAGGCCGCGGTACACTGTTAACAAATTTCTTTTGGTTCAACACTATTCACACCATAAAACACTGGGTCATTGGATCCAATATTTAAAAATAAGGGGGTGCAACAAAAAAAAAGGATACTATATATAATTTCCAAAACTGAGGGTGTGCATCTGCACACCATGGTTAATGAATAGGTCCACCCTTAGGACCTTCATTAGCCATAGGATGAGGAGGAAACAAGGACGGATGGACATATTTATAACCTTCGTGGATGTTGTGGAGGATTAGGACGAGAAACCTAGGTTGAGGCAGATGGTGGATTGGTAGTTGAATTCGTTCTAGTCTGCCGTGAAGAAGAAACATTCCCCGGAGTACTTAAATTTGCACTACTTGAATTCGAAGCTCTAATTTTTGGGTTTTTAATCAAATTTCTTAAATTAGTTGCAGGTACAAACATCGGGTGTTCCAAAAACATTTCTAGACATACTTCCTGAGGTTGCGTCTTGTGGTAGATTATCGATTTTGTCTAAGTTGCACCAGCTTTTTGCTGGTGCAACCTTACTCCATTTTGACCAATCAATGGTGTGGTAAATCATGAGTAAAGGAACATCCCACATAACAAAATGATTGGTCCAAAATTCATGGTCAACAAGGTGCAAGGTTGCACCATTTAAGTGTTGGTGCATCATAGAAGGCACCTATTATCCCTATCTACACATATAATTGAGTTTGATGAACGGATGTTTCTTGAACTAGAACCACCACTCATATAAATGATTGCCTGACTTGGCAAAATAGGAAGTTGGATTACAGGTAGCTATCAACAGGGTGAAACCTTTGCTGCGTTGTAGAGGATGAAGAAGCACCAGAATGCTTAAATACATTCCCTATTTAGAATGCAGTAGGAGGAATGTAATTAATTTTGTTGGTTTGAAGGATTTATGATCAAACGGAAATTCCTGCATAAGCTCTTTGAGATTCCTACAGCATTTGAATCAGGAATGCTTTCAGAGGCTTCATTCCCCATACCGAGGCCAAGTCTTGCATTTGGTTATTTTGATGAAATAACTCTGCTTAAACCGCTCCCAGTAATATTCTGGGTACGTAGGAAGAGAGTGCCAACTGTCAAGCACTAACTCTACTTACGCTGATGGTGGTGGCATAGATTGGAAGAATGGTTGGACGATGGTTTTGTTTGCAATTGTGGTATAATCTAGACCGTCCAGATTGTCACGTATTATTTCTGGTCAAAGTCTAATTAATCCAATTGGGCTATGGTACACCACCCATATTTTACATCACCCACTACACCGCCCATGTGACAAATTTTGGGCCAATCAAATTGCCACATAGGTTGGTCAAAATTTCAAACTTTCTAGTTGTATTATATTGTAGTCAAACTATATGAATACAATATATTGTAGTATAATATATGTGCATTTTGTATTTGCAAATTTAACTCATATTAAAATAATATTTTTTTATTAAAAAAAACTGATTATATTGTAAAATATTATTGACAACGAACATTATTTTAATTCATATTAAAATATTATTTTACAATATAATAAGTTTTTTAACCAAAAATATTATTTTAATATGGGTTAAATTTGAGAATACAAAGAGTACATATATTATACTACAATATACTATATTCATATAGTTTGCTACAGTATAATACAACTAGAAAGTTTGAAATTTTGACCAAACCCATGTGGCAATTTGATTGGTCCAAAATTTACCACATATGGGTGGCATAGCGGGTATTGCAAAATATGGATGGTACACCTTAGCCCAACCCATATATATATATATATATATATATATATATATATATATATATATATATATATATTATCAAACAACTTTTAACTTTTATTAGCCGAGTCAAGCTGAGTTGAGTTATATCCAGCCTTATTGAGGCTATTTTATTTGCTCGAACTCAACCAACGTTGGATATTTGTTCCAACATTGAGTCTTTGTTATTGCTCACCTTCCTCAAAGGAGCATAGTGAATGGTGAAAATGTAGAAAGTGTGTTGAGCGATGGAGATGAGTTCCAGAACATTCTCCTACTTAACTTTTTAAAATATCTAGATATTTAGAATAAGAGTTATGATATTTGAATACAAATTTTGGACACCGTATGTGACACCGTATATGTTTATCTCTATCTCTCACTTATTTTTTTATCTTCTTTGTATACACGCTTCTCAAAAATACACCCAAAAATCCCTTTTGTTTTTTGGGTGTGTGGCGTCCCTTTCGTTTTTTGGGTGTATTTTTTAGAAGCGTGTATACAAAGAAGATAAAAAGTAAGTGAAAGATAGAGATAAACATATACGGTGCCACATACAGTGTCCAAAATTTGTGTTCAAATATGACAACTCCTTATAAGAATTAGATATCTAATGATCTTCAAAACATTAGATACTCTTAGGCAATATCTTATAAATTTTATTTTCATTTTTTGAATTTTGTGCCAATACAAGTGAAATATAATAAAATGATAAATACAAGATTATTATTTCTGATATTCCAATGCATGCCCACAATAATATGGGACTCTGTGATTGCTTGTTCTCTCTCTCCCTATATATATATAGAGAGAGAGGGAGGGAGAGCCATACTAGGTACTAGCTGAAATGGTTTAATAAAAAATTATAATGATCTTATATATGACTTTTAAGGTATTATTATAGACTTAATTGTACTTGTGCTCCTACTATTGGTCAGGTATGATTTTGGTCCCTATAAGTTTTTTCGTGCACGTTTGGTCTCCATATTTTTCAATGTTGCAAATTCGGCCTTTTTGTCCAATATTTGTCAATTTTTCAATGATTAATAGAGAGGAATCATGTCTCTAAGGACATAGAACCTCTGGTTGAGCTTCTGTGGTAAAGGACCATGTGCTAGCACCAAAAAAATGTCTCGAAAAGGGGGAGGGGGGGGGACAAAATCAATAAATAGCGAGAGGAACCACTGAATCATGTAAAATCAAAGAGGTAGAGGAGAGAGAATCTCAACCAGAGATACCGTGTGCTTAGAGGAGTGTTTCCTCTATGTTCGTTATTGAAAAATGGACAGACATTGGACGAAAGTACCAAATTTGAAACATTGAAAAAATAGGGGATCAAATGTGCACGAAAAAAATTTAGAAATCAAAATCGCATATGATCATTAGTAGGAGGACCAAAATTGCATTTGAGACATTATTATAAAAGTCAAACATTTTTTATGATAAGACAACTTATGATTGGTTGAAAGTGTAAAAAAACTTAACTCGGATAAAGTGCATACTAATTAAATTCATATGATTTTGGATTTAATTAGTATATATATATTGTCTGTGTAAAGATATTTTACAGTGTCATTCAATCATAAATCGTCGCATCATTAAAAATACTTTATTTTTTCATAACAATATTAAAAGTTACACATAATATTATTTGTGTTTTGTTGAAAATGTAAATTTTTTTACACTGATAATGTATCAAAACCAAATTATATAACAAAGTTTCAAAATAATATACATAAATAATGTTTTTGAAGTAATTATCTATCTATATATATATATATATATATATATATATATATATATATATATATATATATATATATATATAAAAGTTATAAAATTTTCATGTTTATCATAAGTTTTCTTCTTTAAAATTGCATATTTTTTTTAATACTTAACTATTGTTCCTTTTCATGATAAAACTAGTCCTAAAATACCTAAGTTAATTAGGTAATACTACTTTTTAAAATGCCATAAAAATATTCTTATATTAAAATTTTTTTTTGGGGGTGTCGATGTTTCTCCCTCCTTCACAAAGGTCCGCCATTGATTATAATAATAATCGATTATTGAAATGGTTAATTTTTCGCAACTAATCCAAACATATTTAGGCTCATACTTGTAGTTGAATATTTTTTTACATGTTTTGTTAAAAAACTATAGTCAAAATATTAAACTTCTTTTGCATTCATCTCTTTCTCTTTCTCTCTCTACACAAACATATATAAGGGGATGAAGATGAGCTTTGTCTTCTCACTAGAACGAAGAAGAAACTTTGAAAGAAAATAAACTTCAAAAGAGACAAACCCTTCATATGCTTCAACAAAGAGAGAAATAACATGAAAGTTGGATCGTCTGACAAAAATGTCATAGTCTGCTATGAATGTAAAATGCTTAGACATATCAAAGTAAAATGTCCTCCTCAACTCAAAAAATAAACACCAAAATATTGTTCAACAAAAAAAAAAATAAAGGTGTGATGGCTACCTATGAAGATTTGGAAGAAAAGTTCAACATAAAGTGAAGAAGAATTTGAACATGAAGGCAATCCCTATTTGATGGCCAACACATATTCAGACTTTGAACTGAGGTAAACTCTAAACTTGTGAAATTGCATGATGCATATGATGAGTTGTTGGAAGAATCTAATTGTCTGTCTAAAGTATTCAAATCAAATCCCTCAAGAGAGAGTATGTTATGCTCTTAGAAGCCTAAACATAAATCTCTATAGTGTGACAAGCTTGCTGAGGAAAATAGTAAGGAAAATAGTAAGTTAAAGACTAAGTGTATGTTTGGTTAAGATTGTTTTCAACTCTAACGCCACTTTTTCTCCGTCTCGAGACCAATATTTCCACTTTTTCTGAAAGCTCCATTTTGAGCTTATATTCAATGGAGTTTTAAATCCCAGTTGCGTTGGCCATAATCTAAAACAAACATAGCCTAAGAAGTCTAAAGTTAAGATCTCAGATGAAACTCTACATTGTGAAGAAGTTGTTAAGGTTCAATTGAAGGTAGAAGAGCTCACCTCTGATCTAGCCAAATTTGTTAATGATAGAGATAATCTGACCAAGTTTTTGGGCCATCACAAACACTCTCTTAAAAAATAAGGTTTGGGATACGTCCATCAAATACATCATAAAGAATCAACAAAATTCTCAAAAGTTACTTATTTGTGTCAATTTTTTTAGAAAATAAAACATTCAATTTTTTTGAACCCGATAAAATCTCACTAAAATAAGCTTATAAATGTCAGGAATATTTTTTTTAATGATTTAAAATAGTTTTAGATCCTTATTATTTCCAAAAGATAAAATAAAGACTTTTAAAATCCTCACAAGTGATTCTTTTTTAAAATAATTAATTATTTCACAAAATAATTAGAATAAACTGGTTCTTAATTAATATGTATTGATAATATAAATTTTTTTATCTTGTCAATCAATTATAAATTATCATGTTATTAAAAATGTTTGACTCTTATAGTCGTCACTTTTTTGTCGTAAAAAATATCTTCTTAATAAAAAATCATGTTCACATCTTTATTAGTTAATCAACCAATTTACACATCTTTTGCCAACTAATAATTAACTCATTGTAATATAAAAAAAAAAAACGAAAATTGATGTGGGGAAAGAAGATTGTAGTATAATAACTATTTTTCCAAACAAAGCGGTCGTTATGAAATGCCATGCAAACAAATCATGCTCCACATTAGACTCGCTCCACAAAATCACGCGTCGCACTGAACAAAACCGTTTCGGTTGTTTTCTTCAAAATTAGCCACCAATTTCTCTATCCCTTTCTCTCATTCTCTTTCTCTGTTTGTTATGGAGGAGCAAGGTAGAAGCAGCAATAAGCACAACCAGAACCAAGGTACCACAATCAACAACAACAATGGCTTTGTTGATACAACGAAGGCAGAGAGAGCGGTGTGGCTGATGAAGTGTCCTACCTTGGTGTCTCGCTCTTTAAGTGCCCCATCCTCCAACCCTTCCCTTCCTGTCGCCAAGGTTGTCATTTCCATCGACCCTCTTAACTCTAATGACGACGATTCTCCTCCTCAGGTTCACGTTTTTCACCGCATTATGTCATTTATTGCGTTTTCTTTTCTCCTTCTTCATATCCACTGCATCTTTTACCTTTCATTTCTCTCTTTCCTTTTTCATTTCATTGTTTCTAGCTCTATGGATTCATCGCATTTTTTTTTCTTTTTCCTTTTTTGGTGATTCTTTTTTGTTTTGTTTTCCTCGTTGTTCTCGCGTATGATTTAATTTCAATATTTTTTTTAAATTATTTTAAGCTGGTATGTATATTATGCATTTGTATTTTAGGGCTGGGCGCAGTAGTAATAGAACTTAAAACCAAACTTGTAAATGCAGTATCAATGCTTGTGAGGATACTTTGATCAAAGACAAGAAATATTGGCTTTCAATAGAGCTGTGTTGTAGTCTTGTAGACAATTCTAATAAACACAATTTGAAATAATATGTGCATATTATAAGATGGATTTAATTACAATGCACTGTCATAGACAACCAATTATATGTTGCCACATCATAAAAAATAAAAAAAATGTTTCACTTGACCTTAAAGTCATTAATGTGGTGATGTGTGATTGGTAGATATGGATTCTCGGTCCAAGAAATGACTGCATGAGATCCTGATCATAGATTAATTTTTGTATTATTATTTTTTTCATACACAAAATTAATCTATGGTCAACATCTCATGCAGTCATTTTAATTGAGTATTTGATTTGTTTACATGTTTTCTTCGTCGTTGACAATGATGTGGTGGGTGAAAATATGTGTGCTCTGTTTAGTTTCTTGTAAGAGTTACAAAAGCCAGGGCACAAATTAATGAATAACAGTCCAAAAGGTCTATCTAAATTTTCAACTGTTCAATCTGAGATAAGTGGTTCTAAATTTCACAATGTGCATTATAGGGTTATTTAGGAGAGTTATGCTGATATGATAGACGAATGTAATTTGCTGGGGAATACTAGGTGATGATGAAATTTTCCTTTAAGTTAATCACATCTCACTGACAACAGAATTTATTTATTTTTTTGTGATGACAACAAAAATAAAAATAAGAAATAATGAAACCGTGCCATATAATATAAATCAATTTGAGTGGTTTGGATATTTTTCCGCATGAGTTGGCTTAATTGTTTTACCTTAATCACCATCCAGTCCTGCCAAAATGGATTCAAATGAGTTAATGGAAACTGACAGTGCTCATGTGTGATGGGTATTAAAAGGAATGTAACCAAAGGCGCCAAAAGGTGATGTGCCAGTTGTGGGCAGCATGGTCGATGCCTTGCCATTTAGTGCAGTGCATGCCTTAGGTGTGCCTACTTGGTTCCAGGAAGGCACACAATTAGTGCCTTGTTAACCGAAGAAAAACTTAAAGCCTAGTTGTCTATCTTCCTAACAGCAATGCTAAACAGGTAAAATAGTCAGAATGTTAAAAAGATAACTAGTTGTCGGTGTTTGGGAGTTAGGACTTTGGACTGGGTTTTGAATTTTCAACATTATAAATTTTATTTTACTACAAAAGTTATGCTTGATTAGCTAAGTTATATAGAAAGTTAAAACAAAACAAATTTATTGTTTTCTTATTAATGTCATTGCCTTTCTTCATTGAGGTGTGTGGTGTTCTGAACCTCTTGCCTCAAGGCGTTAAAACCTCGTAGCACCGTAAAGTGAAGTGGGAAGGTCAATGAAAATCACTGCACATTTGCTTTGTTTAACCAAAATATAAGGTGGAAAATAAATTTTAGTTATTTTTCACTCTGGCCACATCTTTGGTCGAAAATCATTTTAATTACATCCTCTATTTTCGACATTCCTACATTCCATGCACTCAACCAAGCAAACCCTGCTTCTTTACCATTTTTCTGCTTCACTTCTTGAATTGCTTCAAAATTTGCTTTGTCTTTTTATTTAGGAGAGGGATATATTGTGTATCATAAAAAAATCATTATTTTGATTTGTAATTATGAATGACACTTTTTCCTGTACTATTTTCCCCTTTAAATTGATTGTTTAGTTAAAATGCTCAGTTTACTATGGAGTTGGCTGGAACTGAAGCTGGACATATACCCAAATGTTATGCTATGGATATGTCTAAAGACTTCATTCCCATGTCTGTATTCTCAGACACACCACAAGGTAAATATTAATCTTTTAGTGACCACTTGTATCGAAAGTTTTTTGACTTGATTGGAACTTACCTTTGGTGGTTAATTAAGCTGTTAATTTATATCTTGGTTTGGAATGATGTTACTGAGAATATTTGAACATTATGAGCTGTATATTACTTTTGTATTTTAACCTTGTAATTTTTATGCCCCCTTTATTTTTCTCATATTCTCTCCTTCTAACCTCTCTCTACAAATCAGAAACTAACTCTTCCATCTTTCCCTCCTCAATTCCTAACAACTAACAGTTTGGCTAATCAGTTCTCAATCACTAACTGTCATTGCTGTTATGAGTCTTATGACAACTGTCAACAGCATTATCTGATTCTTCTGATTCCCTGTGCCCACTTCTCACAATCCTTTCATTTTTTAATGCTTTTTAGCTAACTTCAGCAAGTGCTGTTTGTATAGACACTGTTGCAACACAAACTTGAATGAAGGGATGAGATCATTCTTTCCGAATTAGCATTGGTTCTTGTATTATATTTTGGAAGGACTTGTTGCTTGTGGGTCATTTTTCTCCTATATTTCCTATCCCATCCTTCATCATTAATCCTCCTAGCATAACCATCCCAGTTGAAGGTGCTATATTTTGAAGAATTCTTCTATTTATGGAAATTTCCATCCTTTCTGAAATCCTAATGACAAAGGAGGTTTGGAAATGGACTCTCTTGTTGGACTACAGACTCCTTTGAAGTGTTTTCGTGTAAATCTTGTTACCGGTTCCTTATTCATCCCCAAGCAGGGACGTCCATTGACTTCTTTTGAAGTCCCCCATGGAAGTTTAAGGCTTCATTGAAGATGAAATCCTTCTTTTGAACAGAAGTAGTTAATAAGAGTACTAGTTTGTGGTCAATTTGCAGACAACATATTGCACTTTTTCCTAATGTTTGTTTATGTTAATGTGTTTCTCTGGTTCTGTGACTAGCTGGTAGCAACCATTTACACTGTCCAGATGGTGGATATATGTGGTGTAGAGTGTAGACTCTTTGGGTTTTTTGGTGATTCATAACTGTTCTGTTTGTCCCGAGAGTTTGTAGCACTTACCCTTATGTCAATTGTCAATTAAGAGGTTTTGGAAGTAACAAAGTGGGAAAGCCTCCTCAAAGGCCTGCAATTTACGGTGTTATCAGCTGCTTTTGATTGGAGAGAGTGCTGGAAACTTCAAGGATAGTTTTTGCAATTACCTCTTCTATAGGATTAAGTGGTCTTATCTTCTTTGTGATGATTAGCAAATGGTTATTTCTGGGGATTTCTTGTATATGCAGAGAGACTGACGAGTTTTGTTTGGTTAATGTGTTGTTCTTGTTTGTTCTGATATCTTATCCTCTGCTCCAATGCTTCATTCTTTGTCTTCTATAATGACATTTGATCTTTCATTTTAAAAATAATGTAGGGGGACTATAATAATAAGGATATAACTTGTTATACTAGGCCTGGCATTATTTCGTTTGTTACCAGAAGTGTCATAAATCTCCTCTATCAAAGCTATTTTAGCAAAATTTAAATGATGCAGTTGAAATTTTTGTCATATTGTAGGAAAGATCTCCGTGGAGGGAAAAATACTGAACAAGTTTGACATGAGACCCCATAATCAAAATCTTGAACTCTATGGGAAACTCTGCCGTGAAAGGACAAACAAATATATGGTCAAAAGTAGACAGATACAGGTTTTCTGATGGCTCTCATAAGTCATGACAGTGATCCAATGATTAAGGCAACCATTTCCTTTACCTCTAAGTTCTCTTGAATTCTGTTTTCAGGTTATTGACAATGATAATGGGGTTCATATGAGGCCAATGCCTGGGATGATCATTATGGCTTCTGGACCCAGTGTAAATGGCTTATTCTCCTTCCTGTTACCAATTTCAGTCCACAATGATTGCATGCCAAGAGAGACTCTCCTTCTTTTGGCTTATTCTCCAGGACCACTATATTAAAACTTACCGATCAAATTTTTTTCTTATTACTTATGAGATAAAAGAACAGAGCTTAGGTTCCCCAGATAAAACAACAAACCCATGAATTAGAGTGTTATAGCTGGGGGGGGGGGGGGTGAACATCGCTAGCCTTATGCAGTTCAGTGTATATGTTTTTTATTATCAATATATACTTCGGATGTAACATTAGTTTCTGTGTTGGATTAGGATAAGAAGAAAATTCCAGTCAGAGGAACAGATATGAAGAGAACAAGAAGGGACCGGGGAGAGATGGAAGAGATTGTGTTTAAGCTCTTTGAACGACAGCCAAATTGGAGTTTAAGAAACCTCATACATGAAACTGACCAACCTGAGGTATGTGCTTTAATTAATATCTTTCTCCTTGATATCCAGCTTTAGTTCATGGGACATTACCTAATGATATATTTTGCTGAGCAGTCATGAAAAGCTTAGTACTCTTAGACGTAAACTTTAAGCTCTTTATATGAAACAAATTTCAACAATGAAGAGTTTACTGCTTCCAATATATATGTGTGCATATATGTTAGATTATCAAACCCGCCTGATAGATTCATATGTAATTGAACTAATATACTGGATGGATTATTTTATTCAAATAAGTTATATATATCATTCCTATTCAGATAATTTTTGGGAGATTTACAGTTCATAGAGGATCATCCACCGCCTTATGACGACCTCGATTCAGCGGTTTTGGTGGTGGTTTCTTGACTGATTCTTTTGCAACCATCCATAGTTCAGTATTCATGGTGGACCCATTATTCTCCACTGTCTCCTGCTCCGATGACTTGCCCTTCTCTTCCGTGGTGGGACTGTGGCTCACTGACAATGACCTACGTCGATTTGTGTTAAACTGCTCTTCTCCTTCAGCAATCTTGAACCCTCCCTTTCCAATTTTTGCAATGTCCTCCTCAAACTGCTCTGACTCTTAACAATTCGGTTTTGGGTTCCTCAATGGTTGTTACCCATTCTCATTTTGCAGGTTTCCCATCTTGAATCTCCTTTTCTCCCTCTGTTTCTTCTGTTGTTTCTGTTCTTGATTCTTTTCTTACTCCCTCCAACAATTTGGACACTTCTTTACTGCTATGATTCTTGATCTTTAGAGCTTCATCTCCCCTTGTGTTTTCTTGCACTTGCCCCTCTGAACCCCTTTTGTTTTCTTGCTCTTGCCCCTCTGAATCTTGAAGATAAACCCCAAGCTCTGGTTGGAATTGCATGAGCAGAGCCTTCTCAAAGGTGAGAAATGTAGCCTTCTGGTTGTTCTTCCAGGAAAACCTCCAACGACGACCTTCTCCTTCCAATGCCAACAAAACCCATAATAGACACTCTTCCTCACGAATTCTAATAGCCTCAAGAGACTGACCTACCTTGATCAGTACCCTGTAGGCGTTACGACTCCCATCAAATATGGGTATCAATTATGAAGCCATTTTCAGGACAAATTCCCCCACAGCTCCAAGATTGGAGCTTTGATACCAGTCGATACAAACTGGTTCAGATTAAAAAGAAAACTGAATGAATACACTTTCAGGTTATTCGGCAGAACCTGATCTCTCCCTAGTCCTAAGACTAACTCACAAAATGGCTACTCTTCCTCTCTACCATGTCCCTATTTATAGGCAACATGACTTTTCATTAACTCACTCACCAACAAACTAACTAATTAACTACTTTACTAACAAGGCCTAACATCTATCAGTAAAAAATGAGGAAAATTGGTGATGGCTATGTGTGTATGTGTGTATTAATTTCTGTTTGAAACATTAGTTATTACATAATCTTACTCTATTTAATTGTTAAGTCTTTCAGAAGCACACCCCATGGAACACATCATATCTCTCCACCTGACATGTATTTGGTTTTATGTTATACTTATTTCACTTTAGTAGTTCCTGCTTTAACCAAAGTGTTGGATCCGCACCTTATTTTCTGCAGCAATTTGTGAAAGATATACTCAAAGATCTCTGTCTCTACAATAACAAAGGAGTTAATCAAGGCACGTATGAACTGAAGCCCGAATACATAAAATCTAGCGATTAAGCAACCTCCAAATAAGTTTCATTGATACTGATCAATTTGTTAACTTCCTTCACCTCATATATAGGTTACTGATTGCAGTTTTTTTATTTTTGTTTATTTCATTTTGTTCGAGTTGCGAAATGGAGCATTATGCACCCTGTTGGTCTATTATCATCATATTTTTTCTTTTCTATTCGTCTGCCTCTTTTTATTGACTAGCATAAGGTTTTAGTGAATCATGACCTCTGCGCATATTCATCTTTCTCTTTGGCTTCCTCATGTACATGGTTTTGAAGATATTGCTACCTCATTTACTTTATGAATTGTGTTTTATATTATGTATTAATGTAGCCTTAACTTTCTCCTCTATTGAAAGTCAAATGCTTTTCGTGTACTTGGATCCTTTTCCCCTCTCATAGTTGAAAAAAAGAACCCTAACCACTTTGAAACTAAGGGTCCGTTTTGATTCGCTATAAAATAAGGGACAACACAGCATAAAACAATATTTCATGTTTGATTTTAAAATTGGTTGTGGGACAACACAAAAAATGAGATAAGGGACATGACAAAAACATGGAAAATTGTTACCCAATTAACAAGGAGACAAAAAGTTGTCTCATGCACAATCCAAATGTATTCTCAAAACTACATTTTCCATTTCCCCCTCTTTCTTTTGTTTCCCGCACATCTTCCCATTACACTCCTCCCTCTTCACGTTGCATATGTCTATTAGCCTATCAAACAATATACGGTACAACAGTGAAATATACCTACCCCATCCCATCATGTGTGTGTGTGTGTATGGATAGTGTTGCATTTAATGTTTTGAAAAGATAAACACTTTATTTTCCAATGAAGTCTTGCTATTTTTAGGTTTCTTAACCCGTGCCCTAAGGGCACTCGTTAGCATAAATGTAAAATATATCGTTATCATAACATAATATTATATATATTATTATGTATTGTATATAATACTTATTTAATATATTATTATATATGATATATACAATACTTATTTAATATGATATTATAAATTATATAATACTAATGTATGTTGTATATAATTTTGTGTGTAAATAAAAACGTAGTATTATGCTACATTGTTTTAAATATTATATGGTATTTAAGTAAATTTCATATTGTTTTACTTGTGTTGTCTATGGTCCACCAAAAAATATACATGATAAAGAGTTGTGTTGTGATTTGTGACTCAAAACATTTGTCATAGGTTGTTCTCCTTGTCTTGCACCTTAATGTAAATCAAACGCTCCCTAAGTGTAGGCTAAATTTTTAACAAAATTATAATGCGAATTCGTCGTAGAACATCGGAGACATAACTATATCATATAGTGAACTTGAGCAATTTCTACGGTGAGATACACCACTAATTCTCCGTGAGACACCATTATATACCATTGATTTATGATAATCCTCACAGTATTACCATACACCCTCCACACCAAAGTATTTTTGCCCTAACTCTCTCCACGGCCCATCCCCACAAGTTTATCTCGCTCACTGCCCATCGCCACTCATCAATCTTTATCTCAGACTAGGAGCACGGCGGAGCTAAACAATGAACTTGGTGATAGAATGGAGTGAAATAAACAACTATAAACACGATAAGGGGGGTTGAATTGTGTTTATCAGAATTTAAAACAAGGTTGAAAACTTTTCGCACACAGAAGCTAGGTTCAGACAAATGTAAATATACTGCACATACAGGTTAGAGTCATTCCTTCAAATATTGGCTTTAAGCAGAGCTCCATTAAATGCAATAGAGTCGTTCTGGTCAGCCATTAATGTAATAGGAACGTTGGTTGTACTCTAACATGAAGGATCATGGTTTTATGCATCGTGCAATAGCCAAATCAGAGTTGTGCATAATGCTTTTGTACTTTACAGAGCACATTTCCCTTTTCGTGTAATAACCAAGAGTATTAGGGAATAAAGCATGTTGGAAACATTCTTTAACCGGACTTCATCTCTGATTTCCTAGGTTGATTGTGAGAATGACTTCTAACTTTTCTTGATAAGCATGAGAAAGCTTCAAAGTCTTCTACATGAGGGGACATCTTTCAAAAGCTTTGTACTTGAGCTCCCTATCCAAGAACCTCAAACAGGTATAAGAACTTATCAGAAGACAAGTTTAAACATGACTACAAAAAGCCAATAATCCTAGTCAGCAGATAGGTTGACTTTTGCTTCTTCAGACATGTGGTCATCTATGTGGGCAGACTGGTGAGAAAGTGACTTCTTACTATTTTGATCTGCACACTGGATAGACAAGTTAGCAACCAACACAAATGTTAATTTAATCATTAACAAATGTTTAGTTTTCATCAAAACTTGGGGAAATGTACATCAGACATTTTAGAGACTTAACAATCTCCCACTTTTTTATGATGACAAACATTCAAATGATTTAATGAATCCTAGAAAATATCAACAGAAGAATTAACAAGATTCAGACAAGTTGAAATTTTCTTAGCCAAAAGGGTTGTGCAGACAATGCACTTAAGTTCACTTAGCACAGTATCAGAGTTATACATATGATTAGAGATGTACTCAAAGACAAGTTCCATTTTAACTTGTTTTAACTTTTTACTTAGACATCATTTAATCATCTTAACTTTACTTACTTTCTCCCCCTTTTGTCAACAACAAAAAAGAAAACAAACAAGAGACATAAAAGTAAAGAACAGAAAATATACAGGATAAACAGTATTTATTTTATTCATCATAAGCTTCTCAGTACAAGGCAGAATTTACAGACAAAACTACCTAGACTGACTAAAAAGAAAAAATAGAGATTGTACTTTCTTTTCTAAAAGTATCCTAGCATGTCTTTCTTCATCCAGTTGTCTTCTGGTTTCCTCTAGTTGAGCCTAAAGCAAGTTGAAGCTATGTAAATCCACCATCCAAGGAGTGGAGGCTTCTACAGTCAGACTAGTTGTAGCAACAGACTGGTCTGAGTACCAGGGCAAGGCTAAGACAAGAGGTGCCTTGGGCATAGAAAAGGGTGAGGAAATACGGGGAAAGACAAGCTGGTGAAGAGTTCTATTGTAAAAGATGGGAAGAAAAACAAACTTGAACAGAGGTCTGATTCTGACAAAGTCAGTATCAGGGGATGAGAAGACACGGGAAAGTCTCTCAGACAGAGACATACGGGTGACTCTTATCTGGATAGGAGGGGGAAGAGGTTGTTGGGCTAAAACAAAGGAGGTAGGGGTAACAAGGAATCAATGTGACACAAGAAAGAATTTGATCATGTTACTAACAAAAAGAAATACCTAGTCCTATTAGGGAACATTACAACAGAGGCAGGATAGCGAGTCCTTGCCAATGTTCTAATGGACAAGACAATAGGGGGATAAAAGAAAATCTCCCTACACGGGTTAATGATATGAGGTGGAGGAGAAGGAATGACAGACAGATGAGAGACATTTGCAATCATAAGAGATTATAGGTCATGCACAAAAAGACTTGATGATATGTCAGCTTGCTCTTTGGGAGTTGAGTCCCTATGTACAACTTTGTACTGACATATATCAGACACAAAATCATAAGATGATGTTTGGGTTTGGTGAGAGGAGACAGGTGAAGAGAAATGAGACACAACAGATAGGGGTTGGACAAATAAGGCAGGTGGAGAAGAAACAGAAGGGTTTAGGATACCTTGGTTAGAAGGGGAAGATGGTGCAGATGGTATGGATGAAAGGACGAGCTGGTTTTCTGACAGTTTTGGCTTCTTCCTTAACAGAGAAGGGGATAGCGTGTCAACCTCATGGCGGACAACTGTCTGTGTCCCAACAGACAGGTTTTCAACAGTTGCAGCAGCAACATCAACCTCTGCAGCTTGATCTTCTGCAGGAACTTCTACCCTTTCAGCAGATGCCACAGAAGGCACTAGGTAGCTAGACATTCTCTTTTTTGGAATGAGTCCCCAATTGAGAGTCTTCTTCTCCTTGGGCTTCTCCAAGGGTCTTGTTGTCTGCTCCCCCTGAGCAGATACTTCCTCCTTTCTAGGAGCAGACTCCACTTGTCTGACCTTGGCAAAGGTCTTCACCAAACTTCTCCTCTTGCTGGGATGAGCAGACTCAGCTTATGATGCCACAACATCTCTTGTCTTCCTCTTGGGAGAGGTCTTCTTCAGCTTGAACCGTAGAGGCTCAGCAGTCTCAGCAGAGACTGATGGCTTCTCCAAGTCAGGCCTCTGGTCCTGTCTGGCCACTTTTCCAGCAGGCTTCTAGATCCTTTCGGAGATGGGCATCTCTGACTCATCAGTGGAGACCACTGGTTCTTCTTTCAGCTTCTGCTCAGCAACAGGCTTCTTCTTATTTTCCTTCTTGTTATCTTCCTCATCTTCCAAAGGGATACCCTCTATGTTCATCATAGACAGGTTTTTCCTGTCAATAGGAAATGACATGTCTATGAAGCGAGCATCACTAGGAACAAACAACTTGTTCCTGAAGAGTTTTGTCAACAGCATTCCATAGGGATAGGTATGCATGTTGGTCCTCTTGATCAGTGATTCAAGGTAGATGTAGATGAGGTCATTAATATCCACCTTGATTTTGTGAATCAAGTGGTACAGGGCTAACCTGTCCATCTTGGTCACACTATCTCGTGATCCTTTCTTTGGCATCACGCATTCCAATAGCAGCTTGTGCATGAATCTACACTTCACCATCATGCTTACTGGCTTCAGGTTTTCAGGGTTGGGAACACCATACAGAGCAATGTTAACATTCTCTATTCCCACCAGATCTTCCCACTCAGGCTTGAAAGCAGCTCCAATTCTAGGACATCTGGTGACCAGTTCCAGAGAGCTGATGGGAAAGAGAAGGGTTATTCGGTCACTCGAGCACGAAAGCTCTTGGTTCCATCAAGCTTGATGGTGAGAACCACAACACTTGTCCAGAAGTCTCTGACAAGATTGGGATGAACCAGCACCTGTAGATCAAAGAAGGAGGTCCACTTGGAGTATTCCAATTCCTGTGACATCCATTCCCCATTTCTTCATCTGTTGGAGGTCCACAATTTTGTCAGCCAAGATCTTCTCCACATCAGAGAGTCTCATGTTGTACTTATCAGCAATCTCTTTTGAGGAAAGATGCTTTGATAGTGCCATTTCAGAGAGAATGAGTTTCAAGGGTTTTCGAAGATAGAAGGGTTTGGCAGAGAAGAAGGCGAAGACGAAGAGATTCTTAGGGATTGAAAGCGTAAAGATTGAACCTTTCTGACTCTTTGCCTTTTATAGTCATTAAGGCAAGAGAGAGAAATAAAACATTTTTAATTTTAAAAAGGTAGGATTTACGTGGGGAACTATAGCACCCACTTTAGGCATTATGAAACATGGTTTCGAGATAACAAATGTCGTGCACATGATTAGCTTCAGATTAATAAATGGTATTAAATAATTAATAATCATTTTACCAAAAACTATTGAGTTCTAACATTGTGACTCTGCAGGGTCAGTTAGGTAACATAGACAAGTGATATAAAAACATAAGACAGGTAGCGTAGACAGGTTAATTATCAGACATGTCATTCAACAATGCAATGCATGTTTAGATTATCTCTAATAAATAAAAACCTTTCTTCTGCTAATGGTTTAGTGAAAATATCAGCCCATTGATTTTCAGTTTTAACAAACTTAATATCAAAGATACCTTTCTGAACATAATCCCTTATAAAGTGATACTTGTTTTCAATATGCTTAGCCTTAGAATGCTGAATTGGATTTTTAGTTAGGCATATGGCACTAGAATTGTCACACCACACAGGTATATTATGCTCATAAATACAGTAATCCTCAAGTTGATGTTTTACCTATAAGAGTTGAGAGCAACAACTAGCAGCTGAAATGTATTCTGCCTCAGCAGTAGACAAGGTAATAGTTGTCTGCCTCTTGCTTGACCAGGAGACTGAGCTTGCTCCAATGAAGTGACATCCTCCACTGATGCTTTTTCTTTCTATTCTGTCTCCAGTAAAATCAGCATCACAGAATCACACTAATCTGTATTCTTTTGATCTCAGATACAGCAAACCAAGATTAGTAGTCCCAAGCAAATATCTAAATATTTTTTTAACAGCTTTAAGATGAGGTTCTCTTGGGTAAGATTGGAATCTTGCACACATACAAACACTAAATTGAACGTCAGGTCTGCTTGAATTTAAGTACAATGGAGAGCCAATCATACATCTGTAGACAGTTTGGTCTACCTTTTTACCTTCATCATATTTGCTTAGTTTTACATTGGGTTGCATCAGAGTTTTCATGAGTTTGACACTTTCCATCTTGTACTTTTTGAGTATCTCCTTGGTATACTTTTGTTGATGGATGTTGATTCCATCACTTGTATGTTTGATTTGTAATCCATGGAAGAACTTCAATTCTCCCATCATGCTCATCTCAAATTCTGCTTGCATTAGCTTGGAAAATTCATTGCACAGATTTTCATTAGTTGCTCCAAAAATAATATCATCAACATATATTTGGACTATAATAAAATTCTCTTTAGAACTTTTCTTAAATAAGGTAGTATCTACTTGTCCTTTAGTAAAGCCATTATGCATGATAAAAGAACTGAGTCTATCATACCATGATCTAGGTACTTGTTTCAAACCATATAATACCTTTTTAGGTTTGAAAACATGATCTGGTTTATCAGTATCTTCAAAACCAGGTGGTTGTTTAACATACACTTCTTCAATTATACCATTTAGAAAATCACTTTTTACATCTATTTGAAAAGGAGTGATTTGGTGTTGTGCAACATATGACATTAATATGCGGATAGCTTCTATTCTAGCTACAGGTGCAAAGGTTTCAATATAATCAATACCTTCTTGTTGGTTATAGCCTTGAGCAACTAACCTTGCCTTATTTTTGACAACTTTTCCATCCTCATCCAATTTGTTTCTGAAGACCCATCTTGTTCCAATAACATATTTGTTTTTGGGCTTGGAGACAAGTGTCCAGACATCGTTTCTGGTAAACTGGTTGAGTTCTTCTTGCATAGCAAGAATCCGGCTTTCATCCTCAAGAGCTTCTTCGATGCATTTTGGCTCTATTTCTGACATAAAGGCCACATCGCTTGATTATCTTAAAGTGGATCTGGTTCTTACTCCTTCTGAGGGATTTCCAATAATAAGATCCTTAGGATGATGAGTTTTGAACTTCCAGTCCCTTTTGAGATCAACATGGAGATACTGACTTGTCTGCTCCACTTGTCTGTCTGGCTCTATCACAGGTTCTGTTTTGGTCAGATCAGGTTGTTGGCTTTGACTTGTTTATATCAAGACCTGCAAGATCATCTTCTAGACCTGATAATTCCTTATCAGTCTTTAATCCATCATTGAACTTAACATGAACAGATTCTTCAATAACAAAAGTTCTGGAATTATAAATTCAAAAGGCTTTAGACATTTCAGAATATCCTACAAAGATACCTTTATCTACTTTGGAATCAAACTTTTCCAGTTGATCCTTAATATTCAGAATGAAGCATTCACAACCAAATGCATGAAAATAAGATATGTTGGGGCTTTTACCTTTCCATAATTCATATGGTGTCTTCTTAAGAAAAGGCTTAATAAGTATTCTGTTTTGTACATAACATGCAGTGTTTACTGCTTCTTCCTAGAAGTACTTAGGGAGATTATTCTCATTGAGCATAGATCTAGCCATATCTTGCAGATATCCGTTCTTTCTCTCAACCACTCCATTTTGCTAAGGAGTTCTAGGTGAAGAGAAATTGTGAGAGATCTCATTCTTCTCACAGAACTGTCTAAACTGCTCATTTTCAAATTCTCCCCCATGGTCACTGAAATGGACATCTATAAATACGAGAAGGGGGGGTTGAATTGTGTTTATCCGAATTTAAACAAAGTTGAGATCTTTTCGCATACAGAAGCTTAGTTCTCACGGGTGGAAAGAATACAAGACAGACGGGTGGCTCGTTTGATGAAATTTTAACAGTGACCTTGGTAAACACACCACTTGATAAACGTATAAGAAAACTAAAGCAACTGAAGAGTTTAAGGAAAGAGAGATTGACACAGTTATTTATCCTCGTTCACTCTTCAAAGCAAAGAGCTACATCCAGTCCTTGGCAGCACCAAGATTTATCCACTATAACTAATTAGGTTACAGACTCAAGTATTGTTTGTACACCTAGCCTCTTCAGGCTCTAAGACAAGTATTGTTTGCACACCTACCCTCTTCAGGCTCAAGACAAGTATTGTTGGCACACCTAACCTCTTTAGGCTCAAGACAAGTATTGTTTGCACACCTTGCCTCTTCAGGCTCAAGACAAGTATTCTTTGCACACCTAGTCTCTTCAGGCTTACTCAGGTTTGTTTGAGAGATTTGGTTTGTAATGAATACAACTTAAACAGACAGAACTTTCACTAACACTCAGAGAGTGGATTAAATGTAAAGCTTAGGAAAGTCTGCGTAATAACTTCAAATGATTGAAGAATACAGAACGAAAGAATGAAGATATTAATTCATAGAGTAATGGCTCTTTAATGTTATGTGTATTCTCTTCTTCTTCATCTTCAATGACTTCTGTATTTATATTCTTCAAGCATTTAGGATCCGTTAGAGACATTCCCTCAGATGTTGGCTTCAAGCAGAACTTCATTAAATGCAATAGAGTCGTTTTGGGCAGCCATTAATGCAATAGGAATGTTGATTGTAATCTAACATGAAGGATCATGGCTTTATGCATCGTGATACAACCATATCAGAGTTATGCAGAGAGCTTTTTGTACTTTGCTTAGTACACTTCCCTTTTCGTGTAAGGACTAGAGGTACTAGGGAATAAAGCATGTTGGAAGCATTCTTTAACTGGTCTTTGATTCTGATTATCTGAGGTTGCTTGAGAGAGTGACTTCTGACTTTTCTTGATTCTGGTTCTTGAAATAAGATCTTGATAATTCTTATAGAATTCATGTTCAGAAGATAAGTGTGTCCATCTTGAAAATAATAACGTCCATCTAGCCATTTAAGATTTTACATTCGGGCTAGTAGACGAGCTCCATATGCCATGTCATTGGACAAATACTCCTTTAACAGGTTGAACGTAACGTAGTAGACGAGCTCCATATTAAGGACTCAACAAGTCCAAAGACTTGTGTGGATGAGTGCTTCTGTCATCTTAGTGGACGAGAACTTCTGTCACCTTAGTGGACGAGCACTTCTGTCACTTTAGTGGATGAGCGCCTCTGTTACTTTAGTAGACGAGCGCCTCTGTCACTTTAGTAGACTAGCGGTTGTGTCACTTTAGTGGACGCTGTCTTTTATCACTTTAGTGGATGCTGGCTTTTATCACTTTAGTGGATGCTGGATTTTATCACTTTAGTGGACGCTGGCTTTTATAACTTTTGTGGATGCTGGCTTTTATCACTTTAGTGCTGGACGTTTGCTTCAATCACTATAGTGTTGGACGTTTGATTCTTACAGTTTTAATCGGCACACTAGATAGACAGGTGAGCAACCAATATGAAGGTTAATTAAATCATTAACCAATGTTTAGTTTTCATTAAAACTTAGGAAAATGCACATCAGACATTTTAGAGACTTAACAATCTCCCCCTTTTTGATGATGACAAACATTAAGATGATTTAATGAACCTCAGAAAATATCAACAAAGAAAATAGCATATGACAAATAGGTTGGAATTTTCTTAAGCGGACAGGTCATATCATATTCATTCTCCCATTCTCCTCTAACATATTTCTATCACAAATCTCAATTCTCATTTCTCATTTCTCCCATTCTCCCATTCTTATAAATCACATTTCTCCTATTCTCCCCCTTTTGTCAACATCAAAAAGGGTTATCAAATTTTATTTATGAGATATGTTAAGGACAAGATAACATGTTAAGAAAATCATAGTAATGAAGCAAGCATACTAGACATACTCCACTTAAACTATTGTATCATCACTCCCCCTGAACTAATGCTTAGTTAAAAGAACATGTATAGAGTAATGACAGATTTAGCACAGATAGGTTAACATTTAAACATGTCATTCAACAATGCAATACATGTTTAGATTATCTCTAATAAATAAAAACCTTTCTTCTGCTAGCGGTTTAGTGAAAATATTAGCCCATTGATTTTCAGTTTTAACAAACTTAATATCAAAGATGCCTTTCTTAACATAATCCCTAATGAAATGATGTTTGATTTCAATATGCTTAGCCTTATAATGTTGAATTGGATTTTTAGTTAAGCATATAACACTGGAATTATCACACCATATAGATATGTTCTGTTCATAAATAGAGTAATCCTCAAGTTGATGTTTTACCCATAAGAGTTGAGAGCAGCAACTAGCAGCAAAGATGTATTCTGCTTCAGCAGTAGACAGGGCAATGGTTTTCTGCCTCTTGCTTGACCATGAGACTAAGCTTGCTCCAATGAAGTGACATCCTCCACTGGTGCTTTTTCTTTCTATTCTGTCTCCAGCAAAGTCAGCATCACAATATCCCACTAATCTGTATTCTTTTGTTCTTAAATACAGCAAACCAAGATTAGTAGTTCCAAGCAAATATCTAAATATTCTTTTAACAGCCATAAGATGAGATTCTCTAGAATCAGATTGGAATCTAGCACACTTACAAACACTAAATTGAATGTCAGGTCTGCTTGAAGTTAAGTACAGTAGAGAGTCAATCATACCTCTGTAGACAGTTTGATCTACCTTTTTACCTTCATCATCTTTGCTTAGTTTTGCATTGGGTTGCATAGGGGTTTTCATGAGCTTTGTATTTTTTATTTTGTATTTCTTGAGTATCTCCTTGGTATATTTTTGTTGATGAATGTAAATTCCATCACTTGTCTGCTTGATTTGTAATCCAAGGAAGAACTTCAATGCTCCCATCATGCTCATCTCAAATTCAGCTTACATTAGATTTGAAAATTCCTTGCATTGTAACACCCTTCTCAGGCGCTACATTTTGTGACATTTTAAGGCCGAAAAATAGTTTAATTAAAATCTCTACAATAAAATGGGGTAATTTTTTTTTCTTTGAAGATCAATGGAATGGATCAAGGTAAGAATTCTCAAAGTCTGAAAGAAAACATTTTGAAATGTCCCCTTTGAAAAATGGAGTTTGGATGAAGTCAGAATACCTGATAAAACATTTTATAACATCAAATATTTTTCTCTTTTCTCAAGGTAAGCAATAAAACATCCAACCTCATCAAATATTTACATAAAACAGTCCAGGGTTACTCAGAAAATAACAGTGCACTAAAACATTTACTAATCTTGATTAAGGTTGTAAGTTCGAAAATTATTTACACAAAACCCTACCCGAGTCATAAACTGAAAATATAAAGATACACAGACTCAACATAAAGCTATGGAGACACAGCTCCTAAAATATAAGATACTTGGACTTGCAGCTCCATTAACTCCCAGACATCCCAAGGTGGCCAAACCAAAATATAAAAGACCATCATCTCTCGTACATCGTGAGAAGAACAAACCCAGCTGACGAGATCTAGCGGAAACTCTATTGGAGTCCACTACTGACGTCATCACAAAAGACATCACTAGAGCCATTACAAAAGTATCTCCCAGACTAAGCGATTTCCCTAACCAAGAGAAAAGTCGTAGCCTACAGACCAACGACAATCATGCCTGTCTCAAGAGAAGAAAGGTCAGGCATGTCATAAAAACACAAAGACCATCAATTTGAACCATCTAAAAGTTGAAAGACATCCACTAGAAACTCCAATCTATCGTATGCAAGCTCGAACCTCAACCTCTATGATGAATCAGCCAAGCGACATCTCAGTCTTCTTAGAAGAACACAGAAGGAACATAGCCAGACGACATGGGCAATATAAAATAAGGAGGTGAGATTCCCAAACATCACAGCATATGGCAGATATGAAAATAGCACGACACCACATAGCATACATTCATATCCATGTAAACATACATTTCAGTCAAACAATCAAGTATATATAAGGAACAAATAACACGTGCACATATAGTCAACAATACATAAATCAGTGTGACCATAATCTCATCAAGCATGACTGGACACTATTAGTTCAGAGACTCGAGAATAGAGATAACTGATTGAAACTACATAGTCCCATTCCTACACAGCCTCAAGGAAGATCTGACCCTAGCTTCGGAGCTAATATGACATTTTAGAAAGGAAATAGTCAGTATAGGTTTCACATCCACCCACCTCAGGCACCATTGTGGCTATTGTGTTACGCACACAAGGCTTAAATCTCAGGCACCATTGTGGCTATCATGTTACGCACACAAGGCCTAAATCATAACATACGTACAATCATAATCACATGTGATCTCAAACTCCCTGTAACACATCAGGCTCTTTATGAAACCTCTACAACCGGAACTCGGCTTCTTGGGCACAACGGCCTCACCGAACATAGTATCAACTATGTATCTGGGTAAAATTGGCGGAATACGTCCAATTGGTCTATCCGTTGGATAACCCCATGATTCCACCAGAATCCATTTGATGTCAATCTCTGACGGACGATATTCTCGGGTACAGCTCATCGGCCCTTCACTGATCCACAGTTCTTAAACATACTTTTCATGTTTGTGTAAAGATGTTTTAAGGCACTTTCTTACAAGTCCTAACACATTATGAAATTGGATCAACAGTCCAATTGTTTATTTCTTTACACTTTTCTAATGGAACCTTTCTCTTGGCTTCGAAGAAATCAAATAACTCTTAGTCCATTAAGTCTTATGGTTGTATGGATATTGAATTATCCACACTTTATGACAAATGGTCTTGCTTCACCATAAGTCATAAATCATTAAGTTCATATTTTCACAAAGGCATCCCGACTTAGGTTTTTTCTATTTAACTTGAAATACTAGTCATAACAACTAAAATCCTTTTGATTCAAAATCAACCACATTGTTACACCAAACCCTTTGGAAATAAGATTGGCAAATAGGTATATTGATATCGAATCTTTCAAAACAGTGATTCAAATCCCGTAAAATTATTGAAAAGCGATTTCCCCCCTTTTTACTTGATTTATAGGGTTGAAACCCCTAAACTTTCAAAATAAGCCTCCTTTACTCAAATCATCAATTATCTAGGTTATAATACTCATTTCAAAGTATTAAAATACCAAATGAAGGTCTTGAATACTATTTCACTCAAAAGTCTTAAAACTTAACCGAAAGCTTCTAATTGATTTCTATACAAGTTCTGGAAAGGGAAAGCCAGATATATAATCATTTTTAAGAATGGTGCAAGTGAATCACAATTTAATCAAGTTTTGAATTAATAAATTGATGAAATCATTTAGGCCTGTAAATTTCTTGATGAGAACTGGGACCCCTAGTTCTTGGTCATTGTTGCTCAGAAGAAACTTAACAATTTTCAAAGTCATTGTTGAAATCAATTGAACACTTTAAGATGGTTTTAAACATTATAACAATAGTGTTAAAAAACAACACTTATTTCTTATGTTTCTAAAGCGTCATTTTGGTAATTCAAAACATAACGTACGATTAAAATAGTTCTCAATCCATTTCTAAAACCTTAATCAAAAATTAAGGTTCCGAAATAATTGTTCAAAATCCTTTTTCATTTATGGATTTAACATTCATTTTCTCACTTAAGGATGTTAAATTCGCTTAAGTTTCAAGGATTGGAGTTAAACTCCCATTTCCATTCACATTTGGCC
This sequence comes from Sophora flavescens, assembly GCA_030762895.1. NCBI lineage: Eukaryota > Viridiplantae > Streptophyta > Magnoliopsida > Fabales > Fabaceae > Sophora > Sophora flavescens. The sequence continues at coordinate 130,645,413 of CM061063.1, read as the reverse complement.
CAAAAGCCAATCACAACCAAAGTGAAGGTTACACTTCACCAAACAATATCACAATTATCCATACGGATCAATATATCAAGTTATATCGAATAATCACAATAATCAAGTTATTTGCAATAACAAAGTATTAAATCCTCACTTTGATCCAATGATCAAAGTGATGGTTTTCAACATGTTAGAAATCATTTTCTAACCAATCGACATGTTAATGAGCATCAATTCAAACCACAAACAAATTCCTCAACACACAACCATATCTAGCACATAATCAAGCCATAAACAAGTATTACAACCACACTCATACAAAGAGATAAATATATGGAGGATAACCCTTGGTATAGGATTTCCAACACTAGACAATTTAAAGCCATCTTCACATCCACCAATATGGTGGGATGTGGTTCACTCTCCCCTTACCTTTTGTAGACAAGAGATGATCATTTCCTTTATTTTTCAATAGTCAGCTTCCTTTTAAGTGAAGCTGCAAAAAGCCAAACCTTAGCTAGCTACCCGACGACATTCCAGTTTCCTCTGACACCTTGCATCATGACTACTGTCAGCTCCGGAAGAAGTACAACCTGCTTCCCCAAGCAAACACAACCACTTTGACATCCCAGAGAGGGAGTCCAGGCATTTTCAACAACCAGACAATTCAAACAATTTGCTACTCATCATCAAACGCTCACTCTAAGTTGATTTAAATTCTTAATTTCACAAAATAGAATCAATTTCAATAAAAAATCAGATTTGGGAAAAATAAGACGATCATCATCAAAATTGGGGAAAATTAACTTTGATCATAGGAACAAGAACTTAAGCTTAGAAATCATTAATTAACAGTCCCAATTACATAAAACAAGGTTCAATTTCAAAATCCAAAACAAAGATCAAAAGCTAGGGTTAGGGTTTCAAAATCAATTTGGGGGTTTTCTTGAATCAGAGCAAAAAGGAGTGTTTTCACTCACTCAAGGAAGAAGAAGGTGTCATGGCGGCTGTTTGAAGCTCCGGCACGGCGGTTGGCAATGGCAACTCCGACGAGCCACTGCACAAAAATGTGACCATCTTCTCCTGTCCAGCAACGAGCGGCGCGATCGAGCGGCGTTCTAGGGGCGGTGCACGACGGCTGGACGACGACCCATTAGTGGCGCAACGAACATATGCGCTTGGTCATTTCCACGGCAGTGATGATGCGACGCATAGCGAGGAACGAATAGACCATACGCATGGGGCTTGCGTTGGTTGGCCTCATTCCAATGGCGGTCGGACGTGGTTGGGCGCCGACTGGTCGTGGAGGGAAGAAGGAGAAGATGAAAATTTCAATGTAGGGAGAAAGGGATGTGGGTTGTTCTGAAGGTAGAAGAAGAAAATAAAAGGGAAAGAAGGAAGGAATGTGGGAGTCGTGCGTTTTCATCCTAGAGGGAGAGGAAATTTTTATATTTCACTTACTTAGTGGGTAGATACAAAATGAGTGGTTAAGATTGAGTCATTAAAAATAAAATAAGTAATATTGGTCCTTGGATCTAAAAATAATTACTGACAAATATAAAATCTTAAAATTCTAATTAGAGTAAAGATTGATGATTGAACTGGTAAACCAACAAAATCAGTGATCCAAAATTAATCTCCAGTTAACACTAAACTAACTTATTTTCAAATCTAAAATTAAATAGAGAAACATCTTAAAATAAATTTCTTTCAACGATATTATTTAAAATAATTTTCTAAACAAATAATAATAGTGACAATAGCGTAACATTATTGTCCTGCAAGCGTGTATATACTGCAGTAACGCACTGTTAACACACCCAATAAAATAATTTTAAATGAGTAAATAAAATTACTCAAACTAAAAAACATAAACATAACCAAAAATAAACATCCAGATAATTAATTATTTCAATAAAATAATTAAACTTACATGTGAAAAATTGGGATGTTACATGCACAGCTTTTCATTAGTTGCTCCAAAAATAATATCATCAACATATATTTGAACTATAATAAAGTCATTTATAGAGCATTTCTTGAACAGAGTAGTATCTACTTGTCCTCTAGTAAAACCATTATGCATGAGAAAAGAACTGAGTCTATCATACCATGCTCTAGGTGCTTGTTTCAAACTATATAATGTCTTTTTAAGTTTGAAAACGTGATCTGGTTTATCAGTATCCTCAAAACCAGGGGGTTATTTAACATACACTTCTTTTTCAATTATACCATTTAGAAAAGTACCTTTTACATCCATTTGAAATAGGGTAATTTGGTGTTGTGCAACATATGACATTAAAATGCGTATGGCTTCTATTCTAGCTACAGGTGCAAAGGTTTCAGTATAATCAATACCTTCTTGTTGGTTATAGCCTTGAGCTACTAACCTTGCCTTATTTATGACAACTTACCATCTTCATCCAATTTGTTTCAGAAGACCCATCTTGTTCCAATAACCGACTTGTTTTAAGGCTTAGAGACAAGAGTCTAGACATCATTTCGTGAATCGGGTTAAGTTCTTCTTGCATAGCAAAAATCCACCTTTCATCCTCAAGAGATTCTTCAATGCGTTTAGGCTCCAAATCTTAAATAAAGGCCACATTGCTTGATTCTCTTAATGTGGATCTGGTTCTTACTCCTTCAGAAGGATTTCCAATAATAAGATCCTTATAGGGTGATGAGTGTTGAACTTCCAATCCCTTTTGAGATCATCATGAAGATCTTGACTTGTCTGCTGACTCGTTTGTTGACTCGTCTGCTGACTTGTCTGTAGCCTCAAACACGGGTTCTGTTTTGGTTAGATCGGGTTGTTGACTTTCTCGCTTGTTTATATCAAGTCCTGCAAGATCATCTTCTAGATCTGATAGCTCTTTATCAGTCTTTAATCCATCATTGAATTTAACATGAACAGATTCTTCAATAATACAAGTTCTTGAATTGTAAACTCTAAAAGCCTTAGACTTTTTAGAATAACCTACGAAAATACCTTTATCTACCTTAGAATCAAACTTTCCAAGATTATCTCTGGTATTCAGAATAAAACATTCACATCCAAAAGCATGAAAATAAGATATGTTGGGGCTTTTTCCTTTCCACAATTCATAAGGAGTCCTTTTTAGAAAAGGTCTAATAAGTATTCTATTTTGTACATAACAAGCAGTGTTTACAGACTTCGCCCCTGAAGTACTTAGGGAGATTATTTTCATTGAGCATAGATCTAGCCATCTCTTACAGAGATCTGTTATTTCTCTCAATCATTCCATTTCTTTGTGGAGTTCTAGGTGCAGAGAAATTGTGAGAGATTCCATTCTCCTCATAGAACTGTCTAAACTGCTCATTTTCAAATTCTCCCCCATGATCACTTCTAAGGGTAGAAATACAGAAACCCTGCTCGTTTTGTACTCTTTTGCAGAATACTTAGAAAGCCTTAAAAGACTCATCCTTGTGTGTTAGGAAGAGTACCCATGTGTATCTAGAATAGCCATCAACTATGACAAATCCATATTTTCTTCCAGCCAGGCTGGCAACACTAACTGGTCCAAACAGATCCATGTGTAACAACTGAAGAGCTCTAGAGGTTGATACTCGGTTTTTAGATTTGAAACTTGATTTTATCTATTTCCCTCTCTGACATGCATCACACAAGACACCTTTCTTAAAACTAATATCAGGCAATCCTCTCACGAGATTATTCCTTTTTAATTCGAAATTAGTTTCATACTAGCATGTCCTAGTTTCTTATGCCATAACCATCTCTCATCCTCTTTAGACATCGAGAAAGTTACACTTTGATCCGAGAGATCGCACAGTTCAATCTTATAAAGATTTTGTTGCCTTTTAGCTGAAAAGTGGGATTTGCCACGACAGTCTTTAACTATGCATACATCCTTGGTAAAGGAAACATCAAAACCACTATCATATAATTGTCTTATGCTAAGAAAATTGTGTCTTAATCCTTTAACCATAAGAACATTAGATATAGAGGGAAGAGGGGGTTTACCACCAATAGTACCAATTCTTATAACTTTCCCTTTCTGATTCCCTCTGAAGGCAACGTGTCCTCCTTTCTTAAGTTAGAGTTCTAGGAACATAGACCTTTCTCCTATCGTATGACGCGAGCAACCACTGTCCAGGTACCAGCAGTGGTGTTTTCTTTGGTCTCATTGAGGACATCTACAACAAAAATTATTTGATCTTTAGGTATCCATATTTTTCTCGGGTCCTTTTCTCGTTAGTTCTAGGAGTCTCAGAAGACTACGTACCTTCTCTTCTTCTTATGGATACACTTAGACATAACATGTCCAGTTTTTCCACAAAAGTTACAAACAGTGTAGATTTGGTTACGATTGACTTAATGAATCTTCGTAGAAGCTTTAGTTGATACTTTATGATGTGTTTGATGGACATATCCAATATCTTCTTGGTTAAGAGAGTGCCTCTGACTGCGAAGTAGCTTAGTCAGATTATCTCTACCATTAACAAATTTGGCAAGATCAGAAGTGAGCTCTTCCACTTTCTGTTGAAGTTTTTCAACTTTTTTAGATGGTGATGTTTGACTTGAGATCTTAGCTTCATTAGACTTTTCAGTCTTCATCTCACTGTTCTCTTTAGCCAGCTTCTCTAACTCTTGAGATTTCTGTTTATGCTCACTGGTGAGCTTTACATACTCTCTCTTGAGAGATTTGAAGGCCTTAGATAAGCAGTTGGATTCCTCCATCAACTCCTCATAGGTATCAAGTAATTCCTTATAGTCAGGATGTACCTCATCATCAGAGTCTGAGTCAGTGTTGGCCATCAAACAGAGATTGGCTTCTTCCCCTGTTTCTTCATCAGAAGATGATGACTCCAGATCCTCCCAAGTAGCCATCATTCCTTTTTTCTTCTTCTTGGAGAATTTCTTAAAAGGGGCCTTCTTGAGTTGAGGACATTCAGCCTTGAGGTGACCAGGCTTCTTGCACTCATAGCAAACAATTGGACTTTTGTCTGTTGAGGTGGATTCTTTGAAGCTCTTGTCCTTGTTGAGCCTTTTGAATGGCTTATCCCTCTTGAACTTCTTTTTCTGTAGGAGAAGCTTTATCTTCCTGGTCAGGAGAGACAATTCTTCATCAATATCATAATCCTCGTGTTCAGACAGGTCAGCATCATTGGATGACTCGTCTGCCTTGAGAGCCTTGGAAACTTTTGCTGACTTTTGATCCGCTTTCAGAGCAATTGACTTGCCCTTCTATCGTGCAACTTCATCTCCAAGTTCTTGCTCATGAACAGTGAGTGTTCCAAGAAGTTCATCCATAGTCAAGGTAGTGAGATCCTTGGCTTGAGAGATAGCAGTGACCAAAGGTCTCCACTGTTTAGGTAGACTTCTCAGAATCTTTCCAACCTTCTCAGCATTGGTATAGACTTTTCCAAGAGATTTTAAATTGTTGACTATAGTTTGAAATCTTCCTATAATTTGAGCACCGAATTCTCCTTCCTCCATGACAAATAGTTCATACTTTCTGACAAGTATGGCAATCTTTGACTCTTTGACTTTGGTTGTTCCTTCATGTGTGCCAGCTAAAGTGTCCCATACTTCTTTGGCAGAGTCGCAAGCACATACCTTTTTGAACTCCTCAGGACCGAGAGCACAAATGATGTTGTATCTAGCTTTGGGGTTCAGCTCCCATTTTGTCTTTTCTGCAGTAGTCCACTGAGCTTTTGGTTTGTCAGTGTTATCATCATTCTTGGGAATGAATGGACCATCTGTAATGACATCCCAAAGATCAGAGTTTGTCGATAGAATGAACCATTGAAATCTATCTTTCGAATAGTTGTAGTTTTCTCCATTGAAGTAATGAGGTCTGGTTAGGGAAGCTCCTTCAGTCTGGTGACTTCCACTTGAACTAGCTCCTGCAGTCAAGTCTATTCTTCAGGACCTTTTACCTCTACACTGTTAGATGCTCAACCAAGAGGCTGAGCTCTGATACCAACTGAAATAGACAACTATAAACACGAGAAAGGGGGGTTGAATTGTGTTTATCAGAATTTAAACAAAGTTGAAAACTTTTTGCAAACAGAAGCTTAGTTCAGACGAGTGGAAAGAATACAAGACAGACGACTGGCTCGTCTGATGAAATTTTAACAGTGACCTTGGCAAACACACCACTTGATAAACGTATAAGAAAACTAAAGGAACTGAAAAGTTTAAGGAAAGAGAGATTGACACAGTTATTTATCCCGGTTCACTCTTCAAAGCAAAGAGCTACGTCTAGTCGTTGGTAGCACCAAGATTTATCCACTATAACTGATTAGGTTACAGACTCAAGTATTGTTTGCACACCTAGCCTCTTCAGGCTCAAGACAAGTATTGTTTGCACACCTAGCCTCTTCAGGCTCCAAGACAAGTATAGCCTCTTCAGGCTCAAGATAAGTATTCTTAGCACACTTAGCCTCTTCAGGCTCACTCAGGTTTGTTTGAGAGATTTGGTTTGTAATGAATACAACTTAAACAGAGTGAAACTTTCATGAGACTCGGATATAGTGGATTAAATGTAAAGCTTAGGAAAGTCTGTGTAATAACTTCAAATGATTGAAGAATATATAATGAAAGAATGAAGATATTAATGCGTAGAGTAATGGCTCTTTAATGTTATGTGTATTCTCTTTTTCTTCTTCATCTTCAATGACTTCTGTATTTATAGTCTTCAAGCATTTAGGATCTGTAAGAGACATTCCCTTAGATGTTGGCTTCAAGTAGAATTTCATTAAATGCACTAGAGTCGTTCTGGGCAGTCATTAATGCAATAGGAACGTTGGTTGTACTCTAACATGAAGGATCATGGCTTTATGCATCGTGATACAGCCATATCAGAGTTGTGCAGAGAGATTTTTGTACTTTGCTGAGTACACTTCCCTTTTCGTGTAAGGACCAGAGGTACTAGGGAATAAAGCATGTTGGAAGCATTCTTTAACTGGCCTTTGGTTCTGATTATCTGAGGTTACTTGAGAGAGTGACTTCTGACTTTTCTTGATTCTAGTTCTTGAAATAAGATCTTGATAATTCTTATAGAATTCGCATTCAGAACATAAGTGTGTCCATCTTGAAAATAACCGCGTCCATCTAGCCATTTAAGATTTTACATTCGGGCTAGTAGATGAGCTCCATATGCCATGTCATTGGACGGATACTCCTTTAACAGGTTGAACGTAACCTAGTAGACGAGCTCCATATTAAGGATTCAACAAGTCCAAAGACTTGTGTGGACGAGTGCTTCTGTCACCTTAGTGGATGAGAACTTCTGTCACCTTAGTGGACGAGCACTTCTGTCACCTTAGTGGACGAGTGCCTCTGTTACTTTAGTAGACGAGCGCCTCTGTCACTTTAGTAGATGAGTGCTTGTGTCACTTTAGTGGATGCTGGCTTTTATCACTTTAGTGGATGCCGGCTTTTATCACTTTAGTGGACGCTGACTTTTATCACTTTAGTGTTGGACGTTTGCTTCAATCACTACAGTGTTGGACGTTTGCTTCAATCACTACATTGTTGGACGTTTGATTCTTACAGTTTTAATCTGCACACTAGATAGACAGGATAATGAAGGTTAATTAAATCATTAACCAATGTTTAGTTTTCATCAAAACTTAGGGAAATGCACATCAGACATTTTAGAGACTTAACAGTCACTTGTAAGGGTAGAGATACAGAAACCCTGTTCATTTTGTACTCTTTTGAAGAATACTGAGAAAGCCTTAAAAGACTCATCCTTGTGGGTTAAGAAGAGTACCGATGTAAATCTAGAGTAGTCATCAACTATGACAAATCCATATTTTCTTCCAGCCAGGCTAGCAACACTAACTGGTCCAAACAGATCCATGTGTAACAATTGAAGAGGTCTAGAAGTTGATACTTGGTTTTTAGATTTGAAACTTGATTTTATTTGTTTACCTCTCTGACATGCATCACACAAGACATCTTTCTTAAAACTAATATCTGGAAATCCTCTCACAAGATTATTCTTTTTCAGTTTAGAAATTAGTTTCATACTAGCATGTCCTAGTTTCTTATGCCATAACCATCTTTCATCATCTTTAGACATCAGACAGGTTACACTTTTATCTGAGAGGTCATTCAGTTAAATCTTATACAGATTTTGGTGCGTTTTAGCTGAAAAGAGGGTTTTGCCACTACACTCTTTAACTATGCATAAATCCTTGGTAAAGGAGACATCAAATTCACTGTCACATAATTGACTTATGCTAAGCAAATTGTGTCTTAATCCATCAACCATAAGAACATTAAATATAGAGGGAAGAGGGGGGTTTACCACCAATAGTACCAATGCCTATGACCTTCCCTTTCTGATTGCCTCCAAAGCCAACATATCTTCCTTTCTTAAGTTGGAGGTCTAGGAACATAGACCTTTCTCCTGTCATATGTCGTGAGCAACCACTGTCCAGGTACCAGTAGTGGTGTTTTCTTTGTCCTATTAAGGACATCTGCAACAGAAATTATTTGGTGTTTAGGTACCCATAATTTTCTGGGTCATTTTCTGTTAGTTCTAGGAGTTTGTGAAGACTTCCTTCTCTTCTTGTGAATACACTTAGACGTAACATGTTCATTTTTTCCACAGAAGTTACAGACAGGTATGGATTTAATGATTGTTGACTTAACAGACACTTTAGAAGTTTTAGTTGATACTTTATGATGTGTCTGATGGACATATCCAATAACTTCTTTGTTAAGGGAGTGTCTCTTATAGCCAAGCAGCTTAGTCAGATTGTATCTACCATTAACAAATTTGGCGAGATCAGAAGTCAGCTCTTCCACTTTTTGTTGAAGTTTTTCAACTTCTTCAAATTATGATGTTTCACTTGAGATCTTAGCTTCATCAAACTTTTCAGTCTTCAGCTCACTGTTCGCTTTGGCCAGCTTTTCACACTCTTGAGATTTCTGCTTATGCTCACTAATGAGATTTATATACTCTCTCTTGAGGGATTTGAAGGCCTTAGATAAGCAATTGGATTCCTCCAGTAACTCCTCATAGGCATAAAGTAATTCCTCATAGTTAGAATGTACCTCATCATCTGTATCTATCAGTGTTGTCCATCAGACAGAGATTACTTCTTCCTCTTTCTCTTCATCAGAAGATGTTGACTCCTGATCCTCCCAAGTAGCCATCATCCCTTTCTTATTCTTTTTGAAGAACTTCTTAACCGGGGCTTTCTTAAGTTGAGGACATTCAGCTTTGATGTGACCAGGCTTCTTGCACTCATAGCAGACAATTGAACTCTTGTCTGTTGAAGTGGATTATTTGAAGTTCTTATCCTTGTTGAACCTTCTGAATGGCTTATCCTTTATGAACTTCTTTTTCTGTAAGAGAAGCTTTATCTTCCTGGTTAGGAGAGACAACTCTTCATCACTTCGAAGCAATTGACTTGCCTTTCTCTGTAACAATTTCATTTCTAAGTTCTTGCTCATAAACAGTGAGTGTACCAAGAAGTTCATCCATAGTCAAGGTAGTGAGATCCTTGGCTTGGGAAATAGCAGCGACCAAAGGTCTCCACTGCTTAGGTAGACTCCTTAGTATCTTTCCAACCTTCTCATCATTAGTATAAATTGTTCCAAGAGATTTTAGGTCATTGATGATAGTTTGGAATCTTCCTATCATCTGAGCAACAGATTCTCCTCCCTCCATGAGAAACAGTTCATACTTTCTGACAAGTATGGCAATTTTTGATTCTTTGACTTTGGTTGTTCCTTCATGTGTGACAGTTTAAGTACCCTATATTTCTTTAGCAGAATCACAGGCACAAACCTTTAGAAATTCTTCAGGACTGAGAGCACAAATGATGTTGTATCTGGCTTTGTGGTTCAGCTCCCATTTTGTCTTTCCTGCAGGGGTCCACTGAGCTTTTGGCTTGTCAGTGTTGTCATCATATTTAGGAATGAATGGACCATCAGTGATGACTTCCCAGAGATCAGAGTTTGTAGATAGAATGAACCATTGAAATCTATCTTTCCAATAGTTGTAGTTTTCTTCATTGAAGAATGGAGGTCTAGTAAGGGAAGCTCCTTCAGTCTGATGACTTCCACTTGAACTAGCTCCAGCAGTCATGTCTATTCTTTAGGACCTTTACCTCTACACTGTTAGATGCTCAACCCAGAGGCTGAGCTCTGATACCAACAGAAATAGACAACTATAAACACTAGAAGGGGGGTTGAATTGTGTTTTATCACCTCACAAGTGGCTTATGAGGCTTTATATAAATCAAGTACATATTTTAATAGAAAGGTATTCACCATACCCTTAGGCTATGTTTGGGAGTTTTGTAGAAGATGGAGTGGAGTAGTTAATAATGGAGTGGTTAGTAATGGAGTGGAGTGGAAAGGTAAAAGCATATCACTCCCTTGTATGGAAGTTTAACAAGGGAGTGGAGGAAAATCCCAAACCCCAAAATTTGGAGGGTATGAAAATTAGAGAATTTATGTGGGATGGAGTGGTTTGGGTTATCATCCTCAACCATCCCACTCCATTAATGAAAGAACCCTCAAACAATGAGTTAATGTAATTTCACCACTCCACTCCACTAATAAGTAATAAATGACCACCCCACTGCATTCTCCCAAACATAGCCTTAAATAGCTTAACCTTGGCTAACTAAACCACCACCATCGACAACCCCAAGTCTCTAGAGGGAATAAATTTACTTAGTTGATCCATGTAATCTCTAAAGTGTGCATACTTAGGCTAGTAGAAATCTCTTACTCTGTTCTGTTGAATGAATAACAAATCTATAACTATATAAATGTGGTAAAAGTAGAAGATAATGTTGACCTCCAAATTGATATATCACACATTGAATGATATAAAGTAGATGAAACCCTTAGCACCAAAAAAAGGACTAGTTGAAACCCTTACTCTAAGAGCACTAAAGAATTTCTATATAAGTATTCATTAATAGCAATATATAATAATAACTATAAATGACATCAATATGAAACCATATGTTAAAAAATTCCAATGGTAATTAGTAAAGTCAATGACCACCATTTTGGTCAGCTTCCTATCTATTAGATACTCCCTCATTAGAAATCCTATGGATAATCCCACCATGTCTATCCAATACTCCAACATAAGAATCATAAGTAAGGAAAATTACACCAAAAAAATGAATGATTCATATATCCCAATAAATGACCTATATAATATAATTAAAAAACTTTTAAGCACTTGGCATAATTAGACAATAGTGAAGTATGTATTTACCAACTTAAAAAGTTAGAATCACATTGTTTATTACAAATATCATCAAAAGAAACCAATGAGAGGTCATAAAGTGATATAAGTTCAAAATCACGTGTAGACACAAAAATACTAAGTTGAAAAACCAAACAATGAACATGTGTTATTGTTCGATATGAGCCGATGTTTGGAACCATAGTGAAGCTAAGTTGATGTGGATTGATGAATCTTAGCACAATCCAAGTTCATAATATGCAAAACTTGGTCCTTTATGCCTTTTTTTGCGGGATAAATCTTACTCACATAATCAATTTGTGCAACCATCATCACAATATACTAAAACAATATAACTATGTGTATCACTATATTGCTTAGTAGAAAATGAAATGAGCACATAAGTTATACTAGCAATGATACCAAGATTTATAAAGCCCAAATTTAAAATTCAAATGTTCAAAACAGGAGGGAATCTACAATTACAAATAATGAGATTGCACTAGAAATCATAACATGCTGTCAAAATTTCATACAACAACGTGGAACCATCTAATGCAATTTTTAAGAATAAAGTGTAATAGCATATATGTACTAGTATGTACTAGACTAGATGTTCGAAACTTGTCAAAATTTCATAGATTATCATTTATAGAAAGACAACCAAAGTCCTTAAATGCCTAACCCTTAATTACTTCTATCATTGTGGATCGCTAATTGACCTCCTACATATGAATCTCTCACCAGTTTTTGACCTTTGTGTTACCCATTCTATTACACAATGTTTTAAAAATCAGACCGATCATTGAATTAGTGAACGCATTTCTATAGTAAGCACTCGATTGCACTAACCTTCCCTAATTTCCCTTTCCACCATTGAATCACACACTTAAAAAAATGCATGATATGAGGTTAACACAAAATCAGGGTCGTCTCAACCTTAAAGATATTAAAGTTAGGGTTTTAGGTCCCCAAAGTTTTTTAGTTATTTAGGCTTCCAAATTTAGGCCTTCAATTTTTTTTGGCTTAACTGCACTTTTAATCCTTAAGCTTTAGCACTTGTGTGATTTTAGTTCCCCGACTTTTTTTTAAGGACATTTGGTCCTCTAATTTTTTAAAAGTTGTAAATTTGGTTCATCTATCAATAATCTAATGGAATAGTCCTAGGTGGCTAATAGAATAATCCACGTGGCATGTCCAGTTGGTATATATTTATTAAAATAATAAAATAATAATTATCCAGCTGTATTTATTATATTAAAAGCAAGCACCATTATACCTGAATGCAGTATCCAGATCTTACTGAGAGAGGTGAGTAGAATCTACGCAACCTCCACCGAATTTACACGCACAATGTGGTTCACTGAGGGACCGTCACCTCATGTTCGACAAAATGCCTCACAGAGCTCTTGTATTAGACCATGCCAATTCCCCCTCAAACTGTATACCCAGATGGAAACTAGGGGTGTCAAATTTCAAACCCAATAGTATTACTTTTACAAGCTTATTGCAAGCATCTTCCCTGCTTGAAGATTGGTAGGTTGTGTCTTTGCTTCACGCCTAGGGCCCCTCAATTGCTTCATACCCATTTATTTTTAAAAAAAAAACTTTAATTGTGCTATTACTTGTATTTCCTTTGAAAAAGTGAATGACCCCTATACACAAATACTGAAACAATTATTTTGCTCTGAATGTAACAATCTCAGCGAGAAACGCAAATGCTTATATGGACAAAGGAGCTCACGTGGTATAATGGATACATATTTAAGTTGTGTCAACTCAAATGATTCATGAAAGTGACACCATCAGTGTCGATGGGGCCAGTTTTTAAGAGGAGATAAGCTTAGGACTAGCACATGTGACGACAACCTTGGTGGTGGGGGAGGGGTGAAAGCATGCGGGCAAGGAGGAGAGGGTCATTATTTTAATAAATAAATGCCAATTGGACATGCCACGTAGACTATTCCATTAGCCTCCTAGGAGTCTAGGACTATTCCATCATATTATTGATAGAGAGACCAAATTTGCACCTTTTAAAAAATTAGAAGACTGAATGTCTTAAAAAAAATTGGGGGACTAAAATCATTTAAGTGTTAAAGTTGAGGAACTAAAAGTGCAATTAAAACCATATGTTACATACTGTTAGGTGGCACATTTGGATTGCATCTGGTATTCTTTGTCTCAGATGGAAACACTTGGTGCGTCGATGTCAGAGGCGAGAAATGTTTGTATGGGAAATCCTGATGGTGGTTTGGTTCAGATGGAGGGTTTCAAGAATCACGTTGATGAGATCATTTTGAAGGTTGATAAGGCAAGTATTGTTAGTGGAAATTATTAAGCAATTAGTGTATGATAAACTTAGCTATCTGTTAATTAACAAGGTCCTATTTTGTCATGCTCCATAGAACTTTTGCATTTTCATATTCCAAAAATTAGAACACGTGCTAGGTGCCCATTTGTGGCAATTGACAACTGATGGATATTATGATAATGTGTGACTTTATTGGCTTATAGAGAGTGGATCAGAGAAGACTTGTATTACTATTTTTAGTTTTGTTAAGAATAAGCTTTGCTTCTCTCTAAAAACTTCCCCAAAATCCCATTGTTAGTGTTGCTTGAATTTTATTGAGTGTGCTTCATGCACGACCACATCTATCACCCATTGGCTAAGCCTTTGAGACAAGAAGCGTTATTGCCAATTTTGGCATGCTATGGTATGGTTATAAGGCATGGTTCTGCCTTGTTAAATCCAACAAGAAGTTAATGCCGTCTTGCATTATTTTACTTAATGCCACGTGCCACAGCTATATACTCTCTGCAAAATGGATAATCGGTAGACTTCAGAGACGTTGGCTCATCTACTACCTTATTTATTAGTAGAATAGTGTGCGTCTGATACATGATTCATGGAGATTTATTTTCCAAGACACGGAAGAGCTTTGGCATATATAGAAGTAGCTTGGTCGCTGCAAAGGTGCAGTCTCCAACAGAGTGTGGTTTGTGATCAAACACCAAGTAACGAAGCTAAGTGAGTCGTGATTGAAATCCTACCATTTCTCTAATACATTTAGTAAAGTGTGTTCTTAGATAAAATTACTTACCTTATGAGTTTAGAGAATATAGACTGTGAAGAGTAAACATATACTGCCAATTTAAGTATAGTGGTAGCCTGGCAGGTATATTGAATGCTTTTGGGGTCTGAGTTAAGCCATTTTTGTATTCTCCCTTGGTTTTGTTAGTGGAATTTATTTGCTGTCTCTGCATACNATAGGATACTGAGTTCTGGGCCTAAGTCGGATAATGGGGCTGAACAGGACTTGTATCGATTGTTGGATCCGATTCCAAAGAGACCTTTTATCTGGAAGGTTTATACAAGAAGGCAGAGAGGTGGCCCAGGGGAGAGAGGTTAGTTGTTATGCTGAGTTGGTCATGTGGCTATGAGTTTATAGTTAGGAGGGGCGGAGAGGGAGGGTCATGCTTGTGTCATTGGGTTTGTTGGCAAAGAAATATTTTTGATGAGCTTGTGGCTCTAGTGAGGGTCCTTTCTTTGTAACGATTGTGCTTGAATAATACATACAAACCAGCTCTTAGTTATGGTGTTCTGTCATTTGGTCCAACCTGCTGGATTCGGTGAACTGTGGTTTGAGGAATGCTGATAATGTTGCTCATGCCATTGAAGTTGTCGGATTGAGTTGAAGAGGTGGAGACCGATGGCCAAACCGAGGTGGTTAATACTTAATAGGTGTTTAGAGGCATATTTAAGATGTTTTGCCTCAGAACAACCTAAGGGTTGGTCTTACTGGTTACCTTGGGCAGAATTACGTTATAATATCACATCCATGTGACTACGGGCACCACTCCATTTTAGGTGGTGTCTGGCAGAAAACCCCCCACAGTAGTGTGGTTTGTTCAAGGTGAAACTTGAGTGGAAGCTGTGGCCCGTGAGTTAAGGAAGAAGGATGAAGCACTCAAGCAGCTGAAGTATAATTTAACTAGGGCTCGAGAACAAATGAAGAGATATGCCGATATGAACAGAAAGTTGCAGGTGTTTGCAGTTGGCGAGTGGGTTTTTCTGAAGTTACAACCGCATAGGCAGCAATCGGTTGCCCACTGGATATACCAGAAATTGGCCCCTCGGGGTGTTCGCGGTTCGGTTTGGATCGGTTTTGAGGTAAAAAGTCATCCAATCCAAAGATAAAAAGAGCAAGCGATTCGGTTCGGTTTGGATTACTTCCTTAAAAATATCTGATCCGATCCAAACGGTTTTCACAAAACAAGATCCAAAAAAATCCAGTAGACATCGATTTTGTTCGGTTTTAGGTTTTCTTGGATCGGTTTTCGATTTTCTTTTGGATCGGTTTGGATATGAACACCCCTACCCATGATGTTATGGTCCATTTCAGGTTTTAGAAATATATGGGATGTTACTTACATGCTTAGGGAGTTATAAGGTGGCTTGGTTGTTTGGGGGAGGGAGATAGGGTTTAGAGTGATAAGGTGGAGGTTATGGGTTCAACTCCTCTTACTAACATAACAAATATTAACAATCTAACATTTTCCTGTAAAAAAAAAAAAGAAGCTTACATGCTTAAGTTGCCTTCTACTTTAAAAGTTTACCTGGCATTTCATGTATCTCAACTTAAGAAGGCAATCGGAAGTTATTCAGTTGAGTCAGACTTACCAACAGATTTGGAGGTAGAATTAGACGAATCTGTGGAACCTGAGAAGTTGTTGGCCAGCCGAGAGGTTGTCGAAGCTGGTCGGAAGGGGAAGCAGTGGTTAGTGCATTGGAAGGCAAGGCTGTGGAAGTTGCAACATGGGATGATGAATTTGTATTAAGGAGCCAATTTCCTAATCTCAGCCTTGAGGACAAGGCTGTTCTTCCAGCAGCAGGCAGTGATTGGATACTGAGTTCTGGGCTGAACAGGACTTGGATCAATTGTTGAATCTGAGCCCAAAGAGACCTATTATCTAGAAGGTTTATACTAGAAGGCAAAAAGGTGGGCCAGGGGGAGAGTTAGTTGTAATGTCGAGTTGGCCAGTTAGTTACATGTAGCTATGGGTTTATAGTTAGGAGGGGAGGAGATTGAGGGTCATTCTTGTTGTCATCGAGTCTGTCCTTTCTTTGTAAGCGCTTCTGCTCTTTTGGCTTGAATAATACATACAAACCAGCTCTTAATTCTGGTGTCCTGTCAGCCTGGGGGCATAGCTAAAAACTGAAACATGTTAAATTTGTTTTGCCATTATTTTATTTTTTTGCTAATTTGTAAATTTTCTGTTTCATCATTGTATTCCTATTTTGGCCCCAAAATTAGCACCGTACATAAGTCAAAATAAAACATATTTTGGTTAATGATAGGATTTAAAGAATGCAAGCTTTTTTTGCAGGGATGGAGGATATGCAAGTGTTTTAGAATAAAGAATAAAAAATTTGCCTGCCCCAGGCTAGAATAGGAATAAAAGAATAGTATATGTTTAATTAGTTTCATTCCTATGTGTGTTGCATCAAAAAGGTTGTGTAATAATATAATACTTACAAATATATTCTTTTTGGGTACACTTATAAATACAATATTATTTCTGCCTTTGCAGTTATGCATGTGTACATATATACTTATATAGACAGAACCCATAATCATCTGGTAGTGTGGAAATTCAATCTTCAATGAAGAGAAGAAACAGAGGACTAGGAGAAATGATATTGTTAGAGAAAACAAAAATAATTATCACTTCCGTGACCAAACGCATTCTAGAACTTTTAAGTTTTCTTGGTAGGCAGCACAGAATCTCTTGCACTTGCATCTTCACACTTAAGAATATGTGTTCCCTGGAAAAAGATTGGTTTTATGAGAACCACTAAAACCTAAGCCATAGTTTGCAAACAAAAGGATGAGAGCTGCTCTAGCTCCTTCCACAAACTTTTATACTACTGTTGGTTTAGTATTGCTGCATCTTACTTCAAATGTATTAGTTCAATCATTATTCTCATTACATGAATCATCCCAGGCGTTATATTTGTGAATTGTGATTGTGCAGTCAATTGAAATTGGTTGCAATGAAACACTCAAAATTAGCATTTAGATTTTATATCGACAACAGCCCTGTATGCTTTTATTCTGTTTTTGCTTAATAATGCTCTTCTAAAATTATTATGTTTAAATACTAAAATATGATTTTTTTTTTTTTGGTAAATTTCATAATACACATTTAATAGAGATTTTGATATTTGATGAATGAAAAATTGCCTGTGCATTCATAGTTTTGAAGATGCTTTAACGATGGTTTTATTCTGTATGGTCAATCAAGGTGTTGCCTCTTCTCTGCTGTATGATGGCTCTTGGTTAAATTCATAATTCTAGAAGTTCTCTGTTGTGTTTTTTCCTGCAGCTTGAGCAGAAAGTGCTTGACATAGAAATTTTTTACTCGAACATGAATAAAAAGCAAACAATGGATAAAGATAAGGAAAAACTTGTATCAAGTATTAAGAAGCAACAGCAGGATGCATCACGTAGAGAAGCAGATGCTGCACAGAGAATGCAGGATCTTATGCGCCAGTTTGGCACAATATTATGCCAGGTAATGAATCTATTTTTCATTTACTGTTAAACTTTGTGTTGCGTGTGCAGTGGTTGTGGAACATGTCATCTGTCTGCACCTATGTGCTGATTTATATTTTTTTTAAATATTGTTTTCGTTTATTTTGACAAACCTGCCTTGTTCTTTCCACGCATTGTCATGTAATTTTCATTTTCTGTTGCATCATCTGTTTCAATTAATGATAATGCCAAGTACCAAGTAACAATCTAAACTAATAAATTCTCTAGTGTGCTTTTGTTTTCTTTTTATGTTCCTTTATTGGACTTTTAGTGTGGTGCATCATCAGTTTACTATGATATGTAGGTCTTGCAAATCTTCCTTGCATTAATACTTTTCTGAAGAGGGAATCCTTTCTTTTACCATGGTATTCCCAAAAATTATGCAATCATAGAAACCTAATACTATATGAGGTTAGAAAAACCACGATCTACAATCTTCTTATTTGGAACTTTTAAGGGGGTTTCCATTCAAGAATAATAATTGTAGATGATGAAAAAAGTGAATGGAGCGGGGCAAAGCTGGCACCCAAGCAGACTAGTCTCACACTCAAAGGGTGTGAGGATACTTCATGGTCTTGCAAAAAGAAAATGAGAAGCCTGTGTTAGGACAAGTGGGAGTATAGCCATAGGTAGTACTGAATGGAAAATAAAGCATCTATGGAGGATTCTTATTAATTTTGATTGAGGATACTAAAATGTTTATATTGAGGCTTGTTATTTTTTGTTTTTCTATTTGAAAGTTGCACCAATTTTCTGGCTATTTATTATTTCAAAATGAATTCTTAAATTTTACAAAGTTTTGCCCTTTCCTATGGAATTGCATGGTGAATATGTAAACGCACTTATCAACAGAGGATTGTTGACCAGGGTTCTAGATTTTTGCCAATACAAGGGATAAACTCATTTTAGCGTGCCTCTTATCTGAATCATCTGTAAGACCAACTTCCATCTGTGACATGTTTTTATTTACGAAGACTTCTATTCCCACAACAGTTTACACAAAATATTTGTGTATTGCATTTGGTGATGTCATGTGTGGTGATTGCTTACCTTCTTCCTCCTGATTCTGCTGCAAACTTATATTATTTCTGCAATGTTTAAAGGGTGCCAAGAGAGGTTTTGTGGATGGCCCTACTAGAGAATAAATGATTTTATATTACCTAAATCCGGGCTATCAAGGATGTGTATAAGGGAGTCACGACTTGTGTGAGGATACAGGATGGGGCCTCATAAGATTTTCCTATAACTATAGGGCTGCACCAAAGGTCGACTTTTAGCCATATCTTTTTACCTTGGTCTTGGATGTGCTTATGTGCTTACTAAGCATATCCAAGAGCCGGTGCCGCGATGCATCTTTTTTGTATATGATATAGCCATAGTTGGAGAGTCGAAAGAGGAAATAAATGGGAGGGTAGAGATGTGGAGACAAGCTTTGGGAACACATGACTTTCGATTAAGTAGAAGTAAGACAGTATATGGAATGTAAGTTTAGTAAAAAGCGCATCAGTCCTACCTTAGAGGTGAAAGTCTGAGACCACACCATAAAACAAGTCACACGACTTAAATATCTTGGGTCCATCATACAAAACGATGGAGAAATAGAGAGAGAGATGTAAACCATAAGATTCAAGCGGGATGGATGAAATGGAGGAGGGCCTCAGGTGTTATATGTGATAAAAAGGTACTGCTCAATTTAAAGAGAATTTTATCGCACAACTATAAGACCTACAATGTTGTATAAGATTGAGTGTTGGGCGGTAAAAAGTTAACAAGAGAATAAGCTCAATGTAGCAAAGATGAGAATGTTGCGTTAGATGAGTGGGCATACTAGGTAAGATAGGATTAGGAATGATTGCATTAGAGAGAGATTCGGGGTACAACATATTGTAGAAACCATGGTAGGAAATCGCCTTAGGTGGTTTCGACATGTGTGGAGAATACCTGTAGAATCCCTAGTAAGGAGAGTAGATCAGGTCATGGTTATTAATAGCGCGCGATAGCGCTATTACTGCTATCGCGGCAGAGCGACTGGTGGCTGCTATCCTGGAGGCAGCGTGGAGCGTTTCAATGTCGCGGTGGTCGCGACTGCTACAGTGGTGGAATTCACGACATTTCGTACGCTCCTTGGCCTTGACACAAATGCTCGATTGTTACCCTCACAGAGCCCTCTGACAAGGCTTTTCTTGCCACACCCAACCATCACCGCCATTGTTTGACTCCTCTCATGATGTGCTTACGACGATTCTGCTCTTCTCCATGATGTGCTAATGGCGGCTGTGTTTTTGAAACAATGGGGCTTATCCTAATTCTCCATCTTCTTAAACAAGTGGGCCTAACCTAAGCCCAAAGATAGAAAAATAATCTCTTCATCTCCTGAAACAAAGGGGCCTAACTCTAAGCCCCGGGAAATATAAAACAACCCTATTTAAAAAGACTTATTTACCCTCACTTAACTCAGTAAATTATTATCATCATCATCTTCCACTCTCTTTGCAAATTCTGGGGGTCAACCAGGTTTTGGGGGTCTGCTGCTACATGTCGTTATCCGGGACTGATAACTATCAATCAGATGGAGGGCAACCCAATCGTTTCATCTTCTTCTTCCCCTCTCTTTGCAAATTCTGGGGGTCGACCAAGTTTTGGGGGTTGGTCGCTACATGCCGTTGTCTGGGATTGATAATTATCAATCAGATGGAGGGCAACCCAATTGCTATAGGCGAAGCGAAACCGTTAAGAAGGATTTGGATGTCAATGGTTTCTCTATAGACAGACATTATTTACAATAGAATATAACAGCGACGACGTTTCTGAAACAAAGGGGCTAACCCTAATTCTTCATCTTCTGAAACAAATGAAGCCCAAAGATAAAATAAAAATAATCTCTCCATCTTCCGAGACAAAGGGGCCTAACTCTAAGCCCAAAGAAAGATAAAATAACCGTATTTAAAAAGCCTTATTTACCCTCACTTTACATAGTGAATTCTCATTTTACCCCTATTTTTCCAGTCTCTTCCAATAGACCACGTTGTTGTTGTTCTTCTTCTAGTGGGAAAAGGCTTTGTTGTTGTTGTTGTAATGTTTATTACATGAACCTATGCTATTGGGTGAAAGTGTTTGAGTGGTAGATGAGGTTAGGGTACTGCATGTCTTTTTTTTTATTTTATGAATTACAAATTAGTTCTCCAATAATTGGTCTTTTTCCATCAGATCACCCAACACAAGTGGGCTTGGCTTGGTCTTTCTTCTTCTTCTCCTCTTTGCAATAGCGACTGCCCTGCTCCCAATATCCCGCTGTAGTTGAGCCCACTTAGTGGGAAAAGGCTTTATTTTTGTTGTTGTTGTAATGTTTATAACACGAGCCTATGCTATTGGGTGAAAGTGTTTGAGTGGTAAATGAGGTTAGGGTGCTAATGTTTTTTTTTTTTTGGAATTACAAATTAGTTCTCAAATAATGGGTCTTTTTTCATCAGATCACCCAACACAAGTGGGCTTGGCCTTTTATGCAACCTGTAGATGTGGAGGGCCTTGGTTTACATGACTACTATGAGGTATGGTTCATATGTTTATTCAAATTTATTAGGTTATTTCATAACTGTTATTGATATTCAGAGAGACTTTTGAGCTTCATTATATTTTCTTTTTGACGGGGAATACTGAAATTCATTAAAATGAAATGCTTGGCAAATAGTCAATAGCCAGGTTTCGATCCTGTGGGTCACAGGTCCCAGGATATAGAGCTATGGCTCTGACAACATGTGAACTTATATGGTTAAAACATCTATTTAAGAGTTAAAGTTTTGCAAGATGGGTTCTATCCTATGCAGCTGATTTGTGATAATCAAGCAGCCTTACACATTGCTTTTAATCCTGTCTTTCATGAACGAACTAAGCATATAGAGATCGATTGTCATTTCATTCGAGACAAGATTCTTTCAAAGGAGATGAGTACTTCATTTGTCAATTTTAATGATCAACTTGCAGATGTTTTCACCAAGTCTCTACAGGGTTCACGAATAACTTACATATGTAACAAGCTTGGTGCTTATGACATCTATGCATCAGCTTGAGGGGGAGTGTTGATATTGTTTGATTTGTATTTGATATAGTCTTATATTGTTTGATATAGTTGTTAATAGGAGTTATAGTCAATCCATAAAATCAAGGAATTTTGTATTCAATATTTGTAACTTATGATTCTATAAATTGAGGAGGCTGAGAAGGTTACTCTCAAGCTATTCAGCAATCATAACTAAACCTTTCATTCAGCAGTCAACATTGTGGGTTTTGTGTATCTGATTTTTCATAGTTATCTCTTTTTATGCCTTTGATTGATCTGTTGTATATGATACATACAGGTCCATAATGACCATGGATTTCAGTACCATTAAGAATCAAATGGAGGCTAAGGATGGTACTGGATATAAGAATGTTCGGGAAATTTGTGCTGATATGAGGTTGGTTTTCAAGAATGCTATGAAATATAATGATGAAAGAAGTGATGTTCATGTGATCGCAAAAACTTTTAGTTTGAAGAGAAATGGTTGCAACTTCTGCCTAAAGTTACAGAAGAGGTAACTTAATTCCTATTGTTTTCCCTGAGATCAATGGTTGTGTAGGATGTAATTTGGTTACAAATTGAATAAGTTGGTCTATTTCATTGTGGAGACTACTCATATTTTTTTTCTTTAAATAATTTATTTATACTTATAACCTAGGGTTGTTAAATTGTAGGAAGAAAGACGAGAAGAGGAAGAAGCTGAAGCACAGTTAGCCATGCAGCTTGCTCAGGAAGCAGCTCATGTCAAAATGGCTAGAGACTTAAGTAATCAGGTATCAGTAAGAGTTTTACAAACTTATTTAGTAGTTTTATTTGGGATCATTAGAAATTTAATTTAATAATCTATAGGCTTTTTCAAGCATATTAAGATACTTAAAATATGAGAGTATTGATTCTGTTGAAAAACATGAAACTTTGCTTAAGAAGTTGTGCTCTGTATCTTCTCAGCTGTATGAAGTTGATATGCATTTAGAAGAGCTACGAGAGACGGTTGTTAGAAAATGCAGGTTAGTTGATTAGTTCTATTCCATCATATGTTTCCTGAAAAATAAACCCAAAAAATGAACTCTAGTATATTTTGCCCTATTATTTTGTATGTATGCATGACTAGAATGTACTTCAAAGACTTTGAGTTTACAGAGCAAGGGAAATGCTTTACTTTGTCACTCCCCCACAAAGCTGAATTTGAGAAAATTGTTGCAGAAAAATGTCAATTGGAGAAAAGAGAAAGCTTGGAGCTGCTCTCACCCGACTGTCGCCTGAAGATCTAAACAAAGCGCTGGCAATTGTTGCCCAAAATAATCCAAGTTTCCAAACAAATGCTGAAGAGGTGGATCTTGACATTGATGCTCAGGTCATTACTCTTATATATATATATATATATATATATATATATATATATATATATATATATATATATATATATATATATATAGAAATATAATTATTTTATCTTGGATTTGGTTACAGCCATTTGTTGCATTGATATAATGAGCTTATTAATGAAATGAGTATCATGTTCCTTAAGCAGAGCGAGTCTACTTTATGGAGGTTAAAACTTTTTGTGAAGGAGGCTTTAGAAGTCCAGGGCAAGAATCCAGGAAGCATGGGTGACAATGAAAACCATAACAACAACAAACGTAAAAGAGAGATATGTGATGCTATTGCCAAAACTTCGAAGAAAAAGATCAAGAAGCCCACTTGAAGACTCAAACCTAGAAGTTTGAAGGTTTTTCCTTGGAAAATGGCTGAAGTTGTGTTGCTAACATTAGTCTCTTATGCCAACCATAGGCTTTCCCAGTGGCTCGTTTTTTCTCCCAAAGAAATCTTAGAGATGTAACTCAGTAGTTTGAAGGTTCTGCCTGATCCTTCTGGTGGTGGTTTGCCACATACAGATGGACCATGTACTTTGCCTTTCAAGTAGTTGAATACTAGATGAAAGTTTCTATTGTATTATGCTAATTTGTTGTGTTAATGTGTTATCAGAAATCAATGTCCAAGTCATGTGAATCGTGTATTATCTAAATAATTTTATTTTCAGAAGGGGTGGTCTTATGCTTGACTTGTCCTTCCAATGTTGCTTCCATTTGCTATAAGTTCAGAATTCTATTCTCTTGATCTTCATAGTATTTTGTTATACTACAGTATATAGTTAGTACTACAAACCATCTTTAGATCGTTATGCAGTATATAATATCATTGATGTCGCTTTTTATGATTAAGTGATTAAATTGAAATCCCAGTAAAAAAAAAAGATTAAATTGATGTTAACATTCTTTTGAGGACACTTTTAGTTTGATCCTTTCTCTTGGCATCTTTATAGTACATAAATTTTTTTCTGCTTCTGACTTTTGTTTTGTCTTCACGAGTCCCTTTCGTTTCTTCCATTGTAAGCTCATTAGATCCATTAGATTCTACCTGCAAATTAACTCGAGAAAATAGAGATTCTGCTACAGATGCTGGAGATTAATACCAATTCAACTGCAGACGAAATGATTTTGTACCAAAAAAACAAAAAAAACCAGCTAACTAGCCGAAATGATTTTGTTGTTTTATACAATTTTTATTGGCTTTCATCATTTTTTAGCAGCGGGGTAAATCACTATACCAAGTTTATGATATATAATACATTTGACCGTCTAATTGAACCAGTCTACAAAACAACATATACTATGGTATTTCCACTTTCCAGTCTTGCGTAGCTTTGTTGTCTTAGATTATTTTCTGAATTTAATTTTGAAGTGATGTTATTTTAACCCTTTTTTGACAGATTATTTCTTGACACCGTTTGGGGAATGTAATTGGAGTATCTCCTTACATCTAGGTGTATAAGCCTTGTATTGTCGATATTGTATTTTGTGTTGACCAATATAAATTTTTAAGGATTCATTTGGACAATAGAATTGAAATTATAGTTTAGAACTTTAACTTGTTGGAAATAACTCAAATATTAATTGATATTAGTTAGTGTTAGTTGTTATAGTTGGTTTGTTAGTTGAGTAGTTAGTATAACAATTAAGAGTGAGTTAGCTAGTAAGAGTAGTAATACATGTAAGTCTATAAATAGACTTAGTGCAAGTGTTATTGCATAAGTGTACAAGTGTTGAATAAAAATTTCTATTGAGTGAAGTCTCTCTTTCTCTCTTCTATACGTGTGTACAATGAGTGAACGTGAGTGCTTAAGTTCCAACATAAATTAATGTTGGATTTGTGTACAAAACTCATGCATAGAATTGTATTTCTAAATTTAATTCTCTAGAATTAGTGGCGGTGGCAGTAATAATGATTGAGTGACAGAGGGGGTGGCTTAAGTAAGACCCATAGGATTGTACATTTTACACTGAAGTTAGTTTTCTTCGTGCTTTTGTGGTCATTCTTCTCCAAATTTTTCTTTTATAAATTCTCTTCATTAAAAAATAGAGATCAACTAACATTGTCTTAGCTATCCTGATTTCCATGTATAAAAAAAAAAGCTATCCTGATTTCAAATTAACAATAATGATACTAATAATATTTGAATATAAAAATACTATATAACAACAATATTAGCTTCACAAATCCAACATTAATTTATGTGAAGTAGTATTTTTATCAACCAACAAATTCAGGGATCAAATAGGGTATTTTTATCCCTGAATTTGTGAAGTAGTATCAATCTGGTCTCTGAAACTATCGAAATTCCAAATCAGTCCCTGAAGTTGTAAAACGGTAATCAACTTAGTCCCTCCGTTGGAAATCGTATGGACTAAATTGATTTTAAGTTAGACTTAATTGATATTAAGTGAGTAAAATGAGGGACCAAATTGATATTAACTTATCATTCAAGGATGCTTTTGGAATTTCGATAATTTCAAGGATCAGGTTGATTCTACTTCACAATTTCAGAGGCTGAATATGTGTTTACTCAAATAACTTTCTTTTGCGAAATTACAAAATTATTAAAATAGCAGCGTCACTTTTTTCTTCCATTTGTTTCTTTTCTTATATGATTTATATGGACGCACGCAAAAATAATAACAGCCGTCAAATTTTAATTTCTTTAACATACCTTAAATCTTTTGTGCAGAATTTAATTAGAAATACACAAGATATATAATTTTACATTATATTCAACAGAAGATATAATTTTGAAGTCATATCGGTTTTTTTTTTTAAGGAGAAGTCATATAAGTTAAATCTCACAAAAACTTCATTTTTATTTTCTAATTTATTTTTAAAAGGAGGTAAATGCTACCTAATTGGCAACCTGCATTGTTGCCCAGGACTATTGTAGTGTTTGACCCAAATTTTTTTAGCTTCTCTCCTCTTTTTTAAAGTAGAAGTTGAGCAAACACTTTATTAAAAGGCTCTTTAAGAAAAAAAAGAAGCTTATTTTTAAAGAACAAAAATGAAAAATAAGAAACATTCCAGAAAGCTACTCTAGGGAGCTTTTTTCTAACTTGTGCGGAGCTTCTCAACATTTTACCACTCTCCAAACCCGGTCCTTTCCCTTTTGTCATTTTGCTCTTCTTCCTCGTGTTGTACCCCTCCCTCTCCCTCTCCTTCTCTCATTCCCCATTCACTGTTTCTCTCCCACGACTCTCCTCCGTCATTCCATCGCTTCTTTCCGTCGTGTCCGCCTCCCTTCCCGATCATTACTGCCGCAAGTTCTTCCTTCCATTCTTGCTGTTGATCATCACCGTCGTGAGTTCTTCCTTCCATTCACCATTGTTTCATTTCATCCCTTGCTAATCATCTGTACCTCCCTTTCCCCTCCTTCAACATTGAAGAACGCATAGAATTCTCTTTAACCTTGTCGTTCCTTTGCCGCTACTTGCTTCACTTGCAACAACCAAAGTTCGTAGTGAATGGGGTATTCCAAAGTCACTATCGCCTTGCCCCTCCAACTACAAAGATGATGTTGGGTGTGCCCCAGATGATAACATCCTCGATTCGGATGTAGAAGGACTAGAGCACACGAGAGAGGAATTATTAATAGGATCTGTGGCAGGTCTAGGACCCTGGTTCAACATGGGCAAATTATTGAAAAAATTAAAAATAGTTCTTATTATTATCATATACGTGATAATAACATTTTTTTATGGGTTGATTTGAGGATAACATGTTAAAATTATTAAATTTTAATATATCTAGTCAAATAAATTACATACTTTATAACATGATTTCATGTTTTAAAATCGTTGAATGATCGACTTGTTTTCAAAGTTATTGAACAAATTTTTATCAATATAAATCATTAGATAATCATTTGTCCATACATAGGGTCATAGGGACAGAAAGAAATATTAGGGGTGCAAAATTTTAGTATATGCAAAATTAACAATTACTAACTTTTACTATTAATTAACAATTGTTTGACACACGTAGGCGTAGCTTATGCCAGGAGCTCCAGATTCTATATTATAAATCTAATTACAAATACAGGACAACTTATCTTAAAATGGTTTTACCCAGGGCCACTTTTCCAACTTCCAGCTGCTAATGCTCAGTTAAGATATCAAACTACTATGTGTAGAAGGTCGCGGTACACTGTTAACACATTTCTTTTGGTTAATTCAACACTATTCACACCATAAAACATTGGGACATTGGATCCAATATTTAAAAATAAGGGGGTGCAACAAAAAAAAGGATACTATATATAATTTCCAAAACTGAGGGTGTGCATCTGCACACCATGGTTAATGAATAGGTCCGCCCTTAGGACCTTCATTAGCCTTAGGATGAGGAGGAAACAAGGACCGATGGACATATTTATAACCTTCGTGGATGTTGTGGAGGATTAGGACGAGAAACCTAGGTTGAGGCAGATGGTGGATTGGTTGCTGAATTCGATCTAGTCTGCCGTGAAGAAGCAACATTTTTTATACTGATAATGCATCAAAACCAAATTCTATAACAAAGTTTCAAAATAATATACATAAATAATGTTTTTGAAGTATATATATATATATATATATATATATATATATATATATATATATATATATATATATATATAGTAAAGTT
The DNA here is from genome assembly GCA_030762895.1 of Sophora flavescens. NCBI lineage: Eukaryota > Viridiplantae > Streptophyta > Magnoliopsida > Fabales > Fabaceae > Sophora > Sophora flavescens. The sequence continues at coordinate 130,617,550 of CM061063.1, read as the reverse complement.
ATAAAATTTTCATGTTTGTCATAAGTTTTATTCTTTAAAAGTGCATATTTTTTTTAATACTTAACTATTGTGCCTTTTCATGATAAAACTAGTCCTAAAATACCTAAAGTTAATTAGGTAATACTACTTTTTAAAATGCCATAAAAATATTCTTATATTAAAAAAATTTGGGGGGTGTCGATGTTTCTCCCTCCTTCACAAAGGTCCGCCATTGATTATAATAATAATCGATTATTGAAATGGTTAATTTTTCGCAACTAATCCAAACATATTTAGGCTCATACTTGTAGTTGAATATTTTTTTTTACATGTTTTGCTAAAAAACTATAGTCAAAATATTAAACTTCTTTTGCATTCATCTCTTTCTCTTTCTCTCTCTACACAAACATATATAAGGAGATGAAGATGAGCTTTGTCTTCTCACTAGAACGAAGAAGAAACTTCGAAAAAAAAATAAACTTCAAAAGAGACAAACCCTTCATATGCTTCAACAAAGAGAGAAATAACATGGAAGTTGGATCGTCTGACAAAAATGTCATAGTCTGCTATGAATGTAAAATGCTTAGACATATCAAAGTAAAATGTCCTCCTCAACTCAAAAAGTAAACACCAAAAGATTGTTCAACAAAAAAAATAAAATAAAGGTGTGATGGCTACCTATGAAGATTTGGAAGAAAAGTTCAACAGAAAGTGAAGAAGAATTTGAACATGAAGCCAATCCCTGTTTGATGGCCAACACATATTCAGACTTTGAACTGTGGTAAACTCTGAACTTGTGAAATTGCATGATGCATATGATGAGTTGTTGGAAGAATCTAACCGTCTGTCTAAAGTATTCAAATCAAATCCCTCAAGAGAGAGTATGTTATGCTCTTAGAAGCCTAAACATAAATCTCTATAGTGTGACAAGCTAGCTGAGGAAATAGTAAGGAAAACAGTAAGTTAAAGACTAAGTGTATGTTTGGTTAAGATTGTTTTCAACTCTAACGCCACTTTTTCTCCGTCTCGAGACCAATATTTCCACTTTTTTTGAAAGCTCCATTTTGAGCTTCTATTCAACGGAGTTTTAAATCGCAGTTGCGTTGGCCATAATCTAAAACAAACATAGCCTAAGAAGTCTAAAGTTAAGATCTCAGATGAAACTCTACATTGTGAAGAAGTTGTTAAGGTTCAATTGAAGGTAGAAGAACTCACCTCTGATCTAGCCAAATTTGTTAATGATAGAGATAATCTAACCAAGTTTCCGGGCCGTCACAAACACTCTCTTAAAAAATAAGGTTTGGGATACGTCCATCAAATACATCATACAGAATCAACAAAATTCTCAAAAGTTACTTATTTGTGTCAATTTTTTTTAGAAAATAAAACATTCAATTTTTTTGCACCAGATAAAATCTCACTAAAATAAGCTTATAAATGTCAGGAATATTTTTTTTAATGATTTAAAATAGTTTTAGATCCTTATTATTCTGAAAGATAAAATAAACACATTTAAAATCCTCACAAGTGATTCTTTTTTAACATAATTAATTATTTCACAAAATAATTAGAATAAACTGGTTCTTAATTAATATGTATTGATAATATAAAATTTTTTATCTTGTCAATCAATTATAAATTATCATGTTATTAAAAATGTTTGACTCTTATAGTCGTCACTTTTTTGACGTAAAAAATATTTTCTTAATAAAAAATCAAGTTCACATCTTTCTTAGTTAATCAACCAATTTACACATCTTTTGCCAACTAATAATTAACTCATTGTAATCTAAAAAAAAAAGACGAAAATTGATGTGGGGAAAGAAGATTGTAGTATAATAACTATTTTTCCAAATAAAACGGTCGTTGCGAAATGCCATACAAACAAATCACGCTCCACATTAGACTCGCTCCACAAAATTACGCTTCGCACTGAACAAAACCGTTTCGGTTCTTCTATTCAAAATTAGCCACCAATTTCTCTTTCTCTTTCTCTGTTTGTTATGGAGGAGCAAGGTAGAAGCAGCAATAAGCACAACCAGAACCAAGGTACCACAATCAACTACAACAATGGCTTTGTTGATACAACGAAGGCAGAGAGAGCGGTGTGGCTGATGAAGTGTCCTACCTTGGTGTCTCGCTCTTTAAGTGCCCCATCCTCCAACCCTTCCCTTCCTGTCGCCAAGGTTGTCGTTTCCATCGACCCTCTTAACTCTAATGACGACGATTCTCCTCCTCAGGTTCGCGTTTTTCACCGCATTATGTCGTTTATTGCGTTTTCTTTTCTCCTTCTTCATATCCACTGCATCTTTTGCCTTTCATATCTCTTTTCTCTCTTTCCTTTTTCATTTCATTGTTTCTAGCTCTAGTGCTTCATCGCATTTTTTTTCTTTTTCCTTTTTTGGTGATTCTTTTTTGTTTTGTTTTCCTCGTTGTTCTCGCGTATGATTTAATTTCAATATTTTTTTTAAAATTATTTTAAGCTGGTATGTATATTATGCATTTGTATTTTAGGGTTGGGTGCAGTAGTAACTGAACTGAAAACCAAACTTGTAAATGCAATATCAATGCTTGTGAGGATACTCTGATCAAAGACAAGAAAGATTGGCTTTCAACAGAGCTGTGTTGTAGTCTTGTAGACAATTCTAATAAACACAATTTGAAATAATATGTGCATATTATAAGATGGATTTAATTACAATGCACTGTCATAGACAACCAATTATATGTTGCCACATCATAAAAAATAAAAAAAATGTTTCACTTGACCTTAAAGTCATTAATGTGGTGATGTGTGATTGGTAGATATGGATTCTCGGTCCAAGAAATGACTGCATGAGATCCTGATCGTAGATTAATGTTTCCATTATTTTTTTTTTCATACACAAAATTAATCTTTGGTCAACATCTCATGCAGTCATTTTAATTGAGTATTTGATTTGTTTACATGTTTTCTTCGTCGTTGACAATGATGTGGTGGGTGAAAATGTGTGTGCTCTGTTTAGTTGCTTGTAGGAGTTACAAAATCCAGGGCACAAATTAATGAATAACAGTCCAAAGGGTCTATCTAAATTTTCAATTGTTCAATCTGAGATAAGTGGTTCTAAATTTCACAATGTGCATTATAGGGTTATTTAGGAGAGTTATGCTAATATGATAGACGAATGTAATCTGCTGGTGAATACTAGGTGATGATGAAATTTTCTTTTAGTTAATCACATCTCACTGACAACAGAATTTATTTATTTTTTTGTGATGACAACAAAAAGAAAAATAAGAAATAATGAAACCGTACCATATAATATAAATCAATTTGAGTGGTTTGGATATTTTTTCGCATGAGTTGGCTTAATTGTTTTACCTTAATCACCATCCAGTCCTGCCAAAATGGATTCAAATGAGTTAATGGAAACTGACAGTGCTCATGTGTGATGGGAATTAAAAGGAATGTAACCAAAGGCGCCAAAAGGTGATGTGCCAGTTGTGGGCAGCATGGTCGATGCCTTGGCCTTTAGTGCAGTGCATGCCTTAGGTGTGCCTACTTGGTTCCAGGAAGGCACACAATTAGCGCCTTGTTAACCGAAGAAAAAAATTAAAGCCTAGTTGTCTATCTTCCTAACTGCAATGCTAAACAGGTAAAATAGTCAGAATGTTAAAAAGATAACTAGTTGTTGGTGTTTGGGAGTTGGGACTTTGGACTGGGTTTTGAATTTTCAACATTATAAATTTTTTTACTATGAAAGTTATGCTTGATTAGCTAAGTTATATAGAAAGTTAAAACAAAACAAATTTATTGTTTTCTTATTAATGTCATTGCCTTTCTTCATTGAGGTGTGTGGTGTTCTGAACCTCTTGCCTCAAGGCGTTAAAACCTCGTAGCACCGTAAAGTGAAGTGGGAAGGTTAATGAAAATCACTGCACACTTGCTTTGCTTAACCAAAATATAAGGTGGAAAATAAATTTAATTATTTTTCACTCTGGCCATATCTTTGGTCGAAAATCATTTTAATTACATCCTCTATTTTCGACATTCCTACATTCCATGCACTTTCACCATTTTTTTTTGCTTCACTTCTTGAATTGCTTAAAAATTTGCTTTGTCTTTTTATTTAGGAGAGGGATATATTGTGTATCATATAAAAATCATTATTTTGATTTGTAATTATGAATGACACTTTTTCCTGAACTGTTTTCCCCTTTAAATTGATTGTTTAGTTAAAATGCTCAGTTTACTATGGAGTTGGCTGGAACTGAAGCTGGACATATACCCAAATATTATGCTATGGATATGTCTAAAGACTTCATTCCCATGTCTGTATTCTCAGACACACCACAAGGTAAATATTAATCTTTTAGTGACCACTTGTATCGAAAGTTTTTTGACTTGATTGGAACTTACCTTTGGTGGTTAATTAAACTGTTAATTTATATCTTGGTTTGGAATGATGTTACTGAGAATATTTGAACATTATGAGCTGTGTATTACTTTTGTATTTTAACCTTGTAATTTTTATGCCCCCTTTATTTTTCTCATATTCTCTCATCAAATGATATGAGACAGAAGAAGAACATACATGCATACTGAAAAAGAACCTTTCTCTCCTAGCCCAGGAATTCGGGAGTCCCGGCTCTCCTTCTAACCTCTCTCTACAAATCAGAAACTAACTCTTCCATCTTTCCCTCCTCAATTCCTAACAACTAACAGTTTGGCTAATCAGTTCTCAATCACTAACTGTCATTGCTGTTATAAGTCTTATGACAACTGTCAACAGCATTAACTGATTCTTCTGATTCCCTGTGCCCACTTCTCACAATCCTTTCAGTTTTTAATGCTTTTTAGCTAACTTCAGAAAGTGATGTTTGTATAGACACTGTTGCAACACAAACTTGAATGAAGGGATGAGATTATTCTTTCCGATTTAGCATTGGTTCTTGTATTATATTTTGGAAGGACTTGTTGCTTGTGGGTCATTTTTAACCTATATTTCCTATCCCATCCTTCATCATTAATCCTCCTAGCATAACCATCCCAGTTGAAGGTGCTATATTTTGAAGAATTCTTCTATTTCTGGAAATTTCCATCCTTTCTGAAATCCTAATGACAAAGGAGGTTTGGAAATGGACTCTCTTGTTGGACTACAGACTCCTTTGAAGTGTTTTCGTATAAATCTTGTTTCCAGTTCCTTATTCATCCCCAAGCATGGACGTCCATTGACTTCTTCTGAAGCCCCCCATGGAAGTTTAAGGCTTCATTTAAGATGAAATCCTTCTTTTGAACAGAAGTAGTTAATAAGAGTACTAGTTTGTGGTCAATTTGCAGACAACATATTGCACTTTTTCCTAATGTTTGTTTATGTTAATGTGTTTCTCTGGTTCTGTGACTAGCTGGTAGTAGCCATTTACACTGTCCAGATGGTGGATATATGTGGTGTAGAGTGTAGGCTCTTTGGGTTTTTTGGTGATTCATAACTGTTCTGTTTGTCCTGAGAGTTTGTAGCACTTACCCTTATGTCAATTGTCAATTCAGAGGTTTTGGAAGTAACAAAGTGGGAAAGCCTCCTCTAAGGCCTGCAATTTATGGTGTTATCAGCTGCTTTTGATTGGAGAGAGTGCTGGAAACTTCAAGGATAGTTTTTTGCAATTACCTCTTCTATGGGATTAAGTGGTCTTATCTTCTTTGTGATGATTAGCAAATGGTTATTTCTGGGGATTTCTTGTATATGCAGAGAGACTGGCGAGTTTTGTTTGATTAATGTGTTGTTCTGATATCTTATCCTCTGCTCCAATGCTACATTCTTTGTCTTCTATAATGACATTTGATCTTTCATTTTAAAAATAATGTAGGGGGACTATAATAATAAGGGTATAACTTGTTATACTAGGCCTGGCATTATTTCGTTTGTTACCAGAAGTGTCATAAATCTCCTCTATCAAAGCTATTTTAGCAAAATTTAAATGATGCAGTTGAAATTTCTGTCATATTGTAGGAAAGATCTCCGTGGAGGGAAAAATACTGAACAAGTTTGACATGAGGCCCCATAATCAAAATCTTGAACTCTATGGGAAACTCTGCCGTGAAAGGACAAACAAATATATGGTCAAAAGTAGATAGATACAGGTTTTCTGATGGCTCTCATAAGTCATGACAGTGATCCAATGATTAAGACAACCATTTCCTTTACCTCTAAGTTCTCCTGAATTCTGTTTTCAGGTTATTGACAATGATAATGGGGCTCATATGAGGCCAATGCCTGGGATGATCATCATGGCTTCTGGACCCAGTGTAAATGGCTTATTCTCCTTCCTGTTACCAATTTCAGTCCACAATTATTGCATGCCAAGAGAGACTCTCCTTCTTTTGGCTTATCCTCCAGGACCTCTATTTTAAAACTTACCGATCAAATTTTTTTCTTGTTACTTATGAGATAAAAGAACAGAGCTTAAGTTCCCCAGATAAAACAACAAACCCATGAATTAGAGTGTTATAGCTGGGGGGGGGGGGGGTAAACATCACTAGCCTTATGCATCTCAGTGTATATGTTTTTTATTATCAATATATACTTCAGATGTAACATAAGTTTCTGTGTTGGATTAGGATAAGAAGAAAATTCCAGCCAGAGGAACAGATATGAAGAGAACAAGAAGGGATCGGGGAGAGATGGAAGAGATTGTGTTTAAGCTCTTTGAACGACAGCCAAATTGGAGTTTAAGAAACCTCATACATGAAACTGACCAACCTGAGGTATGTGCTTTAATTAATATCTTTCTCCTTGATATCCAGCTTTAGTTCATGGGACATTACATAATGATATATTTTTCTGAGCAGTCATGTAAAGCTTAGTAGTCTTAGACGTAAACTTTAAGCTCTTTATACGAAACAAATTTCAACAATGAAGAGTTTACTGCTTCCAATATATATGTGTGCATATATGGTAGATTATCAAACCCGCCTGATAGATTCACATGTAATTGAACTAATATACTGGATGGATTATTTTGTTCAAATAAGTTATATATATCATTCCTATTCAGATAATTTTTGGGAGATTTATAGTTCATAGAGCATCATCCACCGCCTTATGACGACCTCGGTTCGGTGGTTTTGGTGGTGGTTTCTTGACTGATTCTTTTGCAACCATCCAGAGTTCAGTATTCATGGCGGACCCATTATTCTCCGCTGTCTCCTGCTCTGACGACTTGCCCTTCTCTTCCGTGGTGGGACTGTGGCTCACTGACAATGACCTACGTCGATTTGTGTTAAACTGCTCTTCTTCTTCAGCAATCTTGAACCCTCCCTTTCCAATTTTTGCAATTTCCTCCTCAAACTGCACTGACTCTTAAAAATTCGGTTTTGGGTTCCTCAATGGTTGTTACCCATTCTCGTTTTGCAGGTTTCCCATCTTGAATCTCCTTTTCTCCCTCTGTTTCTTCTGTTGTTTCTGTTCTTGATTCTTTTCTTACTCCCTCCAACAATTTTGACACTTCTTTAGTGCTATGATTCTTGATCTTTAGAGCTTCATCTCCCCTTGTGTTTTCTTGCTCTTGCCCCTCTGAATCTTGAAGATAAACCCCAAGCTCTGGTTGGAATTGTATGGGCAGGGCCTTCTCAAAGGTGAGAAATGTAGCCTTCTGGTTGTTCTTCCAGGAAAACCTCCAACGACGAGCTTCTCCTCCAATGCCAACGAAACCCATAATAGACACTCTTCCTCACGAATTCTAATAGCCCCAGTCACCTGTAGGCGTTACGACTCCCATCAAATATGGGTATCAATTCTGAAGCCATTTTCAGGCCAAATTCCCCCACAGCTCCAAGATTGGAGCTTTGATACCAGTCGATACAAACTGGTTCAGATTAACAAGAAAACTGACACTTTCAGGTTATTCGGTAGAACCTGATCTCTCCCTAGTCCTAAGACTAACTCACAAAATGGCTACTCTTTCCCTCTACTCTGTCCCTATTTATAGGCAACATGCCTTTTCCTTAACTCACTCACCAACAAACTAATTAATTAACTACTTTACTAACAAGGCCTAACATCTATCAGAAAAAAATGAGGAAAATTGGTGATGGCTATGTGTGTACGTGTGTATTAATTTCTGTTTGAAACATTAGTTATTACATAATCTTACTTTGTTTAATTGTTAAGTCTCTCAGAAGCACACCCCATGGAACACATCATATCTCTCCACCTGACATGTATTTGGTTTTATGTTATACTTATTTCACTTTAGTAGTGCCTGCTTTAACCAAAGTGTTGGATCCGCACCTTGTTTTCTGCAGCAATTTCTGAAAGATATACTCAAAGATCTCTGTCTCTACAATAACAAAGGAGTTAATCAAGGCACGTATGAACTGAAGCCCGAATACATAAAATCTAGCGATTAAGCAACCTCCAAATAAGTTTCATTGATACTGATCTATTTGTTAACTTCCTTCACCTCATATATAGGTTACTGATTGCGGTTTTTTTATTTTTTTTATTTCATTTAGTTCGAGTTGCGAAATGGAGCATTATGCACCCAGTTGGTCTATTATCATCATTTTTTTTTCTTTTCTATTCGTCTGCCTCTTTTTAATGACTAGCATAAGGTTTTAGAGAATCATGACCTCTGCGCATATTCATCTTTCTCTTTGGCTTCCTCGTGTACATGGTTTTGAAGATATTGCTGCCTTATTTACTTTATGAATTGTGTTTTATATTATGTATTAATGTAGCCTTAACTTTCTCCTCTGTTAAAACTCAAATGCTTTTCGTGTACTTGGATCCTTTTCCCCTCTCATAGTTGAAAAACAGAACCCTAACCACTTTGAAACTAAGGGTCCGTTTTGATTCGCTATAAAATAAGGGACAACACAGCATAGAACAATATTTCATGTTTGATTTTAAAATTGGTTGTGGGACAACACAAAAAATGAGATAAGGGACATGACAAAAACATGGAAAATTGTTACCCAATTAACCAGGAGACAAAAAGTTGTCTAATGCACAATCCAAATGTATTCTCAAAACTACATTTTCCATTTCCCCCTCTTTCTTTTGTTTCCCACACATCTTCCCACTACACTCCTCCCTCTTCACGTTGCATATGTCTATTAGCCTATCACACAATATACGTTACAACAGTGAAGTATACCTACCCCATCCCATCATATATGTTTGTGTGTGTGTGTGTGTGTGTATGGACATTGTTGTATTTAATGTTTTGAAAAGATAAACACTTTATTTTCCAATGAAGTCTTGCTATTTTTAGGTTTCTTAGCCGGTGCCCTAAGGGCACTCATTAGCATAAATGTGAAATATATCATTATTATAACATAATATTATATATATTATTATGTATTGTATATAATACTTATTTAATATATTATTATATATGATATATACTATGCTTATTTAATATAATATTATAAATTATATAATACTAATGTATGTTGTATATAATATTGTGTGTAAATAAAAACATAGTATTATGCTACATTGTTTTGAATATTATATGGTATTTAAGTAAATTTCATATTGTTTTACTTGTGTTGTCTATGGTCCACCAAAAAATACACATGATAAAGAGTTGTGTTGTGATTTGTGACTCAAAACATTTGTCATAGGTTGTTCTCCTTGTCCTGCACCTTAATGTAAATCAAACGCTCCCCAAGTGTAGGCTAAATTTTTAACAAAATTATAATGCGAATTCGTCGTAGAACATCGGAGACATAATTATATCATATAGTGAACTTAAGCAATTTCTACGGTGAGATACACCACTAAGTCTCTGTGAGACACCATTATATACCATTGATTTATGATAATCCTCAATGTATTACCATACACCCTCCACACCAAAGTATTTTTTCCCTAACTCTCTCCACGGCCCAACCCCACAAGTTTATCTCGCTCACTGCCCATCGCCACTCATCAATCTTTATCTCAGACTAGGAGCACGACGAAGCTAAACAGGGAACTTGGTGACAGAACGGAGTGAAACAGACAACTATAAACACGAGAAGGGGGGTTGAATTGTGTTTATAAGAATTTAAAACAAGGTTGAAAACTTTTCGCACACAGAAGCTAGGTTCAGACAAGTGTAAATATACTGCACATACAGGTTAAGGGCAAGATAACATGTTAAGAAAATCATAGTAATGCAGCAAGCATATTAGACATACTCCACTTAAACTATTGTATCATCACTCCCCCTGAACTAATGCTTAGTTAAAAGAACATGTATATAAGAGTAATGACAGATTTAGCACAGATAGGTTAACATTCAGACATGTCATTCAACAATGCAATGCATGTTTAGATTATCTCTAATAAATAAAAACCTTTCTTCTGCTAGGGGTTTAGTGAAAATATTAGCCCATTGATTTTCAGTTTTAACAAACTTAATATCAAAGATGCCTTTTTGAACATAATCCCTAATGAAATGATGTTTGATTTCAATATGGTTAGCCTTAGAATGTTGAATTGGATTTTTAGTTAAGCATATAGCACTAGAATTATCACACCATAAAGATATGTTATGTTCATAAATAGAGTAATCCTCAAGTTGATGTTTTACTCCTAAGAGTTGAGAGCAGCAACTAGCAGCAAAGATGTATTCTGCTTCAGCAGTAGACAGGGCAATGGTTGTCTGCCTCTTGCTTGACCATGAGACTAAGCTTGCTCCAATGAAGTGACATCCTCCACTGGTGCTTATTCTTTCTATTCTGTCTCCAAAGAAAGTCAAGATCACAATATCCCACTAATCTGTATTCTTTTGATCTTAAATACAACAAACCAAGATTAGTAGTTCCAAGCAAATATCTAAATATTCTTTTAACAGCCTTAAGATGAGATTCTCTAGGATCATATTGGAATCTAGCACACATACAGACACTAAATTGAATGTCAGGTTTGCTTGAAGTTAAGAAATGCGATGAGAGAGGCAATCATACCTCTGTAGACAGTTTGATCTACCTTTTTACCTTCATCATCTTTGCTTAGTTTTGCATTGGGTTGCATAGGGGTTTTCATGAGCTTTGCATTTTCCATTTTGTATTTCTTGAGTATCTTCTTGGTATATTTTGTTGATGAGTGTAAATTCCATCACTTGTCTGCTTGATTTTTAATCCAAGGAAGAACTTCAATGCTCCCATCATGCTCATCTCAAATTCAGCTTGCATTAGATTTGAAAATTCCTTGCACTGTAACACCCTTCTCTAAGCGCTACATTTTGTGACATTTTAAGGCCGAAAAGTAGTTTAATTAAAATCTCTATAATAAAATGGGGTAATTTTTTTTTCTTTGAAGATCAATGGAATGGATCAAGGTAAGAATTCTCAAAGTCTGAAAGAAAGCATTTCGAAATGTCCCCTTTGAAAAACGGAGTTTGGATGAAGTCACAATACCTGATAAAACATTTTATAACATCAAATATTTTTCTCTTTTCTCAAGGTAAGCAATATAACATCCAACCTCATCAAATATCTACATAAAACAGTTCAGGGTTACTCAGAAAATAACAGTGCACTAAAACATTTACTAATCATGATTAAGGTTGTAAGTTCGAAAATTATTTACACAAAACCCAACCCGACTGATAAACTGAAAATATAAAGATACACAGACTCAACATAAAGCTATGGAGACACAACTCCTAAAATATAAGATACTTGGAGTCGCAGCTCCATAAATAGTAACATTAACTCCCAGACATCCCAAGGTGGCCAAACCAAAATATAAAAGACCATCATCTCTCGTACATCGTGAGAAGAACAAACCCAGCTGACGAGATCTAGCGGAAACTCTATTTGAGTCCGCTATCGATGTCGTCACAAAAGACATCACTAGAGCCATTACAAAAGTAGCTCCCAGACTAAGCCATTTCCCTAACCAAGAGAAAAGTCGTAGCCTACACACCAACGACAATCATGCCTGTCTCAAGAGAAGAAAGGTCAGGCATGACATAAAAACACAAAGATCATCAATTTGAACCATCTAAAAGCTGAAAGACGTCCACTAGAAACTCTAATCTATCGTCTGCAAGCTCGAACCTCAACCTCTATGATGAATCAGCCTAGCGACATCTCAGTCTTCTTAGAAGAACACATAAGGCACATAGCCAGACGCCATGGGCAATATAAAATAAGGAGGTGAGATTCCCAAACATCACAGCATATGGCAGATATGAAAATAGCACGACACCACATAGCATACATTAATAACCATGTAAACATACATTTCAGTCAAACAATCAAGTATATACAAGGAACAAATAACACGTGCACATATAGTCAACAATACACAAATCAGTGTGACCATAATCTTATCAAGCATGACTGGACACTGTTAGTTCACAGAGACTCGAGAATAGAGATAACCGATTGAAACTGCATAGTCCCATTCCTACATAGCCTCAAGGAAGATCTGACCCTAGCTTCGGAGCTAATTTGACATTTTAGAAAGGAAATGGTCAGTATAGGTTTCACATCCGCCCACCTCAGGCACCATTGTGGCTATCGTGTTACGCACACAAGGCTTAAATCTCAGGAACCATTGTGGCTATCGTGTTACGCACACAAGGCCTAAATCATAACATACGTACAATCATAATCACATGTGATCTCAAACTCCCTGTAACACATCAGGCTCTTTATGAAACCTCTACAACCGGAACTCGGATTCTTGGGCACAACGGCCACACCGAACATAGTATTAACTATGTATCTGGGCAAAATTGGCGGAATATGTCCAATTGGTCTATCCGTCGGATAACCCCGTGATTCCACCAGAATCCATTTGATGTCAATCTCTGACGGACGATATTCTCGGGTACAGCTCATCGGCCCTTCACTGATCCACAGTTCTTAAACATACTTTTCATGTTTGTGTAAAGATGTTTTAAGGCACCTGCTTACAAGTCCTAACACATTATGAAATTGGATCAACAGTGCAATAGTTTATTTCTTTACACTTTTCTAATGGAGCCTTTCTCTTGGCTTCCAAGAAATCAAATAACTCTTAGTCCATTAAGTCTTATGGTTGTATGGATATTGAATTATCCACACTTTATGACAAATGGTCTTGCTTCACCATAAGTAATAAATCATTAAGTTCATATTTTCACTAAGGAATCCTCGACTTAGGTTTTTTCCATTTAACTTGAAATACAAGTCATAACAACTAAAATCCTTTTGATTCAAAATCGACCTCATTGTTACACCAAACCCTTTTGAAATAAGATTGGCAAATAGGTATATTGATACCGAATCTTTCAAAACAGTATTTCAAATCCCGTAAAATTATTGAAAGGTGATTTTCCCCCTTTTTACTTGATTTATAGGGTCGAAACCCCTAAACTTTCAAAATAAGCCTCCTTTACTCAAATAATCAATTATCTAGGTTCTAATACTCATTTCAAAGTATTAAAATACCAAATTAAGGTCTTGAATAATATTTCACTCAAAAGTCTTAAAACTTAATCGAAAGCTTCTAATTGATTTCTACACAAGTTCTGGAAAGGGAAAGCCAGATAATATAATCATATTTAAGAATGGTGCAAGTGAATCACAATTTAATCAAGTTTTGAAAAGGTCATTGTTTCTCAAAAGAAACTTAACAATTTTCAAAGTCATTGTTGAAATAAATTGAACACTTTAAGATGGTTTTAAACGTTATAACAATAGTGTTAGAAAACAACACTCATTTCTTATGTTTCTAAAGCGTCATTATGGTAATTCAAAATATAACGTACGATTAAAATAGTTCTCAATCCATTTCTAAAACCTTAATAAAAAATCAAGGTTCCAAAATAATTGTTCAAAATCCTTTTTCCTTTATGGATTTAACATTCATTTTCTCACTTAAGGATGTTAAAATCGCTTAAGTTCCAAGGATTGGAGTTAAACTCCCATTTCCATTCACATTTGGCCCAAAAGCCAATCACAACCAAAGTGAAGGTTACACTTCACCAAACAATCTCACAATTATCCATACGGATCAATATATCAAGTTATATCGAATAATCACAATAATCAAGTTATTTGCAATAACCAAGTATTAAATCCTCACTTTGATCCAATGATCAAAGTGATGGTTTTCAACATGTTAGAAATCATTTTCCAACCAATCAACATGTTAATGAGCATCAATTCAAACCTCAAACAAATTCCTCAACATATAACCATATCTAGCACATAACCAAGCCATAAACAAGTATAACAACCACACTCATACAAAGAGATAAATATACGGAGGATAACGCTTGGTATAGGATTTCCAACACTAGACAATTTAAAGCCATCTTCGCATCCACCAATATGGTGGGATGTGGTTCACTCTCCCCTTACCTCTTATAGACAAGAGATGATCATTTCCTTTATTTTTCAATAGTTAGCTTCCTTTTAAGTGAAGCTGCACAAAGCCAAACCCCAACTAGCTACCCGACGACATTCCAGTTTCCTCTGACACCTTGCATCATGACTACTGTCAGCTCCGAAAGAAGTACAACCTGTTTCCCCAAGCAAACACAACCACTTTAACATCCCAGAGAGGGAGTCCAAGAATTTTCAACAACCAGACAATTCAAACAATTTGCTACTCATCATCAAACGCTCACTCTAAGTTGATTTAAATTCTTAATTTCACAAAATAGAATCAATTTCAATAAAAAAATCATATTTGGGAAAAATAAGACGATCATCATCAAAATTGGGGAAAATGAACTTCGATCATAGGAACACGAACTTAAGCTTAGAAATCATTAATTAACAGTCCCAATTACATAAAACAAGGTTCAATTTCAAAATCCAAAACAAAAATCAAAATCTAGGGTTAGGGATTCAAAATCAATTTGGGGGTTTTCTTGAATCAGAGCAAAAAGGAGTGTTTTCACTCACCCAAGGAAGAAGAAGGTGTCATGGTGGCTGTTTGAAGCTCCGGCGCGACGGTTGGCAATGGCAACTCCGGCGAGCCACTGCACAAACGCGTGACCATCTTCTCCAGTCCAGGCAGCGAGCGGCACGATCGAGCGGCATTCTAGGGGCGGTGCATGACGGCTGGACGACGACCCAATGGTGGCGCAACGAACAGACACGCGAGGTCGTTTCCGCGGCAGTGATGATGCGATTCATAGCGAGGAACGAACAGACCATACGCGTGGGGCTTGCGTTGGTTGACCTCATTCCAACGGCGGTCGGACGTGGTTGGGCGCCGGCTGGTCGTGGAGGGAAGAAGGAGAAGATGAAATTTTCAGTGTAGGGAGAAAGGGATGTGGTTTGTTCCGAAGGCAGAAGAAGAAAATAAAAGGGAAAGAAGGAAGGAATGTGGGAGTCGTGCATTTTCATCTTAGAGGGAGAGGAAATTTTTATATTTCACTTACTTAGTGGGTAGATACAAAATGAGTGGTTAAGATTGAGTCATTAAAAATAAAATAAGTAATATTGGTCCTTGGATCTAAAAATAATTAGTGACAAATATAAAATCTTAAAATTCTAATTAGAGTAAAGATTGATGATTGAACTGGTAAACCAACAAAATCAGTGATCCAAAATTAATCTCCAGTTAACACTAAACTAACTTATTTTCAAATCTAAAATTAAATAGAGAAACATCTAAAAATAAATTTCTTTCAACGATATTATTTAAAATATTTTTCTAAACAAATAATAATAGTGATAATAGCCTAACATTATTGTCCTGCAAGCGTGTATATACTGCAGAGAACGCATCGTTAACACACCCAATAAAATAATTTTAAATGAGTAAATAAAATTACTCAAACTAAACAACATAAACATAACCAAAAATAAACATCAAGATAATTAATTATTTCAATAAAATAATTAAACTTACATGTGAAAAATTGGGATGTTACATGCACGGCTTTTCATTAGTTGCTCCAAAAATAATATCATCAACATATATTTGAACTATAATAAAGTAATTTTTAGAGCATTTCTTGAACAGAGTAGTATCTACTTGTCCTCTAGTAAAACCATTATGCATGAGAAAAGAACTGAGTCTGTCATACCATGCTCTAGGTGCTTGTTTCAAACCATATAATGTCTTTTTAAGTTTGAAAACATGATCTGGTTTATCAGTATCCTCAAAACCAGGGGGTTATTTAACATGCACTTCTTTTTCAATTATACCATTTAAAAAGCACTTTTTACATCCATTTGAAATAGGGTAATTTGGTGTTGTGTAACATATGACATTAAAATGCGTATGGCTTCTATTCTAGCTACAGGTGCAAAGGTTTCAGTATAATCAATACCTTCTTGTTGGTTATAGTCTTGAGCTACTAACCTTGCCTTATTTCTGACAACTTTACCATCTTCATCCAATTTGTTTCTGAAGACCCAACTTGTTCCAATAACCGACTTGTTTTTAGGCTTAGAGACAAGAGTCCAGACATCATTTCTGGTGAACTGGTTAAGTTCTTCTTGCATAGCAAAAATCCAGCTTTCATCCTCAAGAGCTTCTTCAATGTGTTTAGGCTCCAAATCTGAAATAAAGGCCACATTGCTTGATTCTCTTAATGTGGATCTGGTTCTTACTCCTTCAGAAGGATTTCAAATAATAAGATCCTTAGGGTGATGAGTGTTGAACTTCCAATCCCTTTTGAGATCATCATGAAGATCTTGACTTGTCTGCCGACTCGTTTGTTGACTCGTCCTGTCGACTTATCCGTCGACCTCATACACATGTTCTGTTTTGGTTAGATCGGGTTGTTGACTTTCTAGCTTGTTTATATCAAGTCCTGCAAGATCATCTTCTAGATCTGATAGTTCTTTATCAATCTTTAATCCATCATTGAATTTAACATGAACAGATTCTTCAATAATACAAGTTCTTGAATTGTAAACTCTAAAAGCCTTAGAATTTTCAGAATAACCTACGAAAATACCTTTATCTACCTTAGAATCAAACTTTCCAAGATTATCTCTGGTATTCAGAATAAAACATTCACATCCAAAAGCATGAAAATAAGATATGTTGGGGCTTTTTCCTTTCCACAATTCATAAGGAGTCCTTTTTAGAAAAGGCCTAATAAGTATTTTGTTTTGTACATAACAAGCAGTGTTTACAGCTTCTGCCCAGAAGTACTTAGGGAGATTATTTTTATTAAGCATAGATCTAGCCATCTCTTACAGAGATCTGTTCTTTCTCTCAACCACTCCATTTTGCTGTGGAGTTCTAGGTGTAGAGAAATTGTGAGAGATTTCATTCTCCTCACAGAACTGTCTAAACTGCTCATTTTCAAATTCTCCCCCATGATCACTTCTAAGGGTAGAAATACAGAAACCCTGCTCATTTTGTACTCTTTTGCAGAATACTGAGAAAGCCTTAAAAGACTCATCCTTGTGTGTTTGGAAGAGTACCCATGTGTATCTATAATAGTCATCAACTATGACAAATCCATATTTTCTTCCAGCCAGGCTGGCAACACTAACTGGTCCAAACAGATCCATGAGTAACAACTGAAGAGGTCTAGAGGTCGATACTCGGTTTTTAGATTTGAAACTTGATTTTATCTGTTTACCTCTCTGACATGCATCACACAAGACATCTTTCTTAAAACTAATATCAGGCAATCCTCTCACGAGATTATTCCTTTTTAATTCAGAAATTAGTTTCATACTAGCATGTCCTAGTTTCTTATGCCATAACCATCTCTCATCCTCTTTAGACATCAGACATGTTACACTTTGATCCGAGAGATCAGACAGTTCAATCTTATAAAGATTTTGTTGCCTTTTAGCTGAAAAGAGGGTTTTGCCACGACGTCTTTAACTATGCATACATCCTTGGTAAAGGAAACATCAAAACCACTATCATATAATTGACTTATGCTAAGTAAATTGTGTCTTAATCCTTTAACCATAAAAACATTAGATATAGAGGGAAGAGGGGATTTACCACCAATAGTACCGATTCCTATAACTTTCCCTTTCTGATTCCCCCCGAAGGCAACGTGTCCTCCTTTATTAAGTTGGAGGTCTAGGAACATAGACCTTTATCCTGTCATATGACGCGAGCAACCACTGTCCAGGTACCAGCAGTGATGTTTTCTTTGGTCTGTTGAGGACATCTGCAACAAAAATTATTTGATCTTTAGGTACCCATATATTTCTGGGTCCTTTTTTGTTAGTTCTAGGAGTCTGTGAAGACTTCCTTCTCTTCTTATGGATACACTTAGACATAACATGTCCAGTTTTTCCATAGAAGTTACAAACAGGTGTAGATTTGGTTACAGTTGACTTAACAGATACTGTAGAAGCTTTAGTTGATACTTTATGATGTGTTTGATGGACATATCCAATATCTTCTTGGTTAAGAGAGTGCCTCTGACTGCGAAGTAGCTTAGTCAGATTATCTCTACCATTAACAAATTTGTCAAGATCAGAAGTGAGCTCTTCCACTTTCTGTTGAAGTTTTTCAACTTTTTTAGATGGTGATGTTTCCTTTGAGATCTTAGCTTCATTAGACTTTTCAGTCTTCAGCTCACTGTTCTCTTTAACCAGCTTCTCTCACTCTTGAGATTTCTGTTTATGCTCACTGGTGAGCTTTACATACTCTCTCTTGAGGGATTTGAAGACCTTAGATAAGCAGTTGGATTCCTCCATCAACTCCTCATAGGTATCAAGTAATTCCTTATAGTCAAGATGTACCTCATCATCAGAGTCTGAGTCGGTGTTGTCCATCAAACAAAGATTAGCTTCTTCCTCTGTTTCTTCATCAGAAGATGTTGACTCCAGATCCTCCCAAGTAGCCATCATTCCTTTTTTCTTCTTCTTGGAGAATTTCTTAAAAGGGGCCTTCTTGAGTTGAGGACATTCAGCCTTGAGGTGACCAGGCTTCTTGCACTCATAACAAACAATTGGACTTTTTTCTGTTGAGGTGGATTCTTTGAAGCTCTTGTCCTTATTGAAACTTTTGAATGGCTTATCCCTCTTGAACTTCTTTTTCTGTAGGAGAAGCTTTATCTTCCTGGTCAGGAGAGACAATTCTTCATCAATATCAGAATCCTCATGTTCAGACAGGTCAGCATCACTGGATGACTCGTCTGCCTTGAGAGTCTTGGAAACTTTTGCTGACTTTTGATAAGTTTTCAGAGCAATTGACTTGCCCTTCTATCGTGCAACTTCATCTCCAAGTTCTTGCTCATGAATAGTGAGGGTTCCAAGAAGTTCATCCATAGTCAAGGTAGTGAGATCCTTGGCTTGAGAGATAGCAGTGACCAAAGGTCTCCACTGTTTAGGTAGACTTCTCAGAATCTTTCCAATCTTCTCAGCATTGGTATAGACTTTGCTAAGAGATTTTAAATTGTTGACTATTGTTTGAAATCTTCCTATCATTTGAGCACCAGATTCTCCTTCCTCCATGACAAACAGTTCATACTTTCTGACAAGTATGACAATCTTTGACTCTTTGACTTTGGTTGTCCCTTCATGTGTGGCAGCTAAAGTGTCCCATATTTTTTTGGCAGAGTCGCAAGCACATACATTCTCGAACTCCTCAGGACTGAGAGCACAAATGATGTTGTATCTAGCTTTGTGGTTCAGCTCCCATTTTGTCTTTTCTACAGTAGTCCACTGAGCTTTTGGTTTGTCAGTGTTATCATCATTCTTGGGAATGAATGGACCATCTGTAATGACATCCCAAAGATCAGAGTTTGTAGATAGAATGAACCATTGAAATCTATCTTTCCAATAGTTGTAGTTTTCTCCATTGAAGTAAGGAGGTCTGGTTAGGGAAGCTCCTTCAGTCTGGTGACTTCCACTTGAACTAGCTCCTGTAGTCATGTCTATTCTTTAGGACCTTTTACCTCTACACTATTGGATGCTCAACCCAGAGGCCGAGCTCTGATACCAACTGAAATAGACAACTATAAACACGAGAAGGGGGGTTGAATTGTGTTTATCAGAATTTAAACAAAGTTGAAATCTTTTCGCAAACATAAGCTTAGTTCAGACGAGTGGAAAGAATACAAGACAGATTGGTGGCTCGTCTAATGAAATTTTAACAGTGACCTTAGCAAACACACCACTTGATAAACGTATAAGAAAACTAAAGCAACTGAAGAGTTTAAGGAAAGAGAGATTGACACATTTATTTATCCTGGTTCACTCTTCAAAGCAAAGAGCTATGTCCAGTTGTTGGCAGCACCAAGATTTATCCACTATAACTGATTAGGTTACAGACTCAAGTATTGTTTGCACACCTAGCCTCTTCAGGCTCAAGACAAGTATTGTTTGCACACCTAGCCTCTTCAAGCTCAAGACAAGTATTGTTTGCACACCTAGCCTCTTGATCTCCAAGACAAGTATAGCCTCTTCGTGCTCAAGATAAGTATTCTTTGCACACTTAGCCTCTTCAGGCTCACTCAGGTTTGTTTGAGAGATTTGGTTTGTAATGAATACATCTTAAACAGACAGAACTTTCACTGACACTCGGAGAGTGGATTAAATGTAAAGTTTAGGAAAGTCTTCATAATAACTTCAAATGATTGAAGAATACAGAATGAAAGAATGAAGATATTAATGCGTAAAGTAATGGCTCTTTATTGTTATGTGTATTCTCTTCTTCTTCATCTTCAATGACTTCTGTATTTATAGTCTTCAAGCATTTAGGATCCGTTAGAGACATTCCCTCAGATGTTGGCTTCAAGTAAAAATTCATTAAATGCACTAGAGTCGTTCTGGGCAGCCATTAATGCAATAGGAACGTTGATTGTACTCTAACATGAAGGATCATGGCTTTATGCATCGTGATACATCCATATCAGAGTTGTGCAGAGAGTTTTTTGTACTTCGCTGAGTACACTTCCCTTTTCGTGTAAGGACCAGAGGTACTAGGGAATAAAGCATGTTGGAAGCATTCTTTAACTGGTCTTTGGTTCTGATTATCCAAGGTTGCTTGAGAGAGTGACCTCTGACTTTTCTTGATTCTAGTTCTTGAAATAAGATCTTGATAATTCTTATAGAATTCGCGTTCAGAAGATAAGTGTGTCCATCTTAAAAATAACCACATCCATCTAGCCATTTAAGATTTTACATTCGGGCTAGTAGATGAGCTCCATATGCCATGTCATTGGACGGATACTCCTTTAACAGGTTGAACGTAACCTAGTAGACGAGCTCCATATTAAGGACTCAACAAGTCCAAAGACTTGTGTGGACGAGCGCTTCTGTCACCTTAGTGGATGAGCACTTCTATCACCTTAGTGGACGAGCACTTCTGTCACCTTAGTGGACGAGCGCCTCTGTTACTTTAGTAGACGAGCGCCTCTATCACTTTAGTAGACGAGTGCTTGTGTCACTTTAGTGGATGCTGGCTTTTATCACTTTAGTGGACGCCGGCTTTTATCACTTTAGTGGATGCTAACTTTTATCACTTTAGTGGATGCTGACTTTTATCACTACAATGTTGGACGTTTGATTCTTACAATTTTAATCTGCACACTAGATAGACAGGCTAGAAACCAATATGAAGGTTAATTCACTAGTGGAAATAATGTAATATACGGGAACGTTTTACGTCAGTTGACCATATGTTTGACGTTAAAAATGAGGCGGTGGCAGTTTTGTAAATATCAAATCACTATTTGCGTCAGTTGTTTAATGAACTAACGTTAAAAGTGATTTGCAAGAATTATTAACACTTTTAACGTCAGTTGTTTATACGACTGACGTTAAAAGTGTGATTTTACTTCAGTTAAATAAATAACTGACGTATATAATCCTATATCCCTATCTGAAACTCATTCCTATCTTTCTTTCGTTGTCATCTCCCTGTTGTCACTCTTAATGCGGATCACTCCATATAGTGCAGTTTATTTCTAACTTTTTTTTAAACAAGTTTATTTTTAATCTTAATTAATTAGCTTGAATTAGTAAACAAATTCTTGTGCAAATTAAAATAAATAAACACTTAACATAAAACAAGTTATATGTATAATCAAATCGTATCTCATTGAAGCGATTCATAAGTTACAATTACATGATTAAAAGATAAAAAAATTCTGCAACATAGCCCTAAAATATAAAAAAGTTTCCGCTTCAATGTCATTTTCTTCTAAGTCCTGTGTCCTCAAACTCAAATGGATGCATCTCCTCCCTCACTTGAATTCCTTGATGCTCCATCTGAATCCACAGTCACTTGCTGCCAAAGCAGAGTGAAGGGGATGAAGGGGATGAAATAAAGTGAGGGAATCACATTACGTGATTCACCCAACCTTACCATCAATGTTACATGATTTACTCAAACTCAGAAGTTTTTTGACCATTAATACAGAGACCTTTAAGTCTAGGTATAGGAAGAAATAACAAAAGTCTCAAATATGATAGAGCCATAGTGTGAAGGAATAGAAAACGCACGAAATATAGAGGAAAAGAAGAGGCTGTATTACAGACTGATACAGAAGAATGGTACTTTATATAGAGAAGAGAGACTACCTGATTTTCTTGAAAACTGATCTATAAACTTAATCCTCATTAAGAGGATTAAGTTACAAGGTGCATGGGTAAGTAGCAGAGTAGTCATAGGAATGAATGTTTTTGCAAAAACTTATACACTTTTAACGCCGCTTGTATTCAACAACCGATGTTAAAAGTGTTATTTATTTTAACGTCGCTTGTTTATACAACTGACGTTAAAAGTCCTTTATTTAAAGTCAGTTGTCTTAAACAAAAGACATTAAATAAATGACTTTTAAAGTTAGATGTTACAAACAACTGACGTAATATGTTTTTTTATATATGGTTTTTGATTAAAACGTTTACAACCGCTCGCCTTCTTCAGTTAGCTCTGTACGTCTCTGTTCTTCTCTTTTCATCACGCTCACTCCCCCTCTCACTCTCACTCTCACTCTACCCTAATCGAGAGCTCCCCGTCCACCGCAACCACCGCGAGGGCTTCTTCGCCACCACCGTGAGGTACACTGTTAACCCTAACTCTGTCTTTCCCGCTCATTCTTTGCAATAACTTGACATCTCTCTTTCCCTTTCCCGCGCACTAACTCTCTCCTTATCCCCCGCTCTCGGTAAAACCACATCGAACGTTGGCCACCACTCGAGCTCCCTCCCCACCACCACGCGAGCACCTATTTCCTCGGTGAGTCTTTAGGTCACATTTTTTTATTTTTGGTTTTGAGTGTATGTTGAAACTGTAGTCTCTATAGTTGAAACTTGAAACTGTGAGTTTGAGTTGTTTGGAATGTCTCTATTTCTAGTCGTCGGTTTTGTGTTTTCTCTTGTTTTTCTTCTGCTATCATGACCTATTTCAAAATGGGAAGAAATTTAGAGTTGCTTGTAGCATGTGACATCAACAATATATTGCTCATTGCTCAACCAGAAAATGGTGTAAATTTGAAATAATTTTTAAACGCCTTGCTTGTATATATCATGCTCTCTTGATCGATTCATATGGCTGAGTGGTTATAGTACTAGATATAGCAATAGTCCTAATATGTGTTGTTGCCTGCTTGATGAGAAGAATGATGTGAGATTACCGTGGAAATTTTGTTTTAGGCAGCTAGTCAAATAAGATATACATGGTTGACGGGATTTCAAAAACTAGTTTTCAATTAGGATTTCAAAAACTAGTTTTCAATCTCCCGTATTGTCCTTATATTGGATATATGTTTTGAATATCTACGTAACCCTATCTAGTTATGGATCGTAGTTGGATGGTTTGTAAGCGCACTAGTGCTGAGTATTTGAAGGGGGTGGGAGAATTTATAGAATTTGCTCAAAGTAATGTTCCTAATAGTAATGGAATGTTCTGTTGTCCTTGTGTCAAGTGTTTGAATACGAGGAAATGTACGGTGAAGGATATACGTACTCATTTTATTTGTGAAGGGATTTGCTTGAGTTATACAATATGGATATGGCATGGTGATGTGTTGTTGAGTAGTACGGCAAGTGTCTCCCAAAGTGAGGACGTTGACGTAGATATGGAGGATGATCGAGTAGAGGACATGATCCATGATATTGGACAAGAATCTTTTCATCGAGCTCATGTGTATGATAGGTTGTGCGGTGATGTGGATAAGCCTTTATATCCAGGGTGCACTACTCATACACGGTTGTCTGTGGTGCTAAAATTGGTTTGTGTGAAGACGAGAAATGGTTGGACCGATAAAAGCTTCACGGAATTGGTTGAAGTGTTGAAAGACTTGCTTCCGGAGGACAACACATTGCCTGACCGTAATGATGAGTGTGATTTCACCTCATTTTCCATGTACATTTCTGCATGTATTTGCATATAGTTAGGCCAATTTAGTGTTGATTTTGTATAGTTTTTCCTTTGGAACGGATGAGGTGGTTTCTGTGTGTTGTTTTGCAGGATTTAATGGAAAAATGCCCAGAAATCAGCCTTGGTGGAGCTTGGATGGATTAGAGCCTTAAAAGTCAAGAATATGAGCTAAACAGAGCCCATCACGGCCTGGCCGTGATGACCATCACGGCCGTGATCAAGCAGAGAAGAAGGCAAAGTCGAGATCATCACGGCATAGCCGTGATGGACATCACGGCCGTGACCAACCGTAAATGAGGGCTCGCGTCGCGAACACTTCTCTCGCCTCGCGAGAGTTAAAAACTTGAAGACACGCCTTGGACGAAAAGCGTCACGGCCTGGCCGTGATAGCCATCACGACCGTGACGGGCGACGGACCTATAAATAAACCTGCACCGAATGCACTAGGGATCTGCACTTGGAGGCGGCTGAGGTCAAGGGCTGGAGAGGGTTTCTACCCAAATAGGGGGGTGTTTTCTCTGCTCTTGGATGAGGAGAAGATGGAGGAAGCTTGTCTATGAGTGTTCTCCATCCCTTTTCTCATTCTGTTTTGTATTTCCTTTTATCATGAGTAGTTAAATCCCCATTGTTGGGGTTAGATGTAACTTTTCTGAACTTGTTGTAATTGATTTGGTGTTTTAATGCAAGTCTCTATTTCTTTATTAGTATGTGATTCTGTGTTTAATGCTTTCCTTGGCTTAGCTACCCATAGGAATGATTTGTTGCTTTGATAGATGACTGAAAGGTTGGTGTTAAGGCATGCTCATGAATCATATGCCAAGTAGTTCAAGAATCTAGACATAGATGTTGAATGCTTGCAATCTTATAAGTCTTGACTTAATGCAAAATCACAGATTAATCCACCTAAGACATTAGGGTTTGATTTGGGGTTTTAGGCTCAATGCACCTAAGACATTAGGCTTGAGTATTTTAGAAAAGGCTTGATTGTCATAATTGAAGTAGGACTTGTGTTGATAGCCAATTCATTGCAATTAAGGGAGGATTAGTGTAGTCTAACCCTAACAATCTTAGCCATATCTCTGTTTGCCTTCCAAGTGTTCGATATAATTCCCAAAAGACCAAAAATATTGTTTTGCTTTCTTTATTTTCTGTTTTAATCCCTCACACTTTAGTTAAGTCTAAATAGTTGTTGAATTTGCGAATTGGTAATTGACATCCAATCCTCGTGGATACGATAACCTGGTCTCACCACCGTATTACTTGATTGCGACGAGGTGCACTTGCCTTTTATCTTAAAAAATCACGCATCAAGTTTTTGGCGCCGTTGTCGGGGATTGGCTTTGTCAATATCGGTAGTAACAAATGAGGCAACTAGTTTAGACATTTTTTTCTTTTATTTTTATTTCCTGTGTATATTTGATATTTTTCTCGTATATATTTGAGCTTTTTGTTTTGAGTTCTGTTTTTGTAAGGTGGACAAAAGTCATGGAAAATTTTTGTTATCCACTGATAAGGAAGCTTCCAAATCATGTTTTGGAGGACAACTTGTGGTGGGATGACGATATAAATTTGGGAGAATTCTTCCAGGAGTTTTCTCTATCTCATAACACCCCATCACGAGTCGATCCTATGACTGGTGAGCTTATATATATATATACCGAGGAGGATTGGGAAACCTTTTGTTCTTATTTACCACCTCCACCACCATGTATGATTCCCATAGAGCCACATGAAGTGGAAGTTGAGAAAAATCTGGTTATGGGAATGGATCAAATTGAAAATGAAGTGGTGGTGGTGAGTAAACCACAACAAGAGGAACTACCTTCCACAAATCCTTGGGAAACAACAAGTGAGGAGGCAGGGCATCTAGATAGCACTCCTTCCACCATGCATGCTGAGCAATCTGATTTTACTGCACTTGATAAATATGTTGGCTTGCATGCATGTGTGGACATTGGTAAGTTAGCCCCTCCCACTTGTCTGTCACACTTCCTCTTGACAATTCCATTTGGCCCGAGAGGAAGTGAGTTTATAATTTTAAAGGTCAATGGAATTTCCACCCAATGGCTGGGTGGAATTGAAAATAAAGTTATCTTACTGTTGCAATCACCACCCCAATTTCCATTTGATCCGGGAGGAGGATCCAGGTGATGCTTTTCAATAAGTCAAGCTAGTGACATTAAAGAAGCGCTTATTGGGAGGCAACCCAATTTTTCTTTTCCTTTTCCTTTTTTCCTTTTTTTTTAGTTAGAATTGATTTTTGATTTCAAACTCTTGAATAATTTGAGAAGCTCAAGAGTTTTCTTTTACTAATAAAATTGCCAAGTGATTTCAGGGAAAGAAGGAAGGGAGGGAGAGCAAGAAGACAAGGAGAAGAGCAAAAGGGGCAAAGAAAAAGCAAAGTCAGCACCCGCTACCGCCTCGGTAAGCCGTTCCATTTTTCTTTTGCTTTATTTTATTTTTCTTCTCCTCTCTCCAGCTTGATTGTTTACATTGGGGACAATGTAAATCTTTAAGCTTGGGGTAGGGGTAATCTTTTTGCTTGCATTGTAAATATTGCATTCATATAGGCTTAAGTTTGCATGATTGCATGATTCGGTTACCCTTGCTTAGATTGAGCTTATGATTGTGAGAGCTAAGTGCCAATTTTTTTTGTGATAGTGAATTCTTGAACCCAATTCTGTTTATTCTTGTGATATGGCTGCAAATGAATATGCTTGAGATGATCTTGGATAGTTGATGATTAGCATATGTTTCTTTAGACTTGTGTTTCTCACTGGTTCTTGAACTGATAAATGTAAGCTTTTGAGCCATTAGGGGTACTCACTAAATCCGCCCCCGTTCTTTGTGTTGAGTGTTGCTCCTCTTGGATGAATTTCTCTAGAACTTGACTTGAAACCATTTTAAAGCTTAAAATTTTTTGAAAACATTTTTGAAAATGATTGAGGCAATAGGTATTTTTCTGGCCTTCCGAGTTTTGAATGATGAAATGCTACCCCTTAGTTGCCCAATTTTGAGCCTGAATGAATAAAATGCTTTTCTTGGTACCCTGAAAAATTTTGATACATATACTTGATAAGGGACCTTCTAAAGTATTACAAAAAGGGTGAAAAAGGTAGTTGAAAGTTTGGGATAAGAATCAGAAAAAAATAATTCTTTTGAGTTGAAAAATCTCACCTCTCCAATTATTAAAAAAAAAGAAAAGAAAAGAAAAATATACAGAGATGGGGATGAAAAAAAAAAGAGAAGTGAGAAATAAAAGAAATAGAAAGAAAAGAAAGGTGGAAAAATGTATTGAAAACCCAAGAAGGTATTTTAGAAGGTGTCTTGTGTTGAAATGTTTGATACTTGGTTTAGCCTTTTGAAATATCCCTTTCTTGTTATCCCCACCTAAAGATTAATCCCATGGCCACGTTACAACCAAATAAAGACCTCTTGATTCTTAGGTGTTTTCATAAATAAAGTGGAGATTTGGTTGATAGTCAAGCATATGGTAGGAATCATTCCTTGAGGAAAATGGAGCGAATTGTATGTATACTTGAACACTTGAGTGAGTGAGGCAAGAAAGAGAGCCAAGCAAATAAACAAGCTTGGGGTGAGCTTCAAGTGAGCAAGAGTGCCCGAATCAGTGAGGATGTGAGTCTAGGAAACTTAAGCCCCTAATTGGACTTGAAATGATTGTCCCTTGCTGAATTGTTTGAATTGCCTGTTACTTGGATCATTTTACTCGGGTTCTTAGTTCACTATCCATGCTTTGACTGTTTATCTCTTCTGGCCTTAGTTTTTGCTTGAGGACAAGCAAAGTCTTAAGCTTGGGGTGATTTGATGAGTGTGATTTCACCTCATTTTCCATGTACATTTCTGCATGTATTTGCATATAGTTAGGCCAATTTAGTGTTGATTTTGTATAGTTTTTCCTTTGGAACGGATGAGGTGGTTTCTGTGTGTTGTTTTGCAGGATTTAATGGAAAAATGCCCAGAAATCAGCCTTGGTGGAGCTTGGATGGATTAGAGCCTTAAAAGTCAAGAAAATGAGCTAAACAGAGCCCATCACGGCCTGGCCGTGATGACCATCACGGCCGTGATCAAGCAGAGAAGAAGGCAAAAGTCAGAGACTGTCACGGCCTAGCCGTGACAGACATCACCGCCCTGACCCACCCGAAAATGAGGGCTCGCGTGCGAACACTTGTCTCGCCTCTCGAGAGTTAAAAACTTGAAGACACGCCTTGACAGAAGCGTCACGGCCTGGCCGTGATAGCCATCACTACCGTGACGGGCGACGGACCTATAAATAAACCTGCACCGAATAGTAATTAGGGATCTGCACTTGGAGGCAGGCTGAGGTCGCGGCCGGAGAGGGTTTCTACCCAAATAGGGGGTGTTTTCTCTGCTCTTGGATGGGGAGAAGATGGAGGAAGCTTGTCTATGAGTGTTCTCCATCCCTTTTCTCATTCCTGTTTTGTATTTCCTTTTATCATGAGTAGTTAAATCCCCATTGTTGGGGTTAGATGTAACTTTTCCGAACTTGTTGTAATTGATTTGGTGTTTTAATGCAAGTCTCTATTTCTTTATGAGTATGTGATTCTGTGTTTAATGCTTTCCTTGGCTTAGCTACCCATAGGAATGATTTGTTGCTTTGATAGATGACTGAAAGGTTGGTGTTAAGGCATGCTCATGAATCATATGCCAAGTAGTTCAAGAATCTAGACATAGGTGTTGAATGCTTGCAATCTTATAAGTCTTGACTTAATGCAAAATCACAGATTAATCCACCTAAGACATTAGGGTTTGATTTGGGGTTTTAGGCTCAATGCACCTAAGACATTAGGCTTGAGTATTTTAGAAAAGGCTTGATTGTCATAATTGAAGTAGGACTTGTGTTGATAGCCAATTCATTGCAATTAAGGGAGGATTAGTGTAGTCTAACCCTAACAATCTTAGCCATATCTCTGTTTGCCTTCCAAGTGTTCGATATAATTCCCAAAAAGACCAAAAATATTGTTTTGCTTTCTTTATTTTCTGTTTTAATCCCTCACACTTTAGTTAAGTCTAAATAGTTGTTGAATTTGCGAATTGGTAATTGACATCCAATCCCTGTGGATACGATAACCGGTCTCACCACCGTATTACTTGATTGCGACGAGGTGCACTTGCCTTTTATCTCAAAAAATCACGCATCACGTAACTATGAGGCCAAGAAGGTATTGTGTCCAATGGGTATGGAGTATAAGAAGATACATGCATGCCCCAATGATTTCATATTGTACACCGGTGTTCATGAAGACAATGACGATTGCCCCAAATGTGGGTTATCACGGTACAAAGTGATGGGTGGTGATGATGATGATGATCTTCATGATGTGAGAAAAAGGGTCCTCCTCACGAAGGTGTTGTGGTATCTTCCAATAATTCCAAGGTTCAAGCGATTGTTTGCCAATGCGAAAGATGCGAAGATATCTTAGATGGCATAAAGATGAGAGGAAACATGATGGAAAGGTTCGTCATCCCGCTGATTCTATGAAATGGAAGAATATTGATACTATGTTTCCAGATTTCGCCAATGAGCCAAGAAACCTAAGGCTTGGACTTGCTACGGATGGAATGAATCATTATGGTAACATGAGTAGTATTCATAGTTCATGGCCTCGTTCTCGTTGATAATTTACAACCTTCCCCCTTGGTTGTGCATGAAGCGCAAATACATGATGTTGTCTATGATGATTTCGGGCCCAAAGCAACCGGAAATGACTTAGATGTTTATCTAAGTCCCTTGATTGAAGACTTGAAAAAACTGTGGGTGGAAGGTGTTGATGTAGTTGATGGGTATTCTCATGAGACTTTAAAGCTTCGTGCCATGTTATTTTGCACCATCAACGGCTTTCCAAAGATACAAGAATTTGTCCGAGATGCAGTGTCAAGGGGCATAAAGCATGCCCTATATGTGAAGAAGGCACATGCTACACTCAGTTGCATCATGGAAAGAATACGGTTTACCTTGGGCATCGGAGATTTCTTAGACGTGATCACCCATATCGTAAGATGAAAAAAGATTTTAATGGATGCCCAGAGACAGAAGAAGCTCCGGCGGCTTTAATTGTAGAGCAGGTTTATCAGAGGGTAAAGGGCATCGATGTTATATTCGGCAAGTCCAAAAAGAAAGGTAAAGCTGTTGAGAAAAACATATGGAAGAAGAGGTCGATATTCTTTGATCTTCCATACTGGCACAAGCTTGATGTCAGACACTGCATTGATGTGATGCATGTGGAGAAAAATGTGTGTGATAGTGTGATCGGGACGCTTCACAACATTCAGGGCAAGACAAAGGATGGTGTGAATGTTCGTCTCGACCTCGTTGCTATGGGTATACGAGAGCAGTTAGCTCCAGTTGTTGAGGATGGTAAGCGGACTTATTTGCCGCCAAAGATGTCATACTTTGTCAAAAAAAAAGAGACAAAGTTTCATGGGTGTCTTCGGTGGCATCAAAGTTCCACATGGTTACTCTTCAAATATGAAGAGGCTTGTCTCTAGTGATCTAAAATTAGTTGGCTTAAAGTCTCATGATTGTCACATCTTGATGCAACAACTTCTGCCCGTTGCTATTCATGGTATTGCTCCAAAAAATGTGAGACATGCCATTACTCGGTTGTGCTCATTCTTCAATTCTATATGTATCAAAGTCGTTGACCCCGATGTGTTGGATGACTTGGAAGTCGAGGCTGCTACAATCTTGTGCCAATTGGAGATGTATTTTCCTCCTTCCTTTTTCGACATAATGGTTCACTTAATTGTTCATTTGGTGAGGAGATTAGATTATGTGGGCCGGTTTTTCCGAGATGGATGTACCCAGTTGAGCGCTACATGAAGATCTTGAAAGGGTACGTGAAGAATCCTCATCGCTTGGAAGCATCTATTGTTCAAAGGTATGTTGCGAGAAGAAGCTATTGAGTTTTTTCGGACTACCTTCATAACACGGATCCTATAGGGGTTCCTAAACCTCGGAATGATGAGATAATATGTCAAGGTAAAGGTACACATAGCTTAAGAATTAATAGCAAGGGTCGGGAGGAAGTGCTTCAAGCACATTTGTATGTATTGAACAACATCGATTCTGTTCAACCTTTCTTATTTGAACATAAAAGAAAAGTCAATCAAGAAAACCCTCGAATGAGCGAAAGGTGGTTGTTGAACAAGCATAACAAGACTTTCTTACCATGGTTCAAGGAAGAAATGCTTAAGGATGGTAGTATCGCTTCGATGACGCAAGATGGCTAGCACGTGGGCCTAAATTCAACGTCATATGTTGGAGCGGATACGACATCAATAACTTTTCCTTTTCTACAAAGGAACAAGATAACAAGTGTACCATGCAAAATAGTGAGGTTATGATCGTGGCGAAAGCAATGCACTTCTCTAGTGCAAAGGACACAAAACCCGTTAAAGCACCGACACCTTACTTTGGATATATTGAAGATATTTGGGTGCTCGATTACACTAAGCTTACGGTGCCGGTTTTTAAATGTAAGTGGGTTGATAGTAACGGTGGTGTACAAACCGACGAATTGGGGTTCACATTGGTAGACCTCAACAAGTTAGGTCATATAAATGAGCCTTTCATAGTGGCTTCCCAAGCAAAACAAGTGTTCTACATCACTGATCCTTCTAACAAAAGGTTGTCCGTGGTTCTCCAAGGAAAAAGCATGTATAATGGTAGTGATGAAAATCAAGATTCAAATCTTGATATTACTGAGACTCCTTCTTTTTCAACAAACATGCCTACTATAATCGAGGAGACACAGGTGGACAATGTACATGCCACTCGTGATGATCATCACGAAGGGATATTGATATAGGTAGTTTAAACTTAGTATACATTTATTTTTATTTATACTTCTGTATTTATTTTTAGTTATAACCTATGTTAATAAATATATATTGTTTCTGAACATGCATACATATGGATCAGTCGGATGGCCCACATGCACGGGAGGACA
This sequence comes from Sophora flavescens, assembly GCA_030762895.1. NCBI lineage: Eukaryota > Viridiplantae > Streptophyta > Magnoliopsida > Fabales > Fabaceae > Sophora > Sophora flavescens. The sequence goes on along the minus strand of CM061063.1, from coordinate 130,585,338 downwards.
CTGTGGAGCCTACGCAGGACCCGATCGCGCCTACGCCTGATTCTAGTGTAAGTTTACATGTTATCTACTATCTTTATTCCTTCTTTTTAATGTAAGTTTATAATGTTACAACCCTCTATTTTATCATTTTTTTGTCCATACAGACATCACAGGCTCATAGGAAACGGGGTAGAGGAGCCACGACTTTGAAGAAACTAGAGAAGGCCAGGCAAAGCGGACAGAAGCTTGAGGTGTCCTTCGATGCTAATCTAAATTCCCAGGGACCCCGTGCTAAAGAATTTACCTTTACATTCTTTTGATTTACATTATTAGATAATTATTTGAGTTATAATCCATTCAGTTGTTATGTATTTAATGTATAGGTAGCTTGGACTGTGCCGAATCACGAGGATCATCGCATTTAAATGTCCAAAATGGCATCAAAGCATTGGAATGGGTTCAAGCATGATCTTACCAGGTACTATGTATCTGGGAAGAAGCGGCTTGATAAGATGTTCTTGGATTATCCCTGGATTGATCATGATACTTGGGATATGTTTGCTAGGAATTGACAGGATGAAGAATTTCAGGTTAGTTGATTAAGTTAATTTTGTATGCTTCTCATAGATCATTCAACTGTATTTAATTATGTGTTTTTGTTTGAATAGGCTAAGGCAGAGAAGGGTCGGTAATCAAAGCGAAGAACGCCCACCGCCACACCATGTCTCGGGGGGTGGGTACGAGACTCGGATCGAGGAGATGATGGCGGATAGGTCGAGGGGTGAAGCAGAAGAGCACTCGCTAGGATAGAAAGAGGAGAGGTGCCCGAGGGCACACCATTAAGTCCTCAATCGGACATCGACCGCAAGGATGTCTCCGGTTAGCCGCCGCATGACAAAGACGAGATCTTTTAAAGTCGATGCCACTCGCGAAGTGGCGTATAAGATTGTAAATAAATAATTAACTTCATTTCAATTGATATTTGGATAGATATTTTTAACACTTTTCACTTGCATGTTTTTTTCATTTTTTCATTGTAGTTGGATCTTAAAAGCACAATCCTCCCAGGGCTCATTCGTCCCTTCTCGACGGTGGGACGCCTTGATGACCGCTCTAGGCAAGAAAGACCATCCTGGCTCGGGTTATCGTGTTCCCGGGAACGTGACCATCAAAGAATATTATGGCAAGTCCGCTTCACGAAAGCGGGTGGTCGATGAAGCATCAATTTTGGATGACATGACTCAATCAGCCTCATCTCCAACCCCCGCTATTACAATGCATCCGATGAAAAGCTTACTATCCAACCTAGAATTCAAGCAGCGCTGCTAGAGAGCTTTCCTCCGCTCGGCTCATCCCAGACACCGCAGGACATGCCAACCCTTCACATGTGAGCACAAAAGAGAGTTATAGTAGGGCACATGTGGAGGACGATGAGTTGGCGCCTAGGAGCGAGAGTTGGAAGTCCAACGCCATGAGCTTGAGTTGGAAATGAAAAGGCGTGAGCTTTGAGTTGGACTTCAAACGACGTGAGCTCGAAATGTTAACAAAGGTATGTATTCATTATTAATGTCCAAATTAGTCAAATAATTACTTGTGGTTTTTTTAATTATCAACAACTTATCTATTTTATTTTTCCTAAATTGAAGGCCAAGTCGACGCTCTGTCGCCGTCTCCTCGTCACTGCTTGTTCTCACTTGGTGAGGATTATGCGCTTGAGATTTTTGAATGTCCATTGAGCACGATGGATGGGTGGCACGCCCAAATCAACAGAGGATATTTTCCTTCGTGGTGAAGATCTCGGACACGCCCGCAGAGATAACGTGTGGATGGCCAGTACGGTTTTGAGTCTCTGGTGCACGCAAGTTAATTTTAATTTTATAATTTATTTTTGGTATTTTTCCATTTAATAATTTGTTTTAATTTCAATATATATATTATGTAATTAACATCCACACCTTTTCATATCTTAGGTATCTCCATCGTCTTCAGCTTGATAAGGGCGTTGCATCAGTTTACGGCTTCTTAGATCTGTCAATCCTTATGCCCCAATTCTTTGTTGGCGATGCATTTAGTAAATACATACGGAACTTGATGGGAGACAATCGGAAAGAATTATATCTGGCTCTCTAATGTATGAATAACCATTGGCAGTTGTTCGTATTTCACCTGTCTAGGCATACTGTCATATTCTTATGCTCTCTCCACCAAAACCCGCCACAAGAGGTGGTGGAAGTCAGAATACGTAAGTAACTAATCTTAAATTTAATTTAAGTTTTAATATTAGTTGTTTTTAGTTTATTACACACATGATATATGAATTTGTTAATTAACATGATTATTTGTTTATGATAGCACGCTGAAGGCGAGTAGCATAAGTTGCGCCAACGGAGAAGTAGGACTTCTAAGGCTAAAGGAAATCCTAAATGGATCATCCTCAAGGTTTGGTAGTTTATTTATCAAATAATTAATATTATAATTACTAATTTATATGTATATTTAACTGACATTGAAATTAATTTTGTTTGTAGTCTCGATTTCAACCTGGCGAGTGGTCGTATGGGCTATTATGTGATGCTTCATATGCTGAACATAGTCTCCGCATCTATTACGGATGGATGGAAGAAGGTAATATTTAAACAACTTGTTAAATTATATATTATAGTTTTAGTGATGACTTGCGTTAATGTACGTTATTGTTATTATTTGAACGTGTGTAGGCATTTAACGACCAATCGCCTCTTCAAAAAGATGAGTTTAGAGACTTGAGGATGCGCTTAGAAGAATTCTTCTTCAAGTATGCGGCTGAAAAAGAAATTGACAAGATACCTCCGCAATACTTAGATGAATAGTTTTTTTGTTAGACTTTAGAAACTAATTAATAACATGTATATATATATACTTAGATTGATAGTTTTGTTTTTAGACATTAGAGACTAAAATTTATATATACATATACTTGTAGATAGTTATGTTTTTCCTATACATGGGTTTTGATTTTAAGTCCCCCAATTGTTCCTTTGTATATTTCTTTTCTTTTTGTTAATATTGAAATTTAAGGGTAGTGCTTGCAATTCTGTAATGTGTGTGATATTCTGTGTTACTGTGATATTTACTGAATGCAGGGATAGCTGAGGGGAGTGATATTTTAAAACTGAATTTAAAAAAAAAAATCTATTAACGCTGGCTTATCAAATAACCGACGCTAATAGTATTTTATAAAATATACAATACACTATTAACGCCGCTTGTATTAGGAAACCGACGTTAAAAATAAAACCTTTAACGCCGCTTTAACACAACCGACGTTAGTTTGAACAACATTAACGCTATTGTGTAAAAGAACCGACGTTAATAGTTTTATTTTTAACGCCGCTTGTTTAAACAATCGACGTTAAAATATTAACTATTAACGCCGCCGTATTTACGCTGCATAAATATTCGCACGTAAAAAATCAATTTTAATCGACTTAAAAAGTACTTATTGTACTAGTGATTAAATCATTAACCAATGTTTAGTTTTCATCAAAACTTAGGGAAATGCACATCGACATTTTAGAGACTTAACAAATACTTCTAAGGGTCGAGATACAAAGAATCCTGCTTCATTTTGTATTCTTTTGAAGAATACCGAGAAAGCCTTAAAAGACTCATCCTTGTGGGTTAAGAAGAGTACCGATGTAAATCTAGAGTAGTCATCAACTATGACAAATCCATATTTTCTTCCCCCAAATGCTAGCAACACTAACTCGGTCCAAACAGATCCATGTGTAACAAACCAAGAGGTCTAGAAGTTGATACTTGGTTTTTAAATTTGAAACTTGATTTTATTTGTTTACCTCTCTCGACATGCATCACACAAGACATCTTTCTTAAAACTAATATCAAGCAATCCTCTCACAAGATTATTCTTTTTCAGTTTAGAAATTAGTTTCATACTAGCATGTCGTAGTTTCTTATGCCATAACCATCTTTCATCATCTTTAGACATCGACAAAGTTACACTTTGATCTCGAGAGGTCATTCAGGTTAAATCTTATACATCTTTTGTTGTCTTTTAGCTGAAAAGAGGGTTTTGCCACTACACTCTTTAACTATGCATAAATCCTTGGTAAAGGAGACATCAAATCCACTGTCACATAATTGACTTATGCTAAGCAAATTGTGTCATGATCCTTCAACCATAAGAACATTAAATATAGAGGGAAGAGGGGATTTACCACCAATAGTACCCATGCCTATGACCTTCCCTTTCTGATTGCCTCCAAAGGCAACATATCCTCATTTCTTAAGTTGGAGGTCTAGGAACATAGACCTTTCTCCCCATGTGTCGTGAGCAACCACCGTCTGGGTACCAAGCAGTGGTGTTTTCTTTGTCCTATTAAGGACATCTGCAATAGAAATTATTTGGTGTTTAGGTACCCATAATTTTCTGGGTCATTTTCTATTAGTTCTAGGAGTCTGTGAAGACTTCCTTCTCTTCTTATGAATACACTTAGACATAACATGTTCATTTTTTCCACAGAAGTTACATACATGTATGGATTTAATGATTGTTGACTTAATGGACACTTTTTTAGAAGTTTTAGTTGATACTTTATGATGTGTCCGATGGACATATCCAATAACTTCTTTGTTAAGGGAGTGTCTCTTATAGCCAAGCAACTTAGTCGATTGTCTCTACCATTAACAAATTCGGCGAGATCAAGTCGCCTCTTCCACTTTCTGTTGAAGTTTTTCAACTTCTTCAAATTATGATGTTTCACTTGAGATGTTAGCTTCATCGACTTTTCATCTTCACCACCGCTTCCTTTTGGCCAGCTTTTCACACTCTTGAGATTTCTGCTTATGCTCACTAATGAGATTTACATACTCTCTCTTGGGGATTTGAAGGCCTTAGATAAGCAATTGGATTCCCTAGTAACTCCTCATAGGCATAAAGTAATTCCTCATAGTCAGAATGTACCTCATCATCCGAATCGAGTCGATGTTGGCCATCGACAGAGATTAGCTTCTTCCTCTTTCTATTCATCAAGATGTTGACCAGCATCCTCCCAAGTAGCCATCATCCCTTTCTTATTCCTTTTAAAGAACTTCTTAATTGGGGCTTTCTTAAGTTGAGGACATTCAACTTTGATGTGACCAAAGCTTCTTGACTCATAGCAGACAATTGAACACTTGTCCGTTGAAGTGGATTCTTTGAAGTTCTTATCCTTGTTGAACATTCTCAATGGCTTATCCTTTCGAACTTCTTTTCTCAGAAGAGAATCTTTATCTTCCTGGTTAGGAGAGACAACTCTTCATCACTTTTAATCCTTGGGTTCGGACAGTGCACATCACTGGATGACTCGTTTACTTTTAGAGCCTTGGAAGCTTTTGTTGACTTTTGATCAGCCTTCGAAGCAATTGACTTGCCTTTCTTTGTAACAATTTCATTTCTAAGTTCTTGCTCATGAACAGTAAGTGTACCAAGAAGTTCATCCATAGTCAAGGTAGTGAGATCCTTGGCTTGGGAAATAGCAGTGACTAAAGGTCTCCACTGCTTAGGTAGACTCCTTAGTATCTTTCCAACCTTCTCAACATTAGTATAAATTTTTCCAAGAGATTTTAGGCCATTGATGATAGTTTGGAATCTTCCTATCATCTGAGCAACAGATTCTCCTTCCTCCATGAGAAACAGTTCATACTTTCTAACAAGTATGGCAATTTTTGATTCTTTGACTTTGGTTGTTCCTTCATGTGTGACAGCTTAAAGTATCCTATATTTCTTTAGCATAATCACAAGCACAAACCTTTAGAAATTCTTCAGACTGAGAGCACAAATGATGTTGTATCCGGCTTTGTGGTTCAGCTCCCATTTTGTCTTTTTCTCATAGGGTCCACCGAGCTTTTGGCTTGTCGTGTTGTCATCATATTTAGGAATGAATGGACCATCGCTGATGACATCCCGTGATATCAGATTTTGTAGATCGAATGAACCATTGAAATCTATCTTTCCAATAGTTGTAGTTTTCTTCATTGAAGAATGGAGGTCCTGTAAGGGAAGCTCCTTCACCGATGACTTCCAGCTGAACTAGCTCCAGCATCATGTCTATTCTTCAGATCTTTAACTCTACACTCTTAGATGCTCAACCCAGAGGATGAGCTCGATACCAACAGAAATAGACAACTATAAACACTAGAAGGGGGTTGAATTGAGTTTTATCACCTCACAAGTGGCTTATGAGGCATTATATAAATCAAGTACATATTTTAATAGAAAGGTATTCACCATACCCTTAGGCTATGTTTGGGAGTTTTGTAGAAGATGGAGTGGAGTAGTTAATAATGGAGTGGTTAGTAATGGAGTGGAGTGGAAAGGTAAAAGCATATCACACCCTTGTTTGGAAGTTTAACGAGAGAGTGGAGGAAACTCCCAAACCCCAAAATTTGGAGGGTATGAAAATTAGAGAATTTATATGGGATGGAGGGGTTTGGGTTATCATCCTCAACCATCCCACTCCATTAATGAAAGAACTCTCAAACAATGAGTTAATGTAATTTCACCACTCCACTCCACTAATAAGTAATAAATGACCATCCCACTGCATCCTCCCAAACATAGCCTTAAATAGCTTAACCTTGGCTAACTACACCACCACCATCGACAACCCTCCAAGTCTCTAGAGAGGAATAAATTTACTTAGTTGATCCATGTAATCTCTAAAGTGTATACTTAGGTTAGTAGAAATCTCTTACTCTGCTCTTGAATGAATAACAAATCTATAACTATATAAATGTGGTAAAAGTAGAAGATAATGTTGACTCCAAACCGATATATCACACATTGAATGATATAAAGTAGCTTGAAACCCTTAGCACCAAAAAAAGGAGTAGTTGAAACCCTTACTCCCGCAGCACTAAAGAATTTCTATATAAGTATTCATTAACAAAGAATATATAATAATAACTATAAATGACATCAATATGAAACCATATGTTAAAAAATTCCAATGGTAATTAGTAAAGTCAATGACCACCATTTTGGTCAGCTTCCTATCATCTATTGGATACTCCCTCATTAGAAATCCTATCGGTAATCCCATCATGTCTATCCAATACTCCAACATAAGAATCATAAGTAAGGAAAATTACACCAAAAAAATGAATGATTCTGATATTCCAATAAATGACCTATATAATATAATTAAAAATCTTTAAGCACTTGGCATAATTAGACAATAGTGAAGTATGTATTTACCGACTACCAAAGTTAGAATCACATTGTTTATTACAAATATCATCAAAAGAAACCAATGAGAGGTCATAAAGTGATATAAGTTCAAAATCACGTGTAGACACAAAATACTAAGTTGAAAAACCAAACAATGAACATGTGTTATTGTTCGATATGAGCCGATGCTCGCACCATAGTGAAGCTAGTTGATGTGGATTGATGAATCTTAGCACAATCCAAGTTCATAATATGCAAAACTTGGCCCTTTATGCCTTCTTTTTGGATAAATCTTACTCACATAATCAATTTGGCAACCATTATCACAATATACTAAAACAATATAACTACGTGTATCACTATATTGCTTAGTAGAAATGAAATGAGCACATAAGGTATACTAGCAATGACACCAAGATTTATAAAGCCCAAATTTAAAATTCAAATGTTCAAAACAGAGGGAACCTACAATTACAAATAATAAGATTGCACTAGAAATCATAACATGTCACAAAGTTTCATACAACCACGTGGAACCATCTAATGCAATTTTTAAGAATAAAGTGTAATATCATATATGTACTAGTATGTACTAGACTAGATGTCTGAACTTGTCAAAATTTCAGATTATCATTTATAGAAAGGCAAACCAAGTCCTTAAATGCCTAACCCTTAATTACTTCTATCATTGTGGATCGCTAATCGACCTCCTACATATGAATCTCTCACCCGCTTTTGACCTTTGTGTTACCCATTCTATTACACAATGTTTTAATAATCGACCGATCATTGAATTAGTGAACGCATTTCTATAGTAAGCACTCGACATGCACTAACCTACCCTAATTTCCCTTTCCACCATTGAATCACACACTTAAAAAAATGCATGATACGAGGATAACACAAAATCAGTGGTCTTCCCAACCTTAAAGCTATTAAGTTAGGTTTTAGGTCTCCAAAGTTTTTTAGTTATTTAGGCTTCCAAATTTAGAACTTCAATTTTTTTTGGCTTAACTGCACTTTTAATCCTTAAACTTTAGCACTTGGGTGATTTTAGTTCCCCGATTTTTTTAAGGACATTTTGTCCTCAAATTTTTAAAAGTTGTAAATTTGGTCCATCTATCAATAATCTAATGGAATAGTCCTAGGTGGCTAATAGAATAATCCACGTGGCATGTCCATTTGGTATTTATTTATTAAAATAATAAAATAATAACCATCCAGCTGTATTTATTATATTAAAAGCAAGCACCATTATACCCAAATGCAGATCCAGATCTTACCGAGAGAGGTGAGTAGAATCTACGCAACCTCCACCGAATTTACACGCACAATGTGGTTCATTGAGGGATGCCACCTCATGTTCGACAAAATGCCTCACAGAGCTCTTGCACGACCTGCCAATTCCCCTCAAACTCGTATACCCACATGGAAACTAGGAGCCAAATTTCAAACCCAATAGTATTACTTTGCAAGCTTTATTGCAAGCATCTTCCCCGCTTGAAGATTGGTAGGTCGGGTCTTTGCTCACGCCCGTGGCCCTCTAACTGCTTCATACCCATTTATTTTTTTTTTTTAAAAAACTTTAATGGTGCTATTACTTGTATTTCTATGTTCATATTCGCTATCTTACATGAAAAAGTGAATGACCCCCTATACACACATACAATTATTTTGCTCAATGTAACAATCTCAAATAGAAACACAAATGCTTATATGGACAAAGGAGCTCGTGTATCATTGATACATTTTAAGTTGTCAACTCAAATGATTCATTAGTGGCACCATCAATGTCGATGGGGGCCAGTTTTTAAGAGGAGCCAAGCTTAGGACTAGCACATGTGACGACAACCTTGATGGTGGGGAGGGGTGAAAGCATGCGGGCAAGGAGGAGAGTGGTCATTATTTTAATAAATGAATGCCAATTGGACACGCCACGAGACTCATTCCATTAGCCTCATAGGAGTCTAGGACTATTCCATCATATTATCGAGGGAGGCACCAAATTTGCAACTTTTAAAAATTAGAAGATCGAATGTCCTAAAAAAAATCGGGGGACTAAAAATCACCAAGTGCTAAAGTCGAGAAAAACTAAAAGTACAATTAAAACCATTTGTTACTTCATCAAGGTGGCACATTTGGATTGCATCTAGTGCTCTTTGTCTCAAATGGAAACACTTAAAAGGCCGATGTCGAGGCGTAGAAATGTTTGTAGGGGAAATCCTAATGGTGGTTTGGTTTCAGATGGAGGGTTTCAAGAATCACGTTGATGAGATCATGTTGAAGGTCGATAAGGCAAGTATTGTTAGTGGAAATTATTAAGCAATTAGTGTATGATAAACTTAGTTATCCTCACATTAACAAGGTCCTATTTTGTCATGCTCCATAGAACTTTTGCATTTTCATACCTCAAAATTAGAACACGCGGTTAGGTGCCCGCTTGTTACAATTGACAACTGATGGATATTATGATAATGCGTGACTTTATCGGCTTACAGAGCGGGATCGAGAAGACTTGTATTACTATTTTTAGTTTTGTTAAGAATAAGCTTTGCTTCTCTCAAAAACTTCCCCAAAATCCCATCATAGTGTTGCTTGAATTTTATTGAGTGTGCTTCATGCACGAGCACATCTATCACCCAATGGTTAAGCCTTTGAGACAAGAAGCGTATTGCCAATTTTGGCATGCTATGGTATGGTTATAAGGCATGGTTCTGCCTGTTAAATCCAACAAGAAGTTAATGCCGCCTTGCATTATTTAACCACGTGCCCCATGCCTATTTACTCTCCGCAAAATGGATAATCGGTAGAGTTCGGAGACGTTGGCTCATCTAATACCTTATTTATTAGTAGAATAATCAGGTCGATACATGATTCATGGAGATTTATTTTCCTGGACATCGTATGAGCTTTGGCATAGAAGTAGCTTGGTTAAAAAAGGTGCGCCTTCCAACGAGTGTGTTCTTAGATAAAATTACTTACATTATGAGTTTAGAGAATATAGACGAAGAGTAAACATATACACGCCAATTTAAGTATAGGGTAGCCTGGCAGGTATATTGAATGATTTTGGGATCTGAGTTAAGCCATTTTTGTATTCTCCCTTGTCTTGCTAGGAATTTATTTGTGCCTTTTGCATACGATAGATACCGAGTTCGGGCCTAAGTCGGGTAATGGGGCTGAACAGACTTGTATCGATCGTTGGATCTGATTCCAAAGAGACCTTTATCCTGGAAGGTTTATACAAGAAAGCCAGTGGCCCAGGGGGAGAGAGTTAGTTGTTATGTCGAGTCGGGTCATGAAGTATGAGTTTATAGTTAGGAGGGAGGAGAGCGAGGTCATGCTTGTGTCATTGGGTTTGTCGACAAAGAAATCTTTTGATGAGCTTGTGGCTCTAGTGAGGTCCTTTCTTTGTAACTGATTGTGCTTGAATAATAGCATACAAACCAGCTCTTAGTTATGGTGTTCGTCATTCGGTCCAACCTCGGGATTCTGTGAACTCGTGATTTGACGAATGCTGATAATGTTCTCATGCCATTGAAGTCATATTGAGTTGAAGATGTGGAGACCGATGGCCAAACCGGGAGGTGGTTAATAGGTATTTAGAGGCATATTTAAGATGTTTTGCCTCTAACAACCTAAGAGCTGGTCTTCCATGTTACCTTGGGCGAATTACTTGGTGATAATATCACATTCCATGTGACTATAGGCACTCACTCGCTTGGGAGTGGTGTCTCGCGTAAACCACCCACGTAGGTATGGTTTGTTCAAGGTGAAATTGAGTGGAAGTCAGGCCCGTGAGTTAAGGAAGAAGGGATGAAGCACTCAAGCAAACAAGTATAATTTGACTAAGGCTCGAGGAACAAACGAAGAGATATGCCGATATGAACAGTAGCTGCGTGTTTGCAGCTTGCCGGTTTGATTAAGTTACAACCGTAGAAGTAATCAAATGTCTAATGGATATACCGAAACCTGAACCATGATTAGGGAGTTCAGCTTGGCTTGGATCGCTTTGAGGTAAAAAGTCATCCGATTCAAAGATAAAAGGAGCAAGCGATTCGGTTCGGTTTTGGATTACTTCCTTAAAATATCTGATCCGATCCAAGCGGTTTTCACAAAACAAGATCCAAAAAATCCAATAGACATCGATTTTGTTCGGGTTTTAGGTTTTTTTGGATCGGCTTTCGGTTTTCTTTTGGATCGGTTTGATATGAACACCGCTACCCATGATGTTATGGTCCATTTCAGGTTTTAGAAATATATGGGATGTTACTTACATGCTTAGTGGAGTTATAAGGTGGTTAAGTCTGGGGGAGGAGATAGGGTTTGGAGTGATAAGGGGGAGGTTATGGGTTCAACTCCCTACTAACATAACAAATACTAACAATCTAACATTTGCCTGTAAAAAAAAAAAACTTACATGCTTAAGTTGCCGCCTACTTTAAAAAGTTTACTCGGCATTTCAAGTATCTCAACTTAAGAAGGCAACGGGAGTTATTCACTTGAGACAGACTTACCAATGATTTGGAGGTAGAATTAGACGAATCTACGGAACCCGAGAAGGCCGGCCACGAGAGGTTGTCGGTCTGGCTCGGAAGGGGAAGCAAGGGTTAGTGCATTGGAAGGCAAGGCCGGAAGTTGCAACACGGGATGATGAATTTGTATTAAGGAGCCACTTTCTAATCTCAAACTTCGAGACAAGGTCGTTTCTTCCAAAGAAGAAAGAGTGCTGATTGGCATTTCACGTTCCAAGTATTAAGAGGCAACAACAGGATGCATCACGTGAGAAGCAGATGCTGCAAAAGAGAACGCAAGATCTTATGCGCTGGGGCACAATATTACGCAGGTAATGAATCTATTTTTCATTTACCGTGAAACTTTTGTGTCTGCGTGTGCGAATGTCTGGAACATGTCATCTGTCCGCACCTACGTGCTGATTTATATTTTTTTAAATATTGTTTTCGCTTATTTTGACAAACCCGCCTTGTTCTTTCCACGCATTGTCATGTAATTTTCATTTTCTGTTGCATCATCTCGCTTCAATCAATGATAATGCCAAGTACCAAGTAACAATCTAAACTAATAAATTCTCTAGTGTGCTTTTGTTTTCTTTTTATGTTCCTTTATTGACTTTTAGTGGTGCATCATCGCTTACTATGATATGTAGGTCTGGCAAAATCTTCGTTGCACAAATACTTTTCTCAAGAGGAATCCTTTCGCTTACCATGGTATTCCCAAAAATTATGCAATCATAGAAACCTAATACTATACGAGGTTAGAAAAATCGGATCCTCGCAATCTTCTTATTTGGGAACTTTAAGGGTTTCCATTCAAGAATAAAATTGTAGATGATGAAAAGAGTGAATGGAGCTGGGCAAAGCTCGGCACCAGCAGTACTCGTCTCACACTCAAAGGGGGTGAGGATACTTTCGGTCTTGCAAAAAGAAAATGAGAAGCCGTGTTAGGACAAGCGGGAGTATAGCCAGGGTAGTAATAAATGGAAAATAAAGCATCTACGAAGGATTCTTATTAATTTTGATTGAGGATACTAAAATGTTTATATCGAGGCTTGTTATTTTTTTTTTTTCTATTTGAAAGTTGCAATCAATTTTCCTCGCTATTTATTATTTCAAAATGAATTCTTAAATTTTACAAAGTTTTGCCCTTAGTTTCTATGGAAAGCATGGTGAATATAAATGCACTTATCAACGAGGATTGTTGACTAGGGTTCTAATTTTAGCCAATACATGGGATAAACTTATTTTAGCGCTTTCTTATCCGAATCATCTATGAGACCAACTTCCATTTGTGACATGTTTTATTTACTAAGACTTCTATTCCTGTAATGTTTACACAAAATATTTGTGTATTTTATTTGGTGATGTCATGTGTGGTGATTGCTTACCTTCTTCCTCCGATTCTCGCGAACTTATATTTTTTCTCAATGTTTAAAGGGTGCCAAGGAGGTTTTGTGAATTTCCCTACTAGAGAATAAATGATTTTATATTACCTAAATCCAGCTATCAAGGATGTGTATAAGGAGTCACAACTATGTGAGGATACAGATGGGACCTCATAAGATTTTCCTATAACTATAGAGGTGCACCAAAGGTCGACTTTAGCCTCTATCTTTTACGTTGGTCTTGGATGTGCTTACGTGCTTACTAAGCTATTCAAGAGCTATGGTTTCGATGCATCTTTTTTGTATATGATATAGTCATAGTTGGAGAGTCAAAAGAGGAAATAAATGGAGGGTAGAGATGTGGAGACAAGCTTGGGGAACACATGACTTTCGACAAGTAGAAGTAAGACAAAGTATTGAATGTAAGTTTGGCAAAAAGCGCATCACCCTACCTTAGGAGGTGAAAGTCCGAGACCACACCATGAAACAAGTCACACTACTTAAATATCTTGGGGTCCATCATAATAAACGATGGAGAACAGAGAGAGTAGATGTAAACCATAAGATTCTGGATGGATAAATGGAGGAGGGCCTTAGGTTATGTGATAAAAAGGTACCGCTCAATTTAAAGAGAAAATTTTATCGCACAAACTATAAGACCTACAATGTTGTATAAGATTGAGGTCAAGGTAAAAGTTAAACAAGATAATAAACTCAATGTAGCAAAGATGAGAAATTTGGCGTTAGATGAGCAAGCATGCTAGACAAGATAGCATTAGAATGAATGAATGATTGCATTGTAGAGAGCTCCGGTAGCACATATCAGGAGAAACCATGGTAAGAAATCGCTTCAGGTGGTTTTGACATACGGTGGAGCAAGACCTCGTAGAATCCCTAGTAAGGAGAGTAGATCAGGATCATACTCAATCAATAGCACGGATACTTCTATTATCGCTATCGCGTGCAGCGATCGCGGCCGCTTATCCCCGAGGCATCATAGAGTGTTTCAATGTCGCGGTGACTAATCGCTAGAGTGGTGGAAATCACGACATTTCGTACGCTCCTTGGCCGTGACACAAAAATGATCGATTGTTACCCCCTACAGAGTTCTCTCGATTGCTAGCTTTTCTCATGCACACCCAACCATCACCACCGTTGTTCGATTCCTCTCATGAAGAGCTAACGGCGACCGCTTCTTTCCATGACGTGTTAATGGCAACATGTGTTTCTCAAACAATGGGGCTAATCCTAATTCTCCATCTTCTTTAAACAAGGCTCGAACCTAAGCTCAAAGATAGAAAATAATCTCTCCATCTCAAAACAAAGTGGGCTCAACTCTAAGCCCCGAGAAATATAAAACAACCCTATTTAAAAAGACTTATTTAATTCCACTTAACTCGCAAATTATCATCATCATCTTCCACCCTCTTTGCAAATTCTGGGGGTCAATTGCTTCAGGGGTGTGTCGCTACGTCGTTATCCCGACTCATAACTATCAATCGAATGAAGTAACCCGATCGCTTCTTCTTCTCTTTCCTTCTCTTGCAAATTACTATAGCGAACGAAACCGTTAAGAAGGGTTTGGATGTCAATGTTTCTAATAGACAAACATTATTTACAATAGAATATAACAGCGATTTATCGCTTAGAAACAAAGGGCTAACCAATTCTTCATCTTCTTAAACAAATGAAGCCCCAAAGATAAAATAAAAATAATCTTCTCCATTAGAGACAAAGGGGCCTAACCTAAGCCCAAAGAAAGATAAAATAACCGTATTTAAAAAGCCTTATTTACCCTCACTTTACATAGTGAATTCTCATTTTATCCTTATTTTTCCAGCTTCTTCCAATAGAACACGTTGTTGCGCATCAAGCCTTCTAGTGGGAAAAGACTTGTTGTTGTTGTTGTAATGTTTATTACATGAACCTAAGTGCTATCAGGTGAAAAGTGTTTGAGTGGTAAATGAGGTTAGGTACCGCAAGTCTTTTTTTTTGAATTACAAATTATTCTCCAATAATTGGTCTTTTCCATTAGATCACCCAACACAAGTGGGCTTGGCTTGGTCTTTTCTTCTTCTTATCTTTGCAACAATACCAGTCTCCGCTTCCCAATATCCCGTCAGAGTTGAGCCCACTTAGTGGGAAAAGGCTTTATTGTTGTTGTTGTAATGTTTATAACACGAGCCTAAGGTTATCAGAAAGTGCCTGGTGCTGGTAGGGACGAGGTTAGGTAATTAATGTGTTTTTTTTTGAATTACAAATTAGTTCTCAAATAATTGGTCTTTTTCATCGTATCACCCAACACAAGTGGCTGGCCTTTTATGCAACC